>CP139506.1:13432231-13936352 GCA_021014915.2 Artemisia tridentata subsp. tridentata | reverse complement strand
AATACTTATAGTGATAACCTTACTCTTAGTTCTAGGGAATTTCCTAGTGTTGATGAATTGGAACCTCAACCTTTACACAAATTTTCATCCTTAGATTTACATCTAGGAGAAAAAAGAGGAACCGACCCACCCATCAACCAATATTATCCGGGTAGTTTTAGGATGAAGGAAGCCATTCACTCACCCCCTTCACCTCACGTGGCATATTCACACCCTAAGGGTGTGTATCGCTACTTTCACCCGCACTTAATCCTAAGTGTAGGGAAAACCTCCCCTATTTTTGTTAAATAAGGGTAGAGTCAGGCTCGTGACTCGAACAAAAACAAGCGCTTCTTGGGAGGCAACCCAAGCTTTATTTGCTTTGTGTGTTTATTTATTTGTTTGTTTGATTTTATTTGCTTCCGTATGTATGTTTAATTTTTATTATTATTGATTCATGTTCAAAACTAAAATTGTGAAAATGCTTTATTTTGTTTTTAACTTCGTCTTAACTACATATAAAGGTATTTTGCAAAAGATAAGTGTAAGGGAAAGTCAAATCGGTTTATTAGAACAAATGAACATGAATCATAATAATATTAAATTAACATACATATTAGTAGTTGTTTGAGTCAAATGCTTGTATCGAGTCATAATGATATTTTGCAGGATTTCCAGGAAATGAGGTATAGGTTTTTCCAGAAATTTTCCGGAAACGTAACATGAGAATTCTGTCAGATCATTTCTGACGGCGTCAGGAATTACAACCTGACAGCGTCAGGTTTTAATTTTCTGAAATTTTTGAAAGTTTTGTTTTCATAAAAAGTTTTTATTAAATCTCTAACTTATAAACTCCAGGAACCTGCAAAACATTCATTCCGCAAGCATTATATCTTTTATTGTTTTATTTCTAAGTCTGGAATTACACCTAGTTGTGAGTTGTCTTTGTTCGGTTTGATGCTTTGTGTTAGTCCACGATCAAGCTCTTCTAAGATTATAGAAACAATGATTGTTGCACAGCGGAATAAGAACAAGAACACAATCAATGTAACTAACAAGGTTTTCTTTAACAATAGAAAAGAAAGAAGAATAACTAAAAAAACTCTTGATCCTCTATGGATCTTTGATTTACTAGAGAAAATGTTTTTCAATAATCAGTTGTTACAAATGTGAAGCCGTATGTTTCTTTTATAACTAAAGAAACCCTAATACGGCCCAGCTAAGAAAACGTATAAAGATGATATGCACTATCACTTCCTAATATAACTCATGCATATCCTTATCATCTAATAATACAGAAACACAATAAACACGACCAGACCTAACATAGAAGGTCAACCAGACCTAATAGGTCAACCAGACCTAATATACTATACCAGATCTAATTATAACTACAAGACCTAACTTTTACATTACAAGACCTAACTCAAACCAGACTTAACACTCTGTCATCTTCAGTCCTTCTTGTTTTGTAATAATCAAATCATAATTCCCAACAATCTTCCCCTATTTGATATTACAAAACTGTCTTCAATGCTTCCCCTTGAACAATGCTTCCCCTTGAACATGCTACCATAAATAATAACCTGCAACACTCATTACTCCTCCCCTAAACTTGTGGTTGACCTAGTGGATCGATAAACTAGGTTAACCTCAAGTTTCCTGAACGTGATAGAGCTTTAACTTCTCAGGCTTGAGGACATTACATTCACTTGAACTTGGCTGCTACTTATGACAATATGTACATCAAATCACTTTAAGTTTCATACTATTCTCATCACATCCAGGTGTGTTAACTCCTGTGAGAGGTGAATCATTGAAAATTAATGGATTTGATGTCTCTTTACCAATAGCCATCACTACTGGAGTAGCCAAATGTTTTGGTGTTTAAGACCATGGTACATTGATAACCATATGATTTTAAGTAAATCATCAACTATAAACGGATTTGAGTTGTCTTTACCTGTAGCCGTTTGCTCAGGACTAGCCAATTCTTAGGTTAAAGATAACCTTTGGTGAATTGATTACCAAATATGGTGTTCCAACTGCCTTTACCACAAGCCATATACAAGTGGGCTAGCCAATTCTTTGGAAACCCCAAAAGGAGTAAAATCCATGGCGAATTGAAAACCATTCAACTCTCAGAAATTAATCATCGGTGAGTTGAGTACCCTATAGCTTTGAGCAAGCTATTACAGCTTCCAACGGATTTGATTATCACACCAGAGCCGTACCCTCATGGTGAGTCAACTCTTTCTTGTCGGTTAGACATGGTGAGTTGATTACCATTTATTGTGTGGTTAAAAACCAACACTGAACCTGCACAAAAGTTAGTAGACAAAAGAAAGAAAATAAAGAAAGAAAAATGATTTTTTTTTTTTTTTTTTTTTTTTTTTTTTTTTTTTTTTTTTTTTTTTACTAAAATCTGAAGCAACCAGCAGAAATGATGTTACTAGCAGCCAGACTTAAAACCATGTGATAGCAGACCTATTAAGTCTGGTTAACAAACTTAACCAAAACCAGACCTAAAAGTCCACATACTGCAATATCTCAGTCCACTTGCGCAAGACGACATAAAATACACACCATCAGATAAAAATTAATCCAAACCGTGACCATGATCTGACAACCAGTCCCACTTATATCATAACCACAAGCGACATTTGAGCAAATAATAGCATTTGACCACATTAATTGCAACCTACGAATTCATTGAGTCAACGCCATATAATGTGTGAAGCAATCATTATATTACTACTGATGTCCCCACAATCAATGTCATTCACTTGCATAAACCAATGTCCCACACTTAAATATTCGATCAGCAGTAACCACTCAAGCAACAAATTCAACAGCTGCATTATTTTAGTTAGTGAACACAAAACAAACAAACAACCAAAAAATATTAGTTAGCACAAAATATACAACAATAAGCCTCCCCTTAGGCTTATACCTCCCCTCAAACACAGCAATGATGAGATCCACCATTTTCCTTGGACCCCATTCTCAAACAATGACCATTGTGTCTCCAAGGCCAACCTCCTGTATACTGAACATCTTGATCCCATCTTTGCCCCCCCACATACATTGGGTTATAATAACCAAACCTATAATCATTTTGAAAGAAAGTACTTGTAGGTCTGTTAAATGGTCGAGCAGTATTGCTTTTCCAACTAGTAGAAACTGGTATACCAGCAGGAACAACTGCTGGTCTAAAAGGCCTACCAGCAGGAAATGCATTTGCTCTAGGGACAAATGGGGAAATATTCTCTACATTTCTCCATACTGATCTAGGTTTTCGTTGTTCAGCACACACACCCATTTTACTCTCATAATAATTACAATCCTTAATGAGATGAGAGTAACTACCACAAACAAAACATGATTTCTTTTTAATCTTTTTGTTCTTTCCATGTCTTGTTTTATTACACACAAAAGTCTCACTACCAGTACTTGAAGGTGAACTGATTTTAACAAAATTAAGTAAACTATTTTCAGAATGATCATCAGTCGCTTTTGTGGGTATGTTACTAGGCCTGGGTGTGGCAGACTTATCACTTGAATCACATGTGATATAGTCATCAGACTTGGTTTGAGAGGATTTGTCACTGTTAGAACTAGAGACAAAGTCTTTGGTTTCACACTCTGAAGTAGGCAAGTCAATGGACTTTTTGCCATAGAACATATGTGATTCATCTAAGTCTATGTCAAGGTCTGAGTGGATAGGGACAGGTTTAAACACTCCTCTTATAGGAGGAGGAACAGCATTCATTCCTCCTTCTTTGACAAACTTAACAGGAATTTGATAGTCTACAGGTTCAGGGTCAAAAACACTATACTCATTAGGGTCATAAACTTGATCTGGCCCTATGTAATCTCCAAACCCTAAACCAATTTTAGTTTTTATTGACATAGAACTATCAATTAACTTGTTTAGGTTTTTAGATGTTTCTTTCCATTTATCAAACCTAGCCAAGGAATTGTCAAGCTTAGTCTGTAATTCCTGATTTTCTAATTTGACCTTAGCATTTTGAGACTCAGAATATTTAAGCTCATCGGTAGAGATTTGTAAATCTCTTTCCAACACCCTAATTTTCTCTTCATATGCTAACTGATTTGCTTCGTGCCAGGCTTTTTGTTTTTCCAAAGTTTTAAGAGCATTTTATATAAGCTTTAACTTCAACAAACAGTTTATTATACTCAGGCTCTATTTCATCATATTCTTTCTTAAGTAGAGCATATAAATCATGACAACCAAAAAGACAATTTTGTACCTGAGATGGGAAACCCATCAAGCCAGATTCCTCAGTCGCAGTGATCTTGACTTCCTGGAACTCCTGCTTGAGCTTAGGCTTTATCATCTTCTTGGACTTATCATTCCCTCTAAACTTAGCTTTTACAGCAAGCCAGATTTCTCTAGCATCATGCATGTGATGAAAGTCACCCATGTGATCTTCTCCGAGAGCCCGAAGCAAAAGTTCTCTTGCCTTCTTCTCCCTTTGTACAGCAACATGCTCCTCAGCTGATTCAGGTGGAAGAATGATGATGTTCCCCTTTTGATCTTTACCAATCCTCTTCTTGCTGTTCCCATTAAGGATAACATCCCACAGATTATGATCCCTGTTGGAGATCCATTGTTCCACCTTCATAGCCCATTTCTCATATTCATCTGTTCTGAGTGAAGTCATTTTATTTCGGTTTAAGAAAATGGTATGAAAAAGGTTTCTTCTTTGACAATTCCACCAGACTGAATTAAGTCAGGTGACCAGACTTAATTTCTGAAACCAGACTTAACAAATAACCAAGACTAATCGGTCCCAAAAAAAAGAGTCAACAATAGCAGCATAATTCAGTACACAAATTAAATTCACTTTCACTTGCTCAATTAATTCAACCAAACAGCAACGCTATAAACCGACAAACTATTCTTCAATTTGTACGAGAAAACAGCAGCCACACAAACATTAATTCAGCACACCACAAATCGTATTAAATGCACCTCCGACCAATCAATTAGAGCAGTACGAGAATTATAATGATTTACCAATTGACCAATTTAATATTCAATACGTACGAGATCCACCAGTAGTTGACAAACCAATCTCTAACAAATCACAAGTCGACAAACACGAAAGTCAACAAAGCAGCAGAATCCAGTATACGACAACCAGATCAGTATACAACAACTCCTTGACTAAAGACCATGCGCTCCATTAACATCCAATCACTTAAATAACTTGATAGTCAATATTAATTGATTTGTCACTACACCAATTTTGATAACTTAATATCACCGACAAAATTCAAGTCAATTTCAGCTAGCGACAAAAACCTTTTATAAACAATCGATTTATTTAGAACAGCCCCACCGAATTAATTGATACGAGGTAAAATCAATTAAAATACTCAAAAGTCGTCCCTTCTTTCTTTGACCACCGACCAATTAATTTACGTTCTTATCAACTGAAAGGCGACAAATAACTTTAATTGACCAGCCACTTAATTCAACGAACCAGAAAAGCCTCACGACACAGTACGATGTAATATCCACAATTAATAGCAGATTCAATACGAAATTAATAACGATTACCTCACCAACAAACCAATCGAATTTACCGGATCTGCTCCTAAAACCCAAACTGCTACTGTCTTCTTCAGATCTTCTCTTCTATCCCAGATAAAAACCTTGTTGAACCCTAGATATCAAGAGAAACCCGCTTTGATACCACTTGTTAGACCACGATCAAGCTCTTCTAGGATTATAGAAACAATGATTGTTGCACAGCGGAATGATAACAAGAACACAATCAATGTAACTAACAAGGTTTTCTTTTATTAAACAATAGAAAAGAAAGAAGAATTACTAAAAACTCTTGATCCTCTATAGATCTTTGATTTACTAGAGAAAATGTTTTTCAATAATCAAATCATAATTCCCAACACTTTGGTTTTTCTTGTTTGTTTTCTCAGGATTAACAGGTTATTTTGGACAAGGAGATGTATGTGGAATCTAGCTTTTGGCGATGCATTAGTCTTGAAGCTTCTACATTCTCTTGGAAGAAGATCTAACCATGTTACCTCTTTATCCACCGAACGAATCAGGGGAGTATTTGATTTCATTCTTTTACCTTATTTACTTTTACATCTTGTTATTTGAACATTGGGGACAATGTTCATCTTAAGTGTAAGGGGGGGTAAAAGTACGATTTTAGAGAATGCTATTACGCTTGATTTTTGTTTGTTTAATAGTAGATGTGTAATAAAACTGAGATAAACACCTGTTAGGGTAATTTTAGTGCCAAATTAAAATTTTTTTACAACATTTAGGAGTGAAACTTTGATCTTAATGAGCGTCTCACGGATAGGAGTTATATGACTAGCACAAAAACTGTACCACTAAAAAATTTTCCACCCCCAAATATGTGAGGTTCGCCCCTAGAATTGGTAGGAAAAGCATTTATGCTATGATGTGTGTACCGGTAGCACTTAGATTCTAGAACTTGCGTTAGGACCATTCCGAGGCCACAAGTGAGACTACATTCGTGTAGTTAGATTTACTACATGATAAGAGGCATTAGGATAAACTCATTGTTTTACACCTGTGTTTTTGTTATAATTACGTTGGCTACATTGGTCAAGTAATTCTCCCACACCCTTTGCGTTGTACTCATTTTTAGTACACGATACCCTAGTACACCCCTCAGAGCCTATCTTTTCGTTTCGACCTTTAAGCATTTTACTTAAAGGAAGAATTTGTTACACCCCACTAAAATGTACACCCAAATCGCCTTAGCCTACCTTGTATGCACTCATTTTTAGTGCATTATTGTGACAACATTTGTTTAAACCCAAGTTAATTATCTAGTTGATTACATGGTTGCTAAGTCGAGTCATATCCTTGTACATATTGTTTTGGGACGATTGGGACTCATGGGTAAAGTACTAGTGTAATGGAGTAATGGGGAAGAACATCATTTATTACCCCCATATGTGCTAAATATTTTAAAAGTACTCCAAGTTTTTCAATTATCTTAATTCGAGTCATTAGAATAGTTAATTGTAAAGTTATGTAAAAGTTCAAGTGTAAGGGGAATGCAACGCCCCTATGATGTATTATTTTGGATGGTAGGGCAAGAGTGTATGAAAAAAAAAATGAATAAAATAAATAAAATAAAATAAAATAAAATAAAATCGAAAAATCAAGAAAAATACAAAAAAAAATGAGAAAATGAAAAAATAGAAAAAACATACGGACTACCATCCCGTTTCATTTTATTTTTATTTTATGTTTTTGTTATTTTGTTTTTAGCTTAAGATTGAGTCGAGTCTTGGCTTAGCAACATTGTATAGTACATGTAATTAATCAAGATCTTTAACTCGCCACCAGTAAAATATCCGTTATCCAACAAAACCGTGTTTATCATATCCCTACACCTAACGTTATAACCCATGTAAAAGCCCTCTTTGATAGTTTATCTTCGGTGCTTACGCCGAGTGGAGGAGGTTTTCGATCATTTCCCAAGCCTATGGTAATCTATTTGCTATGACAGGTAGTGAGAGATATTATCCGTTTTCATTTATGAGATTTATTTTGATGACACTTGAGAGATGTGAGTATCTAAACACTACTTGTGAGGTGCTAGTTTGTAATCTCCGTGCTTATTATGATTAAAGTGGAACGAATATTTGTTGTAATTACTTTTATGTTAGCATTAAATGACCCCTAACTTGTATTTTGATTAGAATAAAAGCTCATTTGCTTGAGGACAAGCAAATCTCAAGTGTAAGGGTATTTGATGAAGCGAAAAGTGTACCGCTTTTAGGGGGTCATTTAAGCCCTAAATCGTATTTATTTGATCAAATATTTCCCTAAATCGTTTCTTTTGTCATTTTAGGTACTTTGGAGAAGAAATCTGGAAAAGGAAGCATTTTGGACGTTTTTGGAACATAAAAGTGAAGAAAACGACAAAGTCTCAAAATCGGCTGAAAAGTGCCTTTGACGGCGTCAGAAATGTCCCCAGACGGCGTCATGGCTTGGCAAGAAAAAGGTGGATATGAAAATTACTCATGATAAGCCAGAGAAATTTGCATGGGAATTCTGACGGCGTCACCCTTTGGAGTGATCAAGGTCGTCACGGCTTAATTTAAAGAGGGACGGCGTCATGCCTATATTCTGACGGCGTCAGCTTCTGATAGGCCAAAACGGATTTTGGAGGTTTAAAGGGAGACGGCGTCAAGAAGGCCATCACGTGTTATCTAGTCACAACTTGCGCGCGTGGTAGCTGTTACTGTTTTGGCCATAAAATCCTCATACGAACTCGGATTTAGGTGATTCAAAAGGCCACGCGATCGGGACGAAAAGATCTACAATTTGGTGAAAAATTGGATGTGACGGCGTCACGTGTAAGTCTGACGCCGTCAGAACCCCTCGGACAGCAAACTGCCTATAAATACAACATCACAACTTCATTATTTGTAAGCCCTAAACCCTAAGTCCGATTTTAGGGTTTAGGTAGGTGTTTTTTTCAGCAACTTAGAGGGTCCTAATCATGCCATAAACATCTTGTAATGGTTTGTTTATCGATTCAATTTTTATGTTATGTCTTCAATTATGATTATTGTTGATTGCTCTTCATTAATTATGCTTGGCTAAATCACCTTGTGTCTACTTATGATTGTATGAAACTTGTATATAATCAATTAGATCTTTTTGTGTTCTTGTTGATGCTTGTGTCTATCATCATCAATTAAGGTGTGACAAATACAATAGATCTAATTGGTTTAGCTTATAATTCTTATTTCCTATTGTCTCTTGTTTGATTGGGTGATATCGATGTTAGGCTTAAGAAAACTGGCTAACCTCCTATACGGTAACTTGCTTGAACGTCTTAAGAAACATGAACCAATGCGTACTAGGTTTATTTGGTTGTATTTAATGCATGAGCGAATTCTAGTGATCCCATGTTAGGAGCTTCTTAGCCGGCTCGACATAGGAGTAAAGTAGGAGCTTATAGAGTTGGGGAAGTACGTACGCCACCCCACGAATGGTATTAAGGAATACAACCCGTCAATTAAAACAAGGTGTGACAATTCAATAGGTAGAATTAGATAGCTAGCAAGGAGTAATACATCATAGGTAGATATGCTTCATTTCCCTTGTAGAACCCTAGTTTACTTTTCTTGCATATTAGTTTAATTAGTAGCTTTTGGGTTAGTTGATTAGCAACTAATTCCGCCCCTTCTTCCAAAACCAGAGATTTTTACTTGCTTTCCATAAAATATAAAAATACAAAAAGAATCATCCCTCACCTTTAGACCTAGTTAGATTAATTTCAATCCTAACGAACACTATTCTTTGAGTTGAACGATCAATCCCCGGTACTTGCCACTTCACTATACTACAACGGTCAGGTACACTGCCTGGTGGGGATTGCAAACTTCTCAAGATCCCTTGAGAGGTAAAACCTGTTGTAAGGTTGCAAAACCACGCATCAGAGTGTCTGATCAGTAGGCATTCTTCAATATCTTTGTTTTTGCTCCAAAACACATCTTTTTCCATAACTTTCTCCAATTGCTTCCGATATTACTGAGATTTACAAAAGTAAATGATTAAGTACCAAATCTCACACATAATAGTATAAAATGAGCAATATAAACGGGATAATGATGCTAATAATATGTACTTATTTGATGTCATCATATACGCATAATCGCACATGTAGTTCCTATAATGCAAACTATATGAGGATTCTTAGGTTATAGTCTAGGTTAAACCACCTAATTCTCTATAACCTTGGCTCTGGTACCAATCTGTCACACCAAAAAAATGGCGCAGCGGAATGGCATTTACGGGGTATGACCTCATAGACAAGAACACAAGGTGTCACAACAGAGAAACACTAAATGCATAACATACGGTAGATAATAGTCGCAAACTCCCACAAACGGGATAAGTACAATATCCAAGGTAAACATAAGCCTCAAAGTTAAACAACGTCACTAAGGAAAGTCAAATGCAACTCCACGAGATATAACTCGGGAGGGTCTTGTCTTAAGTCTTGCTAAGCCAGTCAATACTCAACCTTCTAAGCAGCTTCAATAACACCTGAAAATGGTACTCGAAAATGTCAACATAATGTTGGTGAGCTCGTAGGTTTAAAAGTAAAACCACTGAGCTGTGATAGCATAGTGTAGGACAAAAGTGAGCATGATAACCAATTATAAACACATGTCGAAACCAAATAATGTCGCGCCAACTGAACCTGCCACGATGGTTGCACACATAAACAGTACACACAGAGGGGAGCTACCCCGATAGATCTATCAATTGTTTCGGCTCTCAAGAGAGTTAACAGTTGCGCATCAATGTACACACAGTCAAACAAATTGTAGCACATAATTGTATCAACACACATAATGTCCAAAATCATGAAAACAGTATAATCACAGCATGAAAAATAGTTAAAATGTCATTTGAGTACCATCTTCCCCCAAGGAAAACATAATGAAAAAAAAGGGGCTACGAGAACTCACCTTGTCAAGTAGCAGTCAGATAACAACAATTCAGACAGTGTTCGGCACCAACACGCGACCTAGATTAGTAAGGTTTGTTTTAGTTCACGGATCGAGTTTAAGAATTTATGAAATTTAGTTAAATCTAAAAGTTTTGAAGAGTTTATATTATTGTTGCTGGTGTGGCAGCATTTAAGTCTAAATGATTTGAAAGTATTGGCTCTTGGAAGTGCTTAAGTGTATATCAAGACGAATGGTCTCCAGTTTGACAATAACTGAAAGACTATGTACGGAACAATTAATAAATATAAGACGTTGACGGTATGTGGGAAAATGTTATAGTCAAGTGAGTATATTCATTACAAGTGCGCGTTTATATTACATGTGTAAGTGTGTGCATAAAAAAAATGGTGTGTATGTATATATATATATATATATATATATATATATATATATATATATATATATATATATATATATATATATATATATATATATATATATATATATATATATATATATACTAGTTGTCGAAGCCCGCCCGATGGGCGAGCATGCTTTGTATGCCCGTTAGGCATGACTTATTAGCCCTGCCGGGCATATAAGCTCGCCCTTATTTTTTACCATAGCGAAAGAAGGGTGGTAAAAAATAGTTGAAAATTGTACATATTGAAAGAAAGGGTTGTACATAAAAACTTTTAGATTTCTGTAAATAAATTATTAGATATTAGTGATCGAAGGCAAAATGAGCGCCAACATAATGGGATTTCATCGGTATTCCGATCAAAGAATCAAAGAAATAAGGTTTCAGTTTCATATAGCAATCATCTCTTTCCAGCGTTAGTCAAATGGCCACCGAAGGCTCCGAAAAAATAACGAATAATACTAATATAAGGTAGTAGTTATTTTTATTGATTGTATAGTTTTTTTTTTTTTTTTTTTTTTTTTTTTTTAAATATTTGGTAGTTTATTTGAAATCGCCTTGAAGGGCGGGCATGACTTATAATTATCGTTGTCATATTTTAGGTGTAAGTCATGTGTCTAAAAGTGGTTGGTATGAATCACGAAAAAACAGTCGTGGTTAATTTTTTTTTTTAGTTGTGTATTATTTTTATTTATTTAAATTATGCTTCTTTATCTGATTGAAATTTATGAAATTCGCTATATTGTTGAGGATGTATACGTTGCGGCTCAGTAATTTGTTTACACTTCGACTTCTGTCTTCATCTTAGTTGAATTCCTTTCATATATATTTGCATAGTACGGGCATTATGCATTGCATACGGCTCTACAATAAAATTGACCTTTACCTCGCAACCCGTTGTTCAAAAGAGGAGTTACATAGTTTTGTTTAGACTGCTACTGATGTGTGGTTTCGCGACCTTGCAACAGATTTTACCTCTCGAGGGATCTCAAGAGGCTTGCAATCCCCACCAGGCAGTGTACCTGACCGATGTAGTATAGTGAAGTGGCAAGTACCGGGGGATTGATCGTTCTCTAGGGGAATAGTGTCGTTAGGATTGAAAAACTATTCTAATAGGTCTAAGGATGAGGGAAGATTCTTTTTGTATTTTTATATTTTTATAAAAGCAAGTAAAATCTCGGGTTTGAAGGAGTGGGCGGAATTAGTTGCTAGTCAACTAACCCAAATAACTACAAATGCAAATAAAATAAAATAACTGAAAATAAAAGGTTGTGGAACTTATATGGAGAGAAATGTGTTTACTTAGATTTCCTTACTCCCTAACTATCTTTTACCGGTTGATTAGTGTGTATTAATTGTGTGGATGACGGGTGTATTCCTTAATACCAATCGTGGGGTGGCGTACGTACTTCCCAACTCTACAAGCTCCTACTTCACTCCTATGTCGAGCCGGCTAAGAAGCTCCTAACATGGGATCACTAGAATTCGCTCATGCATTAAATACAACCATAAAAACCTTAGTACGCATTGGTTCATGTTTCTTAAGACGTTCAAGCAAGTTGCCGTATAGGAGGTTAGCCAGTTTTCTTAAGCCTAACATCGATAAACAATCATCCAATACAATTAATAACACACCAACAACCAATAATCAATAGTTAGGTTTCATTAGATCTAAGCAAACACAAGATAAATCTAGCCTAGCATGTTAATTAAAAGACAAGAACAAGATATAATCAAACAACACATAGACATATTGAATGATTAATTGATTACTTATCTTCAATTAAACATGGGAGATCCAAGGGTATAAAACCCTTAAAAATGGCAGAAAATTCGTCTTAGGGTTTCTCCTCACAAAGTTGCACACTAATGACTAAAAATTGCAAAACTATATATAGAATTTAGGGGCTGACGGCGTCACGTTGTAGGAGGTGACGCCGTCACCTCGCCGCGGCTAGGGTTCCCGGATGGTCTTCCTGACGCCGTCCCTCTTTAATCCTCCAAAATCCACTCTGGCGCGTCAAGGGTTGACGCCGTCACAATTGTGCTTGACGCCGTCTCTCTTTAACTTAAACCGTGACGGCCTTGATCACCTTAAAGGGTGACGCCGTCAGACTTCCATTGTAAAACTTTCTGGCGCGTCACGTGTAATTTGTCATATCCACCTCTTTTGCCAAGCCGTGACGCCGTCACGTGTACTTTTCCAGCAGCTTTGGAGACTTTGTCGTTTTCTTCACTTTTATGCTCCAAAAACGTCCAAAATGCTTCCTTTTCCAGATTTCTTCTCCAAAGTACCTAAAATGACAAAAGGAACGATTTAGGGCAATATTTGATCAAATAAATACGATTTAGGGCTTAAATGACCCCCTAAAAGCGGTACACTTTTCGCTTCATCAGCTACTGTACATATTGTAACTATTTTACATATTCATGTTGCATACACTATTAAGGCTAACATGTTTGGATTTGCAGGTGGGATGCTGCCCAAAAATCTGGTCAGATTGCGCCTTACTCGCTCTGCTGCGAGTTGTTTGGCTAAAAATTCACTGAATTTCAAATACATAATAAACTTATTGCCAAAAGGCTTTGTACAACCTTTCTCGCCAACATACATGACCATAAAAGAAAGAGCTACTAACCAAGGTAAAAGCTTAATTCGACCTATGTACAATCTATAACTTAAATACAATAAAGGCAACTTAGTTGCTCTATTCATGAATATTTTGCTGCAAGTCAGACTTCTATTACTTTTACATAAGTCAGATACATATAGCTGATAACGTAAGTACATGGTTTTCAGCAAGTTTGTTTGTTTGTTTTTTTTTTTTTTTTTTTTTTTTTTTTTTTTCTTACAAAAGATGCGCCGTAGTCGTAGAAAGTAACTTGACTACATAATTTATAATATTTTATTTTCCGTTACAAAAGATATCGCGTACTGGTAAGTGGTTTGTGAACAAAAGCATGATAGTCTGATTGATATTTGGAAGTTTTTTCTCTGTGGTTCCTTCATCCTGGAAAAGTGGTCAACGGTTTCTCCTGATGATGCAGCTTTTGCAGAAGATTCATTTGCAGTGTAGATTGTTGGTGATGGTGTGTCATCTGTTACAGGTAAGTAATGTGCGCTTAAGATTCTATTTTTTTTGCACAGTGCTACTACAAAGTGGAGATTGAATGAAGTCATGTTACCTGCCGTTATATTGTTTGTTGAGTTTCTGCATCTGGTTCATCTAGTGGTGGGTAGTTTCATGATTCAGGTTCTGTGCGGGCTGCAAGAAAAATGAGCAACATTTAGTCTCCACTTGTGCGGTACTGTAACCGCAATGTTATAATTATAATATGCCAATATTGTTGTTCAATATTACAATTATCGTTGCGGTTACAATACCTTTTCATCCGTTACGCCAAACATTTAGCATTATAAATATAATATTGAACAATAATGTTATCATGTGATTTTTGCAAGAAATGTTATGCATTGCATAGCAAATTACAATAAAGTATGCGCTAATGTACGTGTCTCCCATTGACATTATTGGTATCCCACTTACGGCATATCATCAATAACATAGAACCGTTAACACCTTCCTCCAATAGATCAAGAGAAAATGTATGCGTCTTTTTGGTGTAGTACTTGGGTTTTTTTTAACCATGTAGATTCAATATCTTTTGCAGGTAACACAAATTGAAAGTGAGTTATTTTATAGTCCTCAAAGATACATAAATTGTAAAATCAATTACCAAAATCTACTCTTATCAAACCCAATAACCAAAATCGACGTTATTTTTTAACATTACCAAAATCGACATAGCAAGCAAATATATTCGCCTGCCACCACCATTTGCTCACTACTCCACAATTTGGTCGCCACTTTGTTCAAAAGAAATTTATTTAATAATAAAAGAAAAAGGGATGGAGAGCAAATGGGATGGAGAGCGAGCAAATGAGATTTGATTTAGTTATTTCTTTTCAACTTATCGTAATGTGGCAGTCCGAATGCAACACTGGCCCGAACTTGTGGGCATGATGTATCAGCATGAAGTATTGTAGGATCGCCGTCCAGTTGCAGCGTAACAGTAGCAACTGATCCGACCATTTGAGTAGGATCGTCTACAAAAGACACAAACTGAAGACATTAGTTCAAGGTACGGTGGTTGTTGATACAAAATTTAGGCGTTCCTTGATTCCGTACCAATCAGATCTTAATGCTTGAGACCTGCGCACTAAGAAAACAAAAAGACACCGTTAGACTTATCATGGGATTGTCTCCCACGATTATCCTCCGGCGTGAGAGTAAGTAATCGGTTTTTAGGATTTAGTTGAAGAGTTAGGGTTTGTAAATCATACCTTTAATGAGAGTCGAGAGACTCTTTATATACACACGAAACCCTAGTTGGTTTCGTGTTCCTCAATCCTTAGCGTATCCGCATAGGGCGGTTACTTGATACATATCCCATAAATAAGAGATATCCTATCAAGACCATAAATAACTTCGGGTTTGGGCCAACGTAAGCCCAAACCGTTATCGCAATAGCCCCTTCGTGATGGGCTTGAGCCCATTCGTGATGGACTTAAGTATGGGTCGGGTTCGTGACCCGAATGCGGACTATACGTCATCATGTCCCCCCAGTCTAGTGTGCGTAATGCGAAATTGCGGACGCTAGACTAACAATTTGTAGCTAAAAATATTCCTCGATGCGTAGCGGGGAAGTTTCAAGTATTTCCCGCCAAAATTAGCAATTTAACCTAGTCCAAGTACATCCGTATCTCCTTCGTAAATCGTGAGGGGTGGGTGAAAAAGTGCTTTACCTTTTTGCCTCCCAGCCACACGATTAGAGCAAGTGGGGTACATGTGTCGTTCATCCAAGAGTATGTGTAACCCTATATAAAGGTCAGCCGTCTTTTGACTGTGGCTACCACAGTAAAAAATCATCATTTTCCGCCATTGTTAAACCTTCAAAAAAGCGATCAAAAAATCAACAAAAGCGAAGGTAATAGCGCGTGCGCTTATAAGGGTTATTGAAGGTTAATCATGGTTCTTCAATTGTCTGATATTAATTCCGATATATCTGAGGATGAACTTCGTCAGTTCACCTCAGATTATTACATCCCTCTCGCATTGCATCCGGTAGTTCCGGCTGCAAATGCGTCAATAGCGAATTTCCCGCAAGGGAAGGTGGGGGTTTATACGCGCTTCTTCGAATTTGCGAACCAGCGTGCGCCCATTTCCCTCTTTTTGTGTGATATTCTAAATCACTACCGCCTTCATATTTCTCAGCTGCACTGTATAGGTGCAGCAAAAATAACCAATTTTGAAGTGAATTGTCGCTTGTTAGCGATAGAACCAACAATTCATCTCTTCCGCGCGTTTTACCACACGTCGTGGTCAAATGGGTGGGTTTCCTTCTCCAAGCGCGCAGGGCCACTGCAGTGCTATACGGAGAAGTTAGACGCGTTGAGGGATTGGAGAGAAAAATTCTTTTGGGTTGATAGGGCATTTTTCCCATGGATTTTTGAGTTCTACACTCGAGAATCATTACCGAGAGACGAGCGCCCAGACCCCGGATTGTATAACGTGGTTGATGCGGATATGATAAATACCAATCGCATACCAATCAAAGCGTACCCAGAAGAGTTTCTGGTGCACATGGGCATCAGTCGCAATTACTTCGGTAGTCCGGAAGAAGTGCCAACATTTTTGGATGAAAATAGCCGGGGTGGGTGCTTGTCTCCTCCTTCCTCTTCGCTTAGTAGTTGTAAGCGTTCTTCCTTTATAGCTTATCTAACCTATTTTGTGTTTGTTTGTTGTTTTGTTACGCAGAGATGGATTTGTTCGGTGTTGTTCGCTTGGCGAAGCCCACTCAGGTGATCGTAGGGGTGCGCCCATTGAGAGATGGAGAGGAGCCAGTACTTCAGGCTACTGCAGGGCGCACGATGGTGATCGCGCAGGAGGAGACTGAGGAGACAGAGGAGACAGGGGAGGTCCCCGCAGGTGTTACTATGGCTACTCCTCTGCGTAGCTTTCCCGCTCCTGGGTCGCAGATCCCTGTTGAGTTGTTGCATATAGACTCGTCAGAGAGTGCCATGGATGAGTCTGAGGAGGAGGGTCAAGGGTTAAAGCGCAAGAGGTCGTCTGGTGATGATGGCGCAGGGACATCAAGTAAGCGCCCTGCTATTTTTGTCGAGCGACCAACTGAAGAGGATGCGTCATCGCATAAAACTCCTCCCCCCAAGTAAGTACTTGTACCTTTAGATCTTTAGTCCTTTAATCCGCGTTTAATACTATAGAGTAACCTTGTTATTTGCGTGCAGTGCTGAAACTGATGTTGATGATGATGCGCATGTTGAGAATTCGCCCCCCAAGACTGGTTCTGCAAATGTTGGTGAGTTTGTGACTGAGAGTCCAGTGGATGAGGAAAAATCTTCTGGAGATGCGCCAAGAAGTCGCCTTATAGAGGAGTTGGCGTTGGCTGCTGCGCACCAGGCTTCATTGGTTGCGCGGCTACAGGCTGAATATGATGGTGAGGGTAGCCTGGTTGCGCAGAAGGACAAAGAGATCGACATTCTGAAGGCGCAGTTGGCTGATGCGCAGGCTGAATTGAGGGCATCTGCTATGTATGACCAGAAAATTGCTGATGAGAAGATGTCGCTCATGGCCGAACTGAATCAGGAGCGCACTGGCGCAAAAGAATACAAGGCCTCCTGCCTTTGGGCCTTGAAATATATGGAGCTAAACAAGGGTAAACTCATGTCTGACTTGGATGAATTTCGCAAGGCTGTGGAGAGTCTGCTGGAGAATCAGGAGAGCAAGCTGCGCAAGCTCAGCATCGAATATGATGAGGAGTTATATCCACATTTGGTGTCAACAATTGCTGAGCGCAGATGGCTTATCAGCCATGGCTTGCGTCTTGCTGCCATGACCACGCTGGAGTCTCGAGAGGTCAAGGAGTTCTTTGGGAATGTGGTTCAATGTGCCTTAGCGCGTGGTAAGGCAGAAGCAGTAGAGGAACTGTGTGCGGCTAAGGTTTTGGCGATGCCTCCCTCCGAAGTGCCTGGTTATAATGAGAACGCTTATGGTGAACTTGTTTCTGCTATGGAGAAGTTAAAACTTTTTGAGCTTCCTCACATTGCGCAGCTGGAACGTGACCAGGATTACCCCATAAGCGTGATCATGCAGGGTTTAAATTTGGCTACGCACTCATCCGAAGACGCTGAGGCGCAGCTTGACTACTTTCTGAAGCCGGATGTGTCGCAGCTACATGTGCCTATTTTCGCTCGCCCTCGTGATATCCTCAACCCTTTTGCCCTTGAGAAAGAAATTCCATTGAGGGCGTCCTTAGAAGCCCATGAGATGAGACTTGCCAAGAAGAAGGGCGTGAAGGGGAAAGCCATTCTTTGTGGTCTTGGTGCAGCTCACATTCCCAGATCTGATGGGGTGCCCGTTAGCGTGCCAACGGTAGCACCCAAGGATGCTGAGCTGTTGCAGAGGCTTAAAGATGCTGATTGTGTGGCGCGCCAAGCGGGTAGCTCAGGGCTCAGGCGTACTCGTAGCATGTCTTGGTAGTTTTGATGTAGTGATGTTTTGTGGTATGTCCACTTTTTGTTGTACACATGCGTGTTGAATATGTACTTTTTATGAACTTGTTATCCATAATGAAGTGTTGATTTGAAAAATACGATTGTATGCATATTGTATCAAATTTGATTGTGGTTATAGCATTTGTACTTAGTTATTTTGTCTTTGCGTAAAAGATGTCTTAAGAATCAAGAATCTATAATCACTTATATCATAATCGTGTATGAAATTCATGACTTAATTGTAAAAAACATAAGCGTGTATGAAATTTATGACATAGTCGTGTATGACATGATCGTGTATAACATAATTGTGTATGAAATGCACAAGTTGTTGTGTATCCATCGTGGGATGCACAAGTGTATGGATTGCAGCGTGCTACTAATACCATATTAAGGGGTTAATTGTCTTAACTCCTAATTTGTTAAACGCGCACAGTGTGCATTGATGTGTATCCGTCGTGGGGTACGCATCGAGATTACTCCAACGTCTTGAGAGTAAGGTGTTTAACAAGGATGCGTGATCCGATGTTGATGGGTTTGCAACCCTCTTACTCAACGAGTCATTTAGTAGGTTTACTCAACCTTTTACCATCGTGGGTTTTTAATTGGTGCATGCACGCCATGTAGGCACAAGATAATATATGCCATGTAGGCACAAGATAATATGACAATAGTATTGAAATATAAGTAATATGTAAACAATAAAGTAAAGTGTGTCGTGGAGTTAGCTAGAAACCACAACATTTTATTAATACTTGCAAGTTTTTGTAAAAAGATAAAACATTTGTCTAAATGAAACAAAAATGTAAATACACGGATATTTATTGAGCACTTACTAAAGTGCGGGAGTGTCCGTGTATTGGGTCGTAACCTTTCCTACAGATAGCATCTCTTGAGATTGCAGATATTCCATGTGCGTTGTAGCTCACGGCCATCCATGTCACGCAGCTTGTACGCGCCTTGTCCTAGTGCTTCAATGACCTCATAGGGTCCTTCCCACTTTGGTCCAAGTTTACCTGTATCTTCTGCGTGGCTTGCATCATTAGCGCGATACACAAAGTCGCCTGGTCTGAATGAGGTGCTTCGAACTTTAGCATCGTAGTATCCCTTCATCTTTGACTTGGATTTTGCCTCACGTATAGCTGCGCGCTCGCGCCTTTCTTCCAATAGGTCCAAGTCTATTCGTCGTTCGTCGTCATTGGTCGCGACATTAACTTCCGCTGTGCGAATAGTCGGCATCCCGATTTCAGCTGGTATGACAGCTTCTGTCCCGTAGACAAGGGAAAAAGGAGTGTCTCCATTGCTAACTTTGATTGTCGTGCGGTGCGCCCATAAGACATGCGACAATTCGTCCACCCATCTTCCTTTGTGTTTGTCCAGGCGCGCTTTAATTCCTTCGCCTAGACTACGATTTACGCGCTCAACTAAACCATTGGTTTGTGGGTGTTTAACTGATGCGAAGTGTTGTGTGATATTTAACTCTGCGCACCAGTCTTTGAACGGGTTATCACGGAATTGTTTTCCGTTGTCCGAAACAATCTCCCCAGGTAATCCAAAGCGGCATACAATATTTTCCCAAACGAATCTTTTTACTTGATTACCTGTGATTGTCGCAACTGCTTTTGCCTCAATCCACTTAGTGAAGTAGTCTATTGCGACAATAAGGAATTTCAATCCTCCCGCTGCAACAGGGAAGGGACCCGCAATGTCAATACCCCACTTATAGAATGGCCATGGAAAAGTGATGGGTGTTAGCTCTTGCTGTGGTCTGCGCGGGATGGGTCTATGAACTTGGCAGTCATTGCATTTTTTTATCACATCGCGCGCATCATGATGCATAGTAGGCCAGTAGTATCCTGAGCGCAATGCGCGCGCTACGACGGACCGTGGTCCTGAATGCATACTGCATGAACCAGCGTGGATCTCTCGGAGTACGTAATCCGCCTGAAGAGGTCCAACGCACCGAAGCCATGGTTGTAGGAATGAACGCCGATATAGGATGCCATCTCTGAGCTCGAACCTCTGCGCTGTGCGCCGTATCCGTCGGGCGTCCTTCTGCTCATCGGGCAGTTTGCCCTTACTTATGAATTCGATGATGGGAGTCATCCATGTAGGATCCTGCTCATCTATCACCGTAGATATCTCCATCTCCGAGATGGATTTGTTCTTTAGGATCTCCACTAAAACTTGTTTTGACAGGTGCGCGAAGCTAGTGGATGCGATTTTACTTAGCGCATCCGTTTTCTTATTTTTACCTCTAGGAACTTGCTTGATGGTAAACCTGTCAAAACCTTGTATTAGTGATTTGGTCTTGTCGAGGTATTGGACCATGTCATCCTCTTTAGCCACATATTCGCCCAACACATGGTTGGCTACTAATCGGGAGTCCACGTTTGCTTCTAGGTTATGTACACCCATTCGATTTGCAATACGTAATCCGGCAATTAGGGCTTCGTATTCTGCCTCGTTGTTCGTGGCTGTGAATTCAAAACGCAGTGCGTAAGTGAATTCCATTCCTTCTGGATTAGTGAGGATAAGGCCAGCGCCCGATCCATCTACACATGAAGATCCATCCGTGAACAAGACCCATGGTTCTTGTAATTCTACCTTGCTCGGTGGGTGTGCGTCATCGGTATCTGGTTTTTCGATGATGAAGTCTGCTAGTATTTGCCCTTTAACCGCAGTGCGTGGTCTGTAAGAGATGTTATACTCGCCTAGTAGCACACTCCATTTTTGTAATCGCCCCGATGCGTCAGGTTTAGAAATAACTTGTTTGATAGGTTGGTCGGTAATCACTGCTATTGGGTGCGCTTGAAAGTATCTACGCAGTCTTTTGGCAGCAAATACTAACGCCAAGACCAACTTCTCCATTGGGCTGTAATTAATCTCTGTCTTCTTGAGTGCTTTGCTTACAAAATACACCGGTGTTTGTACGGAATTCCTGTCCGTCAGTAGCACTGCGCTGATCGCTCCATGGGTCGCGGATAAGTAGACGATTAACTCCTCCCCTGGTCGGGGTGCAACTAGCTTAGGAAGCGCTGCTATATGTTGCTTAAGCTGTGTGAAAGCTTCTTCTGCTTCCGCAGTCCAACGAAAGTCTCCCTTTTTTGTACATTTCTTGAGTGTTTTAAATAAAGGAAGTGACTTATCCGCTGACTTGGACAGGAATCTGTTCAAACAGGCTAGCTTTCCATTTAGAGATTGAACTTCTTTCAACGTGCGCGGTGAAGGAAGTTGGATGACAGCCTCTGTTTTTTCTGGGCATGGCTTAATGCCATCTGGTTCTATCAAATATCCTAGGAACATGCCTTCTGTAGCGCCAAAAGTGCATTTCTTAGGATTCAACTTCATGTTGATCTTTCGTAGTGTTGTGAATGTTTCTTCAATGTCGCGCACTACTTCATCTTCAGTATGGCTTTTTATGACAAGGTCGTCCACATAGACCTCTAGGTTGCGTCCCACTTGCTTCTCAAACGCATTATCTACCAGTCGCTGGTAGGTGGCGCCCGCATTATTCAGGCCAAAAGGCATCTTTGTATAACAAAAGACGCCTTGGCTTGTGTGGAAGGCTGTTTTTTTCCTCGTCTTCCTTAGCCATTTGGATTTGGTGGTACCCTTTGTATGCATCTAAGAAACATTTAAAGGGATACCCGCACAAAGATTCCACCTTCCAGTCTATTTCTGGTAGTGGGTAGCAGTCATGTGGACATGCTTTATTAAGATCAGTGAAGTCCACACACATCCGCCAACTACCATCGCTCTTCTTGACCATTACTGGATTGCAGAGCCAATCATGGTAATAGACTTCTCGCATGATGCCTGCGTCCACAAGCTTGTGTACTTCTTCCAGAATGGCTTTTGCGCGCTCTGGAGCCTGGCCGCGCTTTTTCTGCCTTACTGGGGAATATCCTTGTCGGATTTTCAACTTGTGTTCTGCAATCGAGCGTGGTACACCAGTCATGTGCTTTGGTTCCCATGCGAAGATATCCAGATTCCTTTGCAAGAGTGCGCACACGGCCGCTTTTCCTTTGTCAGACAGCGATCCCCCAATCGATACTTCTTGCTCTGGGTATTCAGGATGAATTGCAACCTTTAGGTTTGATACTTTAGATGCGCTCTGTTCTGGGGTGTGCGTTGTTTCGCATGTAATCGTGTTACATTCTTGAGGTGGTGCGGCGCTATTGTAGATGGTGACAATGCCACCTTCTACTGGGAATTTGAGCATCCCATGCGCTGTGGATGGTACTGCGCGTATTGCTGAGATTCCTGGTCTTCCAATAATGCCATTGTATGATGAAGGAGATCTGATCACCATAAAATTCATCCAGGCTGTCGCGGAGTGTTCCTTACTACCAACAGCGACTAGTAGGCGCTGTTGCCCCATAGGCCATATCTTTTCTCCTGTAAAGCCAGTAAGCACAGTCGTGGCTGGACTTAACTGTCTTTGTATCTCGGGGCGCAATCTCTTGAAACAATGTTCATACATTATATCCGTTGATGCCCCTCCATCAACATACATGCGGTGGATATCGTGACCCCCCGCATTTATCTCAATGGTGAGTGGTTCTGCCACTGCGTTGTCCGCAGCCAAGGTGGGGAAAGAGATTTCGCTTCCATGAGAAAATTTCTGGCTCACCTTTTGCCTAGTCTTTCGCTGCCATGATTGTATCATGTAGATAGTATCAGCTTTTCCCTTAGGCGCTTCTTTCTTGCCCCCAGTTTTCTGTTTGTCTTTCCCGTCCTTAATGTTTTTAACGAGAAGGTCCAATCTGCCTTCTTTTACTAACTTGTCTATTAGTTGACGCAGTTGGACGCAATCATTAGTTGTATGGCCCTTCTGTCCATGATAGTCGCAGTATCCGTTCCCTACGTGCCGATCTTCAGGGGTGCGCATAGGTGGGGGTCTTGGAAAGTTCGCACCTTCCGTCGCAAATATTTCCTTTGGAGTTTTCGTTAGTGGGGTGTACTTGTCGTTTCCCCGTCCGCCCCCTTGACTGCGATAGCTTTTGTTACGATTGCCACTCTGTTCATTGGATTGTCTCCTTGGCTCTTCTTGTGACCTATGGTTCGAGTAACCTTTCTTGCTATCCGCAGCAGCTGCTTCTCCTTGGACGAAGGACCTCGTGCGCTTCATGAGCTCGTCAAAGGTTTGGGGAACCCTATCGTTTAACTTTTTAATCAGATCTGGGTTATTGATTCCGTTCATAAACCCCGATATCTTTAGTATTTCTGGGCACGCCTTGACCTGTATGCATTCGTCCTTATAGCGTTCCATGAAAGCGCTTGTGGATTCCCCTTGGCGCTGTTTTACCCTAGCGAGCTCAACAGGGTTTTTGGCGCACTTCTTCCTCTGAGTAAAGTTTAAACGAAACGCCTTTCGCAACTCTTCAAACCCACCGATGCTTCTGCGTGGAAGCTTACTGAACCAGTTGCGCGCATTCCCTACTAATGTAGAGTTAAACATGTGGCACCACACAGGTTGTGGCCAATTTTCGATAGTGGCTGCTGATTCGAAAATTTTTAGGTGATCATCAGGATCACCTGTCCCATCATATGTTTTGACATTAGCAGGCATGCGCCTTCTCTTATTTTCCGAAAAATCGCTGATGCGCCTAGTGAACGCATCAACTTTTTGGCGACGCCAGGGACGAGACATGTCTTCGTCTTCCTGGTCGCGGTATTTTCCCCTTGATTTCCAGTGTCCGGTTTCTTTGTCCTCGTTGTCTGAGGAATCACTTGAGGATGGGCTTATTCTTTTACGACGCTTGCGCCAACTATCATCGGAATCCGAGCTTGCTCCTCTGCGGCGCTTGCGCCGACTATCCTCGGAATCAGAGCTTGAAGGGCTTTCACTTGGGGAGCACTGTCGCCCAAGCCTGTCATGAACCCTGCGACTACCAAGCCTAGTGTGGACATTGGCGCGCCGTTCCCCATCTTCATGCTCCTCCAGATGCTAAAAGTCGGCTGCTTCGTCGTCCACAACCTTCCTTCCAATCCTAGTAAACACTGGGTGTTTGCGGCTATCCTTCTCGCGTCTTTCCTTTCGGTAGCGCGGTGGGGATGCCTCATGCTCAGGGTCGAAGTTGAGCCTGGCGTGCAGACTTTGGCTTGACCTCTTTTTTGCCTCCTCTCGCATGAGCGCAGCCAAGGCTTCGTAGTTTTGAGATACGAAATCACTTGGCGCTAGTTCAGGCGTGACTCCTTCTAGCGCGAGGGAGTCTGTTTCCAAAACAAGATCCTTGTTTCGGATAGGCGCATTTGGTGGCTCAGTGAAGTTTACTTCTGGCATGGTGAGAGGAGTGCGCTGTAGGTCTACCGCGCTAGTACTTGTTGTAGTAGCATTGGTAGTCATAGTGAGCGGTTCTACTGGAGTAAAGAGCAGATCTGAGTACGATCCTAAGCTTCTGGGCGCACTGGTTGTCCCAGAGGCCTGCTTAGAGGCCGCATCAGTTTGCTGTTTCTTCCCTAGTAGGTCGTCATGCGTTTTCTTCGTATGCGGAGTCCGCTGATTTCCGTGCTTTGTCATTCTAGTTCTTAGCAAAGTTCTTAGTGTAGGGTCCCACGGATGGCGCCACTTGTTGATACAAAAGTTGGGCGTTCCTTGATTCCGTACCAATCAGATCTTAATGCTTGAGACCTGCGCACTAAGAAAACAAAAAGACACCGTTAGGCTTATCGTGGGATTGTCTCCCACGATTATCCTCCGGCGTGAGAGTAAGTAATCGGTTTTTAGGGTTTAGTTGAAGAGTTAGGGTTTGTAAGTCGTACCTTTGATGAGAGTCGAAGGACTCTTTATATACACACGAAACCCTAGTTGGTTTCGTGTTCCTCACTCCTCAGCATATCCGCATAGGGCGGTTACTTGATACATATCCCATAAATAAGAGATATCCTATCAAGACCATAAATAACTTCGGGTTTGGGCCAACGTAAGCCCAAACCGTTATCGCAATAGCCCCTTCGTGATGGGCTTGAGCCCATTCGTGATGGACTGGAGTCCATTCGTGATGGACTTAAGTATGGGTCGGGTTCGTGACCCGAATGCGGACTATACGTCATCAGTGGTAGTTACAAAATCTATACTGCAAGAAAGTGCATGAACTACCAGGCAGAGTGTCAGTGTTTGCACGTCCGTGACTTTGAGTACCAACATCCGCCTCATACATCGCCATAAACCTTCCAGCACGCATGTCTAAGAACACAAAAAAAAATCCGTCAGCTTGCACATATTAGAAAAAAATAGAACCATGGAGGAAAACACATGAGCGTAGCATGAAGTGTAACAACTTAGCTATTGTCTTACCTAGAGATGTTGCGCTGCATCGCCTTTTGGGCGACTGATTCTCACAATATGCAGCTGACGGCTGCCCCTCCATTACCCGTTTTCTCTTCTGTCTAGTAGTATATCTTGTATGGATACGACTCCCCAGACCATCAAAGCAGTCATTTCCATATCCTTCTGTTACACCCCGTGACCGATTAGACCAAAAATTAAAACTTTTACGCGAAAACGCTTGACTTTTACGGACATCTGGTTACTCTTTTGGTCTCTGACAAAAATCTATAAACTTACAGACTATGAAACTAATTTTAAATAAAACTAGACTCAATTACCTTCAAAACGACGGGTGGCACGACCCGTGACGACTTATGAATTAAAAAATATGATTTTTCAAAGTTTACCAAAATCTGTCCAAATTAAACCGAAATTTCAAACCGAAATTTGGTGCCTCCAAACCGAAATTTCACCCTTTTTCACAATAAACAACCCATGCTACCTTATTTCCACACCAAACTCACTCAAAACCATTAACATAACATACTAAATCGTTTACATAATTAATCAACCCGTTTGCTACCCAAAATGGGTAAAAATACTCTTAACCCAAACACCCCTTTTACTGCATAACCCTTTTATACATCTTTTGACCCATTTCTCGAAAAGACCACTTCTATGACCCGATGATTAACGAAACTTTTCAGATTTACTTCTTATATCATCAGGCTCATTTTCATATAAAAACATCTTCCGTTTGACTTCCCGAAATGGTACTTTACAAATTAGACGGGTTATGCATAAAACCCGTTTTGACCCATTTTCTCAACATACAACTCATACCACTTCCGTTTTACGTCAAACTTTACCAAAAGCATAATATTAACATAACAAACATGTTCCAATAACATTTGACCCGTTTACAATCCAAAATGGGTAATAACACCCTTAATCCAAACACCCCCTTAAACATTGACCGAAAACCATTTAACACACTTGGACACACCGTTGACCACCCAAACTTTATGACGACCTTGACACACACTATACAAATCATAAGAAAGACTCTCGGGGGTACAACCTTGACTCGAGCTCGGTATTCTACCTAGCTCCTAACGTATATTATCTTCCAAACCGCTTATCAATCCGAAAGCTACAATCCAAGTTCTTCCTTTCTGCCGCACATAAACCTACAAGAACATTGACAACTAAAAGAATAAGCTTACGCTTAGTAAGTAACCCAACATAAAACACATATCATACACATACTTTCATATAAGCATCATAACCGCTTTAAAGGCTTCTAAGCTACAACATCCAAACCATATCACGCATATCCTCATAACATAACTAATATCAACTCACAACAACCATAACCAACTACATACCTTAATTAGTCCAAAGCCAATAAGCTAACATACTCTTAGCCAAAGTCACTAGCCACCAATTTCCAACTTACACCCATTCTAAATCCAAGTCTCATGTTCTTACACAATCATAATACATATATGATAAATACATACATAACACATGCTTTAGGGAGAGTTACTTACCTTAGCTTCCAAAGCTAAGCTACTAACATAAATCCCACCATCAACATCTTCTAACCATCATCATCATCCTTTACAATATACCAAACCTAATAACATAATAATCAAATACACAAACAAGGGTTAACATAACCCATTAAACATACTCATCTTTCTTCCCATATCATCATATGATCATATCTTGATCATATGGTGAAATCCCACTTTCCTCATAATCTATAACTTCATTAATCATCAAGAACATAAAGACTTACTTGTGGGAAAGATCATTGAAAGGCTATTCTTATGATATGAAATCATTCACTAATCAACCCTTCATCATCAAGCTCCATTCTTCTTCCCTCCTTTCTCTAAAAATCGACACTCTCACACACTCTTGAATAATAGAGAAAGGTCTAGAATTCCCTGGATCTAATAATAGCTAGTCACAAGTTTGAGCTAATGGCAAGAATGGCCCCTCAAGTCTCATTCCTTCTATTTTGGCCATAATAACTTATAGCATATTTACCACAATGACAACTTAGGTCCTTGAAGTCCATTCCCTTTCTAATTGAGCCACATAATACTTTCTTTAACTATCTAATACATTGGTTGACTATAAGGTTGACTATCGGGTTTGACTTCCACATAACTTTGTTGACCAACCAATCACATAAAGTCCTTAGCATATTCCATCTAGGGTGGGGCCTATTCGTAACCGGGATAAGGGTCTAACAATTATACCCCCCTTATTTAGATTTCGTCCCCAAAATCTGTCATTCTTTACTAACCTACACTTCGTCACATAACTCATCTCATTCCTAACACCTTAATTCCTAGTTTATTTAGTGCAACGATCTTAGTGATCTTGCAACTCTATGCATACTATAACATATCACACATCCTTAATCCCCATTACTTCCCGTTTACTTCTATACCATACAACTCTTGCTTTGATTTTACATAATACAAGACATACTTATTACAACTAGTTATCATTCTACTCCGCTCTATTACCGTTACATCACCATCTCTCTCGCTTAATCCTCTACTCTCATTCTTTGACTACTTGATACTTAAGAAACTCGTACTATTTGACTTTACATAATTACACTCGGCCAATACGTGCACATTATATTATTTTTATTCATCATATTGTGTACCACGCCGCCAGGCACATTATATCATCATTACAATTCCTCCTTCCCATCAAGGTTTCTCCTAAGTCTCAACTAAAAGCCATGGTCTAATTCTAACCCTCCTATCTTAGTCCTTATAATTTCTAACTAATTCTAAACTTCCGCTTTCTACTTCTCTAACCCTACTCGTGCCGTGTCGGCAACACATAAGCCCACTCATTTATACTTCCTCATTTACATGGAGAGGCGTCCCAATCGATGTAAATCAAGAAATATAAACTCATGGTTATGTACTCCTGACATAACACTACTACTCCTATTTCCCAATTTAACTATTATTATCATTTCATCCTGTTTATACTTCATATTTCCTTTTTAGACTTGGATCCATATCATTAACACATTCATTACGGGGATATTTTTATTGCCAAGGATATAGGCAACCCCATTTGCCGATAAAGGCAATACTTTTCATCCCGAAGGATCTTTAACATTCATCCCGAAGGATTCCTTGACATTCATTTACTTGGTCATCCCAAAGGATACCACTTTTAACGTTCACCCCGAAGGATCATTAACATTCACACTTTATCACTTTAGCAATGGATCCAAGTCATAAGCACCTTACATACGTTATTACATCCATTTATTTTAGTGAAATGCAAGCGCATAGAGCATATGAGCCTGCTTATTATAATTACATATTTTCTATGTGTTTATCATCCTAAATTCTTAATCCGCATTAATTTTTCTCACATCCTTACTTTACCCTTTAGCCTATCCGCCCTTTTTCCGTGTTTAAACCTTGCATAGATTTAACTACATTCGTTAACATCATCCCTTCTTCCTACACATTTTGGTCATTTACACATTTTTATCATGTTTTATTTACCAATACTTTTGTTTTAATAAGCACCGCTAATGAGGCACATTAGCCGTGATAATGATAATTCAGGTCGTTACCTTAACTTCATACCTACTCATATCATTCTCACTTACGTTCTTAGCTTATCGCATCTAGCCTTTAGCATTCAAACTTTTTCGTTTAAGTTCCATCCTATATATATATACCAACACTCTTTATCACAACTTCACATTCACACTCGGACCTCACGTACTTTACCTTACCATTACCCATCTCTACACCACTTCAATATTAGTCTTTAGTCACTAAATATAATGAGGCCATATGTTGGTCACATTTCGTGCTATCATTCCCTAACCTCATTCTTTAACCTTTACTAGATCATCATTCTTCTGGACACAATACATACAAGTCATTCATCAAACCACTATTATGACAATCTAAGTGAATTTTGCTCCTTTACGTATTATACTATAACACATTCCTCGCCTACAACTTATAACCTTTAAGACCTAGATTCACATAATTAAAACTTTAATCTATCCGACACGAGATCTATCATTCACTTACTTAACACTTAGCACAATACATTCCCACATAGAATTTCTTCACATATACATTGACACCCTAACACACATAGCACACTTATCGGCTTAAATATATATATACTACATCTTGCATTCCATCATATAGTTAAGGCAATCTCTAATTCGCGTCTAATTCATTACTTCTATATTTAACTACATCCTCATCACAACATGCACATTACATCTTAACTACAATCTAGTCTCTTTGTTACTATAAGCGCTTTCACGTTTTACAACTAAGGTATCTATTTCCTCGCATTACTTAAACTTAAGCTCAACGCGTTTACGAGTGGTTTAAGTCTAGGAAACCTATAGTGGAGACCTAATTCACTTAAACCGAAGCTCTGATACCAAGTTGTTACACACCGTGACCGATTAGACCAAAAATTAAAACTTTTACGCGGAAACGCTTGACTTTTACGGACATCTAGTTACTCTTTTGGAATCTGACAAAAATCTATAAACTTACAGACTATGAGACTAATTTTAAATGAAACTAGACTCAATTACCTTCAAAACGACGGGTGGCACGACCCGTGACGACTTACGGATTAAAAGATATGATTTTTCAAAGTTTACCAAAATCTGTCCAAATTAAACCGAAATTTCAAACCGAAATTTGGTGCCTCCAAACCGAAATTTCACCCTTTTTCACAATAAACAACCCATGCTACCTTATTTCCACACCAAACTCACTCAAAACCATTAACATAACATACTAAATCGTTTACATAATTAATCAACCCGTTTGCTACCCAAAATGGGTAAAAATACTCTTAACCCAAACACCCCTTTTACTGCATAACCCTTTTATACATCTTTTGACCCATTTCTCGAAAAGACCACTTCTATGACCCGATGATTAACGAAACTTTCCAGATTTACTTCTTATATCATTAGGCTCATTTTCATATAAAAACATCTTCCGTTTGACTTCCCGAAATGGTACTTTACAAATTAGACGGGTTATGCATAAAACCCGTTTTGACCCATTTTCTCAACATACAACTCATACCACTTCCGTTTTACGTCAAAGTTTACCCAAAACATAATATTAACATAACAAACATGTTCCAATAACATTTGACCCGTTTACAATCCAAAATGGGTAATAACACCCTTAATCCAAACACCCCCTTAAACATTGACCAAAAACCATTTAACACACTTGGACACACCGTTGACCACCCAAACTTTATGACGACCTTAACACACACTATACAAATCATAAGAAAGACTCTCGGGGGGTACAACCTTGACTCGAGCTCGGTATTCTACCTAGCTCCTAACGTATATTATCTTCCAAACCGCTTATCAATCCGAAAGCTACAATCCAAGTTCTTCCTTTCTGCCGCACATAAACCTACAAGAACATTGACAACTAAAAGAATAAGCTTACGCTTAGTAAGTAACCCAACATAAAACACATATCATACACATACTTTCATATAAGCATCATAACCGCTTTAAAGGCTTCTAAGCTACAACATCCAAACCATATCACGCATATCCTCATAACATAATTAATATCAACTCACAACAACCATAACCAACTACATACCTTAATTAGTCCAAAGCCAATAAGCTTACATACTCTTAGTCAAAGTCACTAGCCACCAATTTCCAACTCACACCCATTCTAAATCCAAGTCTCATGTTCTTACACAATCATAATACATATATGATAAATACATACATAACACATGCTTTAGGGAGAGTTACTTACCTTAGCTTCCAAAGCTAAGCTACTAACATAAATTCTACCATCAACATCTTCTAACCATCATCATCATCCTTTACAATATGCCAAACCTAATAACATAATAATCAAATACACAAACAAGGGTTAACATAACCCATTAAACATACTCATCTTTCTTCCCATATCATCATATGATCATATCTTGATCATATGGTGAAATCCCACTTTCCTCATAATCTATAACTTCATTAATCATCAAGAACATAAAGACTTACTTGTGGGAAAGATCATTGAAAGGCTATTCTTATGATATGAAATCATTCACTAATCAACCCTTCATCATCAAGCTCCATTCTTCTTCCCTCCTTTCTCTAAAAATCGACACTCTCACACACTCTTGAATAATAGAGAAAGGTCTAGAATTCCCTGGATCTAATAATAGCTAGTCACAAGTTTGAGCTAATGGCAAGAATGGCCCCTCAAGTCTCATTCCTTCTATTTTGGCCACAATAACTTATAACATATTTACCACAATGACAACTTAGGTCCTTGAAGTCCATTCCCTTTCTAATTGAGCCACATAATACTTTCTTTAACTATCTAATACATTGGTTGACTATAAGGTTGACTATCGGGTTTGACTTCCACATAACTTTTTGACCAACCAATCACATAAAGTCCTTAGCATATTCCATCTAGGGTGGGGCCTATTCGTAACCGGGATACGGGTCTAACACCTTCATAGGAAACTGTTCGCGAAACCTGAGTCACATCTTGCGTTGAAAGAGTAGCAGTACGAAAGTCTAACAAAACCGCTGAAGGTTGATTAGCAGATGAACGGCTGCGCAACTGTGGCTGAGCAACCGCATTTGCAGCGTTAGTAGAAACAACACTGGTACGAAAGTGCGGCAGAAATTACGAAGGCTGTTGAACTGTGGGCGGCATGGGCAGACGTGGGTCCCAACTTTCGGCAGGAGTCAGTGATGAGCAGCGACCATGTACAGCTGCGAATAAAGTAAAGCAAAGCATGTTAACAACAGGTTGTAGGTCTATGAAACGGGATTTTTTGGGTTGAATGACCACACATTCATCACCTACTTCAACACTATAAGGCACACGGTCGGGGTATGCAAATGCGTCGGTCGAATGAACAGATGGCGAGGATGTATCTGCACCAACTACTGTAAGATGGTCGCCCGGTTCCAAGAGTGCAGGAACATGTGATCGCATCAGTTCAATAAGATCTGCTAAAAAAGAGAACAATTTAAAACATTAGTTCAAAGTAAGGTGTTAGTTGGTAAACATAGATTGCAAGAAAACATTAGCTCCAACTGTGTAACTATCAGTACCAACACTTGCCTCGTACATTGGTAGAAACCCTGCAGTATCACACAATAAGCTTTCAAATATTACTACCAAAAAAAAAGCATGGAAGAAAACACATGAGTGGACGAAGAAGTGTAACACTTTAGATCTTGTCCTACCTACAGATACTCAGGCACCGGTGTGTGCCCTTCCATTGGCCTTTTTCCCTTCTGTAAAAGACGGCGTCGCTCATTTCCATGTTGTTCATACAAATTTTTTCCCAGAACCTGATGAACATGCCGGAAAAACTAACCATTAGATAATAAAATGTGACTCCTCTAAATGATGTACTACGTTATTATTAAGATGTTTAAAGCTATCCATGCATAATCATGCATTTTCATCAATCAATGTTTTGATTTAATAGCACTGAAAGTTGTTTCACTATATGTTATCGGTTTCATAAGATGCTGCAATATCTTATTTGTGCTGATGTGTTATAACTTAAATAATATATGATGTTACTCAGCTTGAACGCTCGCATTAGTACGATATCAGAATAAACATAATGAAATAGTGTATATACCCGATGACATGACGACCACCGTTATAAACAGCTTGAGAGATGAGACCCATCAACCCGATATACTGCCTCCTCCATAGACCAAGTCGATGTTCCTTGCAACCTGTACATCAATTATTTTTTTATTATTCTAACTTCTTGTTTTTGGTAATCACTTAGTTACGAAATTTGAATATTTGTTGATATTTTGTCAAGAATTTTTATTATTTTTATTTCATTCTATTTTTAATACCCACTATCTTGCTGGCTTCTTCGTTTTTTAATGCATTTTCTGCCCTTAACAGTTGCAATTTGAAAGTAAAGCACACTTCAAAACACTAAGGACTCAAGACTAAAGTGCATAGACTTTATTCAATTTTCATACTTGTGGCGGAGATTATTCCAAACCAAATATTACTAAATCAGCATGAAGTCTTGTAAAAGTATACCTTGAAAGCGAAGCCAAAAGTAAGCGCACTGCAAAAATATTCCATGTACCCTCACACAACATTATATGAGTTACCTACAAATTAAAATTTACCTTTAAAATAAGCTCAAGTAAGTTAATATTAAAACATTAACCTTTAAAGTGCTTAAGAGAAAGTTGGAATGTATTACCTGCAGCGACCGTCAAGTTGTTGTAGGTGTAGGCGCATCTGCTGTCACGGACATTTTTATGTGATCATGTAGTATTCTCAAAAAAGTATTAAGATATAATATTTGTAATAGAGTGAAACGCTGCTAGAACAATTTAGGAACTTAATGTTTGTAAAGTATGGGAAAGTTTGGTTATGTTTTTATTATCAACTAATTAAAATTGATGTCCAATAAAACATAATCTCACTTCCTTAACAAACTTAAAGAGGTGTCGCCGTATATCTCTTTGTAGGTCTTCAGGAAAATTGTCCTTTAGCATTTCTTCATTAACACCATGAGTAGCAGCCCAATTATAAGGCTCCTAATCTCTAACTTCTCTGCACTTCAAAATTATTAAAATTTCAGCGAATAGACATCAAACTAATCCAATGAAGAACAGAATAAAAAAAGGTTAATCTTACCATTGGTTACTGTTTATCAATTAGCGGATGAAAGATCATAATACATATATAGTTTTAAAAGTGACTACTATTTTTACCTACACATTTCATCGAACATTTGGTGTGCAACAAAACAAAACCCCAATTTATGAATAATCATAAGCAAAAATTGCTTGAAACAATAACAAAACCCAAGTGTAACAACCCCCTAATTAAATATACAATTAAACCAAGTAAACAACTATAACTCGCAACTAATATGTATAAGAAAACACCCAAATCAATATAATTATATAAAATAAGTTACCTTTCTTTATGCATAACAAATATGATGAAAGTAATCCAAACCCAGCTGAGATTTTGTTCAAAAACAGGCTTCACACAGACGAAATCGTCAAATATGCGTCGAAATTGATCGGTTCACTTTTTTTTTCGGATTTGCCGTGCGTTTTTTCATGAGATTCAGGTGATTACGTGTGTTTTTTTATTTCTATGTGTCAAGGTTTGTTGGATACATAATGGAAGAACACGTATCCGGTGAGTGTGATTAGGTGGAAGAAGTTAAGGTTATCTACTCAGTAGCAACTACTGCTGCACGGAAAATATTCAAAATCCGATCAATAAACCTCATCATATACATGTAATCAAAGATGAATATAACTAAATTAGTCTCAAACCATAATACTGATCATCCGCACCTTCACCAACACAACGTATTTAATATACTGTATGATAAAATACCTTTTTGCAGAATAAGAAAGAATAAAGAGGTTTTGATGTTGATTTAGGGTTTTGTAGAAGAAGGATGGAAAAGATAATGATGGTGGCGGATATTTTTTTTTAAAGAATCTCTGTTTTTTATCACAAAAGTTGGATTGCTTAGTTTGCTAAATATTTAGCCTGTATATTTATTTTGTTTTTGGTTGTTGATCACAATTAATTGCTTGGCTCAATTGGTTGGGATGTTTGCATTGGAAGCTAAAGATGCAGGTTCGAATATTGTGGTCATTTTTTAAATCCTGATTTTATTAATGGAAAATGATTGCTTGCGTGGCATAAATTGATTAGGTGGCATTAAATTGATTAGGTGGCATTGAGGTGGCATTTATGTGGCATTATCTACGTGTAACGTCTCCTGTTATATATATATATATATATATATATATATATATATATATGGTAAAGTTAAAATAAAAAGACAAATATCCGTACACTACGTAAAAAGAATTTTTTTTTAAAAGTTCGCGAAAAAATCCCAAAAAATGCCACAAGATCGGGTATGTTGGTGCATAAAACTTTTGTGAAAAAAGTTTTTCTGATTTTGAGTTTATATACGTTTTTTTAATGCACAAAAAACGAAATTTAATGCGCAAAAAATTTTTGATGCACAAAATTTTCAACTTGTTTTAGTTAGATGCGCAATGTTATTTTGATTAAAAAAGTCAAAAGAACTTGGGTGCAAAAACGAATTTTTGATGCACAAAAAAGCGATTTAATGCACAAACGTATTTTTTCATAATTTTTTTTCGGAAAAAATATCTACTTTTAGAAAAACTTCCTTCACAACTTTTTCATGCACCAACATACCTGATATTGTGGAATTGTTTTGGATTTTTTCGAGAAATTTTTTGATAAAAAAAAAATCTTTTTACGTAATGTACGGATATTTGTCTTTTTATTTGATCTTTATCCTATATATATATATATATATATATATATATATATATATATATATATATATATGTATATATATATATATATATATATATATATATATATATATATATATATATATATATATATATATATATATATATATATATATATATATATTAGCATTTATAAAAGTAATATTTTGATAATAAATAACCCTTGTGTTTATAAGATTTACGTTAAAAAAAATCATTTCATAATTTATAAATCTATTATGAGTTTTGATAAAACATTCCAAATGTTATATGTACTCGAGTTAATGAACGGGTTTAAAGTTTACACGGCTAACTTATAGTTGTAAAATATATAAAGACTTTCTAATCGTTTGAGTAGCGAAAACAATTTAATTGTTTATATAAAGTTTATATGTCGAGTTTATATATATACGTGGCGTTGTCTAAATACTCAAATATTTGTAGCGAGAATTCTAGTAGTGTAATTATTTAAAATAGGTCGTGAAGTTTAAAATATGAGATTGTCATGTTTTATTAGTTAGACGATTTGTGACGACGGCTTTCATATATGGAACGAGTATAGAACACGATCTCGTGTCGGGAGTGGGCTGAAAAGATTAACAGATTTTATGTACTTACCCTCTTGTTTTTGGGCTGCTATGAGAAGGAGAGAACACTCACAAGTGGTGGGTCACTTGGTGGGCTGCGGCCCAACCAAGAGCCAAACAAATCAACCCAACGAGACAAACAAACAAAAATCCAAAGACTTGAGGAGCATGGTCTGTTAACGTATAACCAAAGCAAGGAAAAATAATATAACGCTTGGCTATGAATTTGGCCAAGCTTAGAGTTCTAAAGTTCAATATCAATAAGTATGAAAGTAATATGTTTCCAGTTCATAAAAAAAAGGGACTTAGAAAAGAGCAATTGGCCATGGGCTTGGTCCAAAGTGTAAAAACTAATTTTAGTTACAACAAAAAAATCCCAGCACTCCTTTTTGAAAACTTAAGATCAGCAGCTTAAAAATTTACCCAACACGCCATGTGAAGTAACACGCAACACATGAGTTCTTCACTTAACATGGACCGAATGAAAACAATAAACGCGGGACTCGAATTCTTGTTTTCGACCTACGTACAAGTCGCAACTAAAACACACCCGTATGTTTTACACTTTGAGTGAAACAAGCACCCATCGGGGTGACATACACCGAGACAACAGCACCTTAATGATTCGACTGCCTTGACCCATTGTATACCGAAATAAACAACCAACGAGAGGAACAAATTAGCTAAGACTCGTAACGGTTCAAAAGAGCAGGACAACCCAAAAGTAACCCTGAACAACACTTCCTCATATGAGCCTAATTAAACTGGTTTCGATTTGCTCACAGTCTTATCACACAAAACAGTTTAACACCGCGTTTCATCATTAAAATCACGAAATTGACTCATCAAAACAAGGTCTAACGAATTACTAATCTACCAACACCAACAGGTGACTACACTCGAGTCCTAATACCATCGCATTCAATCATGAACTAGAGTAAATCTTAGTGTTACATTTACCATTCTTTTAGTCATTTACGCTACTCGACCAAGAACATGAACAAAATCAAACGCACTTCCATACTTGAGCCAGTTTAGTTTCATTTTTAGTTTTCTTTTTCCAGATTAGATTTGAGCCACACCCAAAACAATAACACAACTAAATTTCGAATGGTACCACAACAATTTCTTTCGACAGAACATGTCACAATTTTACAAAAACAACAATAAATCATATGTTTAGCAAAATAAATCAAATGACACTTAAATCGGCATATCATAAACATAATTACATTCGAATTAGAAAAATCAAAATTTATAAAATCCTTACAATTCGGTCGATGGTTACAGAAACTGAGGAGAAATCAAGAGCAATCAAACCCGATCCAAGCAAACCCACTTCCTCTTCCACCGAGATATCGCCCTTAAAATTGTTTTTGATGACGATTCGAGTGTGGGTGGGTTGCTTGTGAATCGGACTGAGTTTAAAGAACATAACAAGAACGGTTAACCCCCTCTTTATCGATCTTCAGATGCTCCTAAGGCCAAAAAGAGAACTATGTCGACATCCTTTGTCCTGGCTCGTTGACTTATGGGATGCGACAAGAGGGAATCCTATGCGATCCATATGGACAAAAGGAAGAAGTTAAAACCTTATTGTCTCGTTCATAGCTTCGCTCCGTAGGCTGATTCGGATCCGATATGAATTTTAATGGGGATAAGATCGTTTATCTCTCTTCCTTCTTTTATTATTATTATTTTTTTATTATTAATTTTTTTAGAGATAGTGGGTACAGGATTTTTTTGTGTAAGATTTATTATAGTGCTTTAAGTGTGTATTACGTGTACCCCGTGTCTCATTGAATCTCGGTGTCTCTTGTGATTTCCGGGTTTGTTATGAGTACGGAAAATATAGTTTAGGAGATGTTTTAATTTAACTGACACAGAGTATATTTTATTGACTCCGAATATGAATTAAAAATTTGGACCATTACTAATGTGGTGTCGGTACGCGTGTGGTGTCGTTTTTCAAGAAAAATGAGATAACCTCTCATTTTTGTGTTTAACCTATCAGTAAATGTCAGCAAATATTTAATTTGTACTATTTGTCAAAAAAATAAATAGTGGTATTATTAAAATAATGGTCTAAAAAATTCACGGTTGCTACAGTACAAGTAAAAGTACTTGTATATGCAAAGTGTAAAATGAGGTTCTAAGTAGAATGGTTAACCCTTTAAAATATTTAATGACCTAACCGTATTTTAAACATTTTAAATGGTTTGTTAAGGGTTTGATCATAATGCCACATAATAAACATGTACGAACCTGTGTTGTATCATACGAAGACTTGAGAAGTCGAGAGGTGTTGAATGTATGTGGAGACAAAATAAGATTACAAGTAACTTGTACATTTTACGTTATATATCAAGTTACATGTTTGTCATCAATAAAAACAAACGAGATTGCTTGCACTAACAATCTCCCCAACGAGACTGCTTGCACTAATAGCAGTATGAATCTTCATCAACAATCTTCAGCAGTACAAAGTTAGTCTGGCAGTACTAACTTTTACTCTAGTATTTCAAACTTGATTAGTATTGTTGGTTGTAATCTTTAATAGTTTCATCTTTAGCTTGACAGTACTAACTTAGCTTGGCAGTACTAAGTGTATAGACTTGTAATTCCCAACAATCATTCAATATGTCTATGTGTTGTTTGATTAATTGTTTATCTTTTCTTCTATCTATCATGCTAGCTTAAGTTTTTTTGTGTTTGCTTAGATATAATGAAACCTAGTTATTGAATATTGATTTATTGTCTCTTGTTTAGTTGATTGTTATCGCGTTAGGTTAAGAAAATTGGCTGACCTATTATATGTAACTAGCTTGAACGTCTTAAAAATGCAACCGTAGAGTGCACTATTGGTTTTGTTCGTTATATTTATTGCGTGAATTGCGGCTTGTAGATCCTAGAAAACTTAATGGATGTTAAGGGATTTAGGGGAGACTAATATTCATAGAGTTGGGGACTTCGGCACCTCCCCACGACCAATAATAAGGAATACGACGCTTCAACTAAAACAAGGACGTGACAATTCAACGAATCAATAGGAGATAACTATGGAGTAATTAAATCTAAGTAAACACGTTTTTCCTATCATAAGAAGTTCACCAATTTACTTTTTCTTGTTTTTTAGTTTAATTTTAGTTTTATAATTAGTTTTTGGGTTAGTTGATTAACAACTAATTCCGCCCACTCCTTCAAAACCGAGATTTTAATTGCTTTCTAAAAAATATAAAAATACAAAAAGAATCATCCCTCACCTCTAGACCCATCTCGTCATACATCTTGACCTAACGACACTATTCCCCTAGAGAACGATCAATCCCCTGGACCTACCTATACTACACTACAACGATCAGGTACACTGCCTGGAGGATTGCAAGCTTCTCAAGATCCCTTCAGAAGTAAAACCTTTTGCGTGGACGCAATCCTCGCATCAACTATAAACTAACATATTAAACTAATTCAAGCACCAATATGTCTCGTTAATGCAAGAAAAAAAGTAGCAAAAATGTACTACTATGAAAAAGATACTAAGGCTATGCACAGTCGTGACCGGGTCATTACCCTGCCACATCAGCTTTTTCTCTCCGATGATCATACACGACCAAGTTGCTACAGTCAATGACCGAGTTTTTTTTTTATTATTATTATTTTTAATTCAAATATTTTAAACAACAAATTTAAAATTCATTAAAAATAAAAACATTACATAAATTAAACATTAAATTGAAAACACGAATTACAGATTAACAAACTACGACACAGAAAATAAAACACACAGATTAAAACACTTAAAGTTAATCCAAGTGATCCCAAGTTTCAGAGTTGTCTAATTGATAACCATCGTTGTAAGGAGACCAGTTCGCAAACCTGCTCTTTTCGTACTCTCGTTCTAAAGTGTTAAACAAGTCGTCCCTACGCTCTTGTGCATCCCTTTCTTCCTGCTCCCTACGAGCAGCTTTCTCACGTGCTTTGTTTTGTTTTATCTCTCTTAGTATTGCCTCATCCTGCTCAAGATCTCGGAGATATTCCTCAGTAAAATTAAACGGTGGAGTGTTAACCGGTTCATTTTCCGGTTGGAATACCGGAAAGATATCTTCCGGTGGAGTGTTATAAACTTCATTTTCCGTTGGGTTGGAGCTGGGGATTTGTTGTGAGAAATCGTGTGGACTGGGGAATTGTTGTGAGAAGTCGTGGTGACTAGGAAATTGTTGTGAGAAGTCTTTGCGAGACATTGTTGAGAATCTGTGTGTGAGTTGTGTGTATGAGAAGTGTGTTTGAGTTTGGTATTTATAAGGTTGTAACGTGATAAAGTTTATTTTATTTTTATTTTTTAATATGAAACGGATACATTTTTTTAAACTTTGTGTGTGCAATTTAATCGGTCGAAAATTTGACCCATATTACATTTTCCTCTCCAATGGCTGATATATTTTTTTTTTGTCACAGTGGGCTCAACCGATTTAAATATCTATAAACCCTTGCAAGTCCCCGCCGCGAGTAGCCTATCAAAACAACGTACTATCACAATTACCTCAAGAAAACAAACAATTGACTGACCAAGAGCTATATTACAAAATAACATAACCAACCAAACACTTACAAATGCCATATCACTACACATATGTGAATAGAGCACACGGAGTCGTATACGGGTTGGCAACGGGTTGGGTTAACCCGCTGGGGAACACCGCCGCCGACCCAGCGGGTTGCCCAACGGGTTGGATTGCACGGGTTGGACATGCAGCTGCGGGTTGGAGTTAATTTCCTCAAATTTGACCGTTACTTACATTAAAAAAAAAAAAACTTCCCTACCCAAAAAATAAAAAAGGCAGCCTCTTCCCTTCCACACCAAAAGGCAGCCAAACATAACCACCACCCATTATCAACGAGGATGATGTTGATGATGTTGAGCTCGTTCCAGAAACACAACAAGCTCCATTTGGTATGTTTTTATCGTATACATTCGTATATATATATATAGGTTTGTCTCTAGTTTCGTATGTATTCATTCGTATGTATATATAGGTTTGTCTCTAGTTTCAGTTTGTATATATAGGTTTGTCTCTACAACATCAAATGAGTTAGAAAAATGGGTTAAAAATGATGCGCGTAACCTGTTTGATAAAATGCCTGACCGGATAAAATGCGTTAGAAACATGCGTTGGTTTAAAATGAAATATTGTTACTGTAAAATGAAATATTGTTTGTGTTTGTAGTTGTATTTGGATTATATAGTTCGTGTAAAATGAACTATTGTTACTAGCAGTAAAGATTAGTGTTTGTAGTTGTAAATGAAAAAGAAAATAAAAAAATTTGGAAGGGTTGAAAAAATCATGAATGCCTAAGAAATGAGTTGAAAGGGTTGAAGGAGTAAAATGAGGTGGAGGGCTGTGATTGGAGGGATTTGGGAGGGTTGCCCATGTAGTGCTACATGACTCCCCCCGCCCTAAAAAATCTCATGTGCAGTAATGAATATCCACAATTTCAAAAAAATAAAATAAAATATCCACTTGTTGTAGAATGAAACAAAACTCAGGCGCATAAATCTCATGTGCAGACTAACTAAAAACCACTTGCAGCCTCGGTGGACTCAACGGTGGACCAAAACTGAAGCTGCAAACAAAACTCCGGTGGACTGAATGGTGCCGGATCTGCTGGCCGGATCGGATTTGGTGGCCGGATCTGGTCGGATTTGTGGTGTCTTTTTACAATGGCCTTGGCCGGATCTTGTGGTGTCTTTTTATGATGATACTTTCTTTGTATGCTGAAAAAAAAGATAAGAAAACATAAATATGTTGTGTGTATGTGTTTAAGGGTATATATGTTATTTAAGCCAAAAGCAAAAAAATATCCTTGATTCTAATAAGTTAAATAAAATTTTATAAATAATTAGGGTTTTACAATTTATATAATCGTTTTTTTTTTTTTTTTTTTTTTTTTTTAATTGTGATTGTTCATATGGGGGTTTGATTTTGTTAGTTTAGTTGATGAATTAAGGTGTTCATTAGTGGTTTATATATGTATATGCACATCAAGTGTTTATTTTTATGCCTCAATGAAAAAGATTGTTTGGTTAGTGGCCAAACTTTTTTTTGTCTGCAATTCTATTACGCGCGTAAGGGCAATATCAAAATGGCTTAAGTACAATAGAACCCGAGGTGTAGAGACCAAAACCAACGGTAAAGAAAATAAACAACGACCAACACCTGTATTAAGAACCTATTAATGTAGTAGCCATTGAAATTCTTGTGTATCATTTTAGCCTAACTGGAAATCTTTATGGTGAAATCTCCCATTGCTATTGTTTGTTTGTTGCATGTGTTAGATATTGCATTTAATTTTATAGATTAAATAGGCTATAAGGATAGTCAGTAAGTTAACTGCAATTGCCCTCATTGGTTTCCGTTGGCCCTATGGACCTGTAAGAATCCCTTCGATTATATAAATCGCCATTGAATATTTAAAATCGTTATGCAACCCAGTCTGTTTTATGTAGCTTATCATTAGTTTACATTTTACAAGCTTAAGCTTTGAGTTTCCTAATTACTTTTTGAATGTATATGAGCATGTTAAGACAGGGTCCTTATTTCTGAATGATACCCGTAAGCTATGAAATCATCCAGTGTCCTGTAATATTGCATATATTTATTTGTGTATTTCAGGTGGCAGTGACCAGTGACCACCCCTTTCAATTTCCCTCTGCTCCAATTGATGGGAGCTCTTTATATGGGAAACAAGCTTGTCCTTAAGGTTGATAGCAAGGTGCGTTTTAGACATACAATATGATATACTTCAGAATGTGCATTGTTGGCCGCTATTTCTTCATATTTATTAAACCTACTATAAATTTTGAATGATACATTTTAGCACTTTTGTAGGTATGTATTGCTAACCTAATCTGCTTGCCTTATCTTCTCTTTGGGTCAAATGTATCAAAATTCGAAAAAAGTTTTAGAAGCTTACAGAATTGGCGCAAAAGTCTATCTCTATTAATACGTAAACATTTGTTTTACTTCCAAAGAAAAAAGTATATCTCTATTGATATATAAACATAACCCCAAATTGACCCATTCCTAATTAAATGGGTCAAAGTTGCTACATTAATTATGTAAATCAAAGATGTGGTATTTAAAGCACTAAAATCATATAAGAATCATTGTTATGTAGGTATTCTGAAGTAAAAACATTGGTTTGAAATTCGTCCCGAGAATGTTTCTGACGATGGGTCATGGGAATTGAAATATTAAGTGCACCCCATATACATGAGGATACTTTCTTTGTATGCTGAAAAGAATGAATGATAATTTGTTGTCTCCGAAGGACTTATTGGAGTAGGAAGTATGAACGACCAACGACCCTCCAAGATCTGCAACTTAAGAATGCAGCTTATCTCCACACTATACTCCAAGCAACAGAAGGTGTGCCTTGAAATATGTTCAAGGTATGGCTTTTGTCTTTATGTTTTTTAGTTATTCACCAATTTTAGCTAGGATTCTAATTGGCAGCAAAGGTTGGGGTAGAATTTCACAAAAAAATTCTAAGGGATTTTGCGGCGATATGTTTGCAAGTTACTTCTCAGAACCTAATGAAAACCACATTTGAGTGAACTTTAGTGCCTTCATTTATGTGTGGGCTTAATTTGACACGTATGGTTTACTGGCTTGGTTAATTATTTGTGGTTTTGGAAAGGGTTAGTTCGGTTTGGACTTTTTTAGGTTGAATGAATGACGTTTGCATTAGCATACCCTTGTGAATATACGCACTTCCAAATATTTAGTGGATGTCTTCAAAAAAGAAGAACAAATTCTTTGATTGAAAAGATAATGCAATTTAACAGTCAACCTCTGAGGGTCGATTTAACATCCAGCACTAATGTTATTTCCAACGAATCAATAGCATCTTATTGACTATCAAACGAGTCATTGATTTAACATCACCGGAAGTTGTGAACATCTTTTGTCAATTTTTCCTTGATTTTTATACTGCATGTAAATTTATAGCTATTCTAATCATCTGAACTGCTCCAGTTTTGAATGAATGTTTAATGTTTACCCTGAATCGAACAACTTTCTTGATGGCATACCTTTAGTATATATCAACTTTGATTGAACAGATAATGCAATTTAACAGTCAACCTCTAAGCGTGATGATTTTATGTTGTAAGTATTTGTGTTGCGTTAAAGTATTTGTTTGTTGTACAGGCAGATTCGCATTTAGGTTTTTCAGTTATTATCCGTTTTCGCTTTTCAAATTTTCACTTGATGCAGGTTTAATGTCACTTGAGATAGAGTTTTTGAGGTACAATAAAAGAATTCACTCAAGTTTTAAATCCTTCAAAAGTGTGAAAATGTCATGGAAAGGTTTAATGACACAAGATTTGAGTAAGTTGGATGTAACGAAACGACATCCACTCTTTCCAGAGTTATATCTCGAAAATCTACAGTAACTACAAGTAATAAAGGCAAGTTATTCTGAATTTCATAAATTTTGCATATATTTAGACAATATTGCATTTGTACTAACAGTTTTGTTGTCCGTCTTAACAGATAGTCCTCTTTGTGACGTGCCCGAGTTTGAAAAGAGTAAGATGATACTCATAAGACGTGTGCCATTTGCTGGCTGAAAGTAAGTAACCAGATCTTCCAAACTTGCTCTCAGAAAATTTATTATTTTTGGGACAATTTACATGAAACGGGTCACTTTTGGTTGGATTTTATATATAATAGGTCAAATGGGAAATATTTTACTATGTTTGGATTCTGGTATAGTTTACTATGGTTTTACTTCTGCGAGAAATCATTCTATGAATACTTTATACATGTGCGTTATGCTTAATCTATCAACTTCGTATATCTGTATCAGGTTTGAGAATCGCGATCAAAAGTAGTAGCTTGGTTAAGCACTAGCTCGGGCCAGAATATTGCCTAATCTTCACGTTTACTTGAAACTATGAATGTAGTAGCATTATTAAGGAAGTGGTGAAGTAGATTAACTGCTTACTACGTGAACTCGTGAAGGATGGAATGCAATAAGGATGAAGCCACAAGGGCGAAAGAAATCGTTGAATGTAAAAGGTGCCAAGAAATTTGCTTTAAAGGCCCAAATTTGTTTCCTGGTCTGGAGGGTATTTCCTAACTATTAGCAGTTCTGGGATGTGCATGTTGCTGCCGAAAGCAAAGTAAGCGGTGAATCAGATTATTATAGGAAACTTGGTGTGAACCCCTTAGCAGATGATGATATTGTGAAGAAACATTATAGGAAGCTAGCTTTATCACTTCATCCCGATAAAAACAAGTCCTTAGGTGCAGAAGGGGCATTCCAGCTCGTTTCTCAAGCATGGAATCTGTTATCTGATAAAGACAAAAGATTGGCATATGATCATAAAAGGCATGCTTATTTTTTTGAAGCAGAGGGTTCCTCAGAACGTGTTTTCACGAAGAGTGCAGCTGCCCGGACAGCTGGCGCAGATGTGCAGAGAAAGGTTACAACTTCTCAAAAGAAGGATAAAACTACTAAGACAAAGAAAAAAACGAGGAGTCAAAAGGATGAGACTAATGGGACTGCCAAGACGGTTCCCACTTCTGTTCCTTCATCCTCCAATGAACAGATAGCTCATGAGACGTCAAAGGTCAAAGGTTCTCGAAAAAAGAACAAAGTTAACAGGACTACCAAGGTGGGTCCCACTTCAGCTCCTGCATCATCTAATGAACAACTAGCGCCTGAGACGACGCCTAGGTCTTATTTAACAGAGGTTAAAACTTCTCAAGAAAAGGATAAAGTTAATGGGACGACCAAGACGGGTCCCACTTCTATTCCTTTACCGGTTAGTAAACAGATGAAGCCTAAGATGTTTTGGACCGTATGCATGCATGAGATGCAAACTGCAGTATGAATTCTTGAGAAAGTATTTAAATAGAAATATGTTATGCCCCACTTGTTATGGACCGTTTCACGCGACCGAGATTCCACCACCAAATATCAATGCTTATTCAGAAGTTGCGGGAATTTCACAAGGAACAGGAAATAACATTTCAGCCCCAGAAACGTGTAAGATAACGGGTATTGAGGCTGGTAATGGTACAAGCTCCCAGCGGGGTCCACTAAAAAGGGATCGAGAAGAAGCTGGACTAGACACTAATATAGAGGAAGCTTTGAGAAATAAGATTTCTAAAAAAGAAGCTAAATCCGCATCTAAGAATGTCAAATCTGTTAAAACAAAGCAAGACATTAAGGGGTTTGATGCAATTAAGGTAGCAGAGCCTATCAAGAATCAGCTTATAAAGAAGGCGACTACGGAAGTGAAGAAGAAACTGGATGAATGGAGTTCAGAGGCCCTAAAAGTTGCTGACATGGCAAACGGCTTCTCAAAGAGTAAGTAGGCTGACGTACCAGATCCATATTTTCATGATTTCGATATAGAAAGAAGTGAAAAATGTTTCAAAGAAGGTCAACTCTGGGCTGCTTATGATGATCGTGACGGGATGACTTGGAACTATTCCATAGTTTAGAAAGTAATTTATTTGAACCCGTTTAAGATGAAAGTATGTTGGCTTAGCTCAAAACCTAACAAGAAACCACTTCCTTTTCCCGGGTTCCTGGAAGCATTCGACGAGTTTCAACTAGGAAAACATGAAACCGTTACCTCCCCAAACTATTTTTCTCATTAAGCTAGCTTTACAAAACTGAGAAACGGTAACATTCGTGTTTTCCCTAAAAAGGGAAGTGCTTTTGCTCTGTATAAAAGGGATAAAATACCGGATACAATAAAACATACTTACGAAATTGTGGAAGTTGACGAGTACAGTGAAGAAACAGGCATTACCGTCACACCACAAGTCAAAGTTGCAGGGTTTAAAACAGTGTTTCACCGACATCTCGACAGTAAGGAAACAAAAGTTATCCCGGAAAAAGACTTTCTTAAAATATCGCATCAAATACCTTCAAGCCTGCTCACGGGTCAAGAATCTGCAAACGCACCAAAGGGTTGTCTAGACCTCGACCCTGCAGCTATTCCTTCCGAGTTTCTTCATGTTTTAGCAGATGCTAAGGAAGCCGATACAATGGATATCGACAATGGTCCAAGTACTGCTGGTGTTTGTTCAATTTAGGTGCAAATTTCCTGAACTTGGGAGTTTGGTTTGGTTTTTTGGGTTGTTGGATGGGAAAATAGGTAACATGTAGTGTGCATTATACAGTTGTAACTTGTGCTTAAAAGGGTTGTACAACTCAGTTTTTGTTAGATGCTGCTGTTAAATCTTGACTTTATTTAGAAATGCTTCTTTTGTACTTTTGGAATCCAAACATTGACAATTACTAAGGAATGTTTTGGTACTTAATGTTGTTTTTTTTTTGTCTCGTTATTTACATCTTTTGCAAAGTGATCTAGAAATCCAGTAGTACATGATAAACGGGTAAATGGATGAGGTTTTCATGTGCTCAGGTTTCTAATGATTATACGATGATAAGATATGGAATATTGAACCTTTTTTTTTCATTGAACTGGGGATGTTAAGATTTAAAATTGTTCTAGTTGGGAAATTTTATTTTTGAGCTATGCATTCTTGAATGTAAGTAAATAGAAACCATGATTAGATGTTGAAGAAAAATGGTAAATTTAAAGAAAAATGAAGAGTAACTGCAAAAGTTATGTTGAAAAAGTCATAACACAAAAAGTGGAAAAAGTCATAAGGGTGACGTGGAAAAAGATAATTCATTTTAAAATAAAATAAAAAATGGCATGACATGTATTTTACCTTAAGAACAGGTAACTTATCAAGAAATTGGTTACTTTGAAACAAATTCAAAAGTTATATTGATGTTAATGAGATATTCATGAGTCCGTTACCTAGACGTGGAAATTTAGAAAAGTTTGTTGTCTATTTATCGACTTAACCCATAATATTATCCTAAAAGCAAGAAAAATATGTGAATGTCTCACGTTCTCAATTGTTAAGTCAAGAACCATAAGATATTGGCTGTGTTTGGTAAAAGTAGCAGTAGCTGTGAGCAGTAGCCGTGAGCAGTAGCTGTCTTTTAAATAAAAACGTTTGGTAACATAGCTGTAGCTGTATTTATATATATGTAAAATGACGTAAAAGGACATATGCATATTTCAATAGAAAATTGTCTAAATAAATAATAAAGTTACGTTTACATGCTGGACAGTTCATAATACCGTTATACACTAGTAATCTACTACCGACGACGTGCATTCCATATTGAAGTGGCAATATCATTGCGAATTCGTTTCATCTCGATAGATGTTGCACTAGAAATATCATCATTATTTGCATTCGAGCCACGTACGTCACGAAGTTCTTCACCTCCCATGTAATCTGGATGTTGTTCAAATGTTGTGAACACCATGTCTTCTTTGTCATTATTACGAATGTAATTATGCAAGGCGAATGCAGCCGTAATTACATCGAGTTGAGTTTTCACGCTGTATTTAGGCATTTTACCGAGTATCTTCCATCTTTTTTTCAATATTCCAAATGATCTCTCAATCGCACTTCGTAGAGACGAATGGGAACGATTGAAACTTTCTTGCATGTTATTAGGCGGCTCATTTTCAAACTGTCATTTATGGTATCTGGTCTTTGGATATGGAACCAAATACCCTTTTTTATCCGGATATCCTTTATCCACTAAATAATACTTACCTGCTTATAACATAAAAGTTAGTGCCTTTGAAAATTTAGAATACAATAAAAAAGGCAATCAAATATACCGTTGGGTGGTTTTGGAAAGTTCATTGATGGATTGTTAATGGCACTGAGAAATACACGTGTGTCGTGTGCAGATCCCTCCCATCTAACTGATATAAAGGTAAAGCATAAATCAAAGTCACACGCTGCCATCACATTGAAAGTAGGTACCCCTTTTCTACCTATGTAAGGCATTTGTTCGTTCTCTGGGATGTGCGCCCCTATGTGTGTGCCATCAATACAACAGATGCAATCCTACAAAATATAAGATGTTCACGATATGGAATGAAAATCATAAAATTTAGAAAGCAAAAAAACTATCTGAATACCTTAAAGTATGGCATGTATCTGTTATCATTCATTATTTTAGGAGGTGTTTCTTGAAAGGTTGGATCCTTCGGCTTAATCATCTCACGGGCTAGACCATGATAACCTTTGGATCTAGCAGTTATCGCCTCTAGAACTTCATGAAACGCTCTACTGATGGTCTCTCTAGAGCGTTGAAAACGCTCACTAACATCCCTGTTCGACACACCTAACGCAAGTGTGTACACAAATATTCCCACCTTCTCGACAACCGTCATTCTATCACTAGACTTTAGTCCGTGACTTGATTCTAGTTCCCCACATAGTTTTAAAAACACATGTGAATGCATTCTAAAAGCATTCACAGAACGGATATGATGACCATTTAATACCTCATTCATCCAAGCTTCTCCTGTTTGAGGTGACGTCATGCATGGTTCCTTGTACATATACTTATAGTAGTATGCAGCAATATTAGACGAGGACCATGACTCCATAATTGACCGTACACAATCATGTTTTCTTTTTTTCTCTATTCTCCCGGTATCCATATTGATTGTGTTCACCTATACAAGACCAAGCATATGTAAAATACAAAATTAACAAATAACATCTCGTAGTTTGTTCATATATCAAGTCATAAAATAGTATAAAAAAGAAAAAAAATCAACAAATTAAATTACATTGAAAATTAACAATAAAACAAATTTTTATTCAAATACTTCATTAACCATGCAAAATAACATAAACTATCCGAATAAAACATAACATAACAAAATAAAACAGGATGTCCATATCATGCATCATTGGCCACATAAAAAATAAAAGCTTATTCGCATCAATCTTGTTTATGTTGCAACCACTTTAGCCTAGAATCATCACTCCGCATATTCAAAAACAATTCCCGTGTGACAGCATCTTTAAACAAATCCATAGCAAGATAACAAAGAGGATTATCATCTGCCATCATTCCACCATCTATCATGCCATTAAGGACACTCATACACCTACTAGCACTATAAGGATCATCTTTATTAACATCAGACTGTAAAATTTCTATAAGACGATCTTGTTTCTCATTTTGTGTAACCATGAACTCTTTAAACATTCTTGATCGTGTCGATTCTCTCCCTTTTCGCTTCATCTCAACATTTTTTGGTTTCATAGTTAATTTAGTAGACTTGTTTACTTGTTTAGAAACTCCAACTTGGCTTGATGTTGGGACATCTTTGCCCACATCTTTCATTAACTCTGTATAAAATCCTTCCTCTTGAGAATCTAGAGAATTAGATATTTGAGTATATACTTCATATGTATCTGCATTACCATCAAATGCTACACCTAAGGATTCAACGTTAGCAATAGGCGCCTCACTTGATGTACCTATATCCATACCGGGCGCCATTTCATTCAACCCACTAGCAACGGAATCCCCAAAGAGTTGATACCATGCATCTTGCAATTCTTTAGATGGTGGTTTTGTTCTAAATGGTTTAAAATTTTCATTTTCCTACACAATAAATAATACATGGTTACAATTTATAATGATTAGAATGAGATGTTGACATCTTCCAATTTAAGTGAATAAAAGAAATTTTACCTCAATTTTTTGGTCCCACAAATCATCGGAACAATTGAGTTTCCCGGTACTTTCATCCCAACCTAAACCAGTTTCTTCATTTTTCAAGGTCTTCCAAAGGGTAAATTGTCTTTTCATCCCATCAAACTTACTCTTTAATGATTTTTTGCTATTGAATTTGATGTTATGCTTTTTCTCAAACTCAGGCTGAAGTTGCATCCATTTAAAGTCACAATTTCGGCCCTTCTTATTTTGATATGCGATTAAGAACTCACACAACTTCAAGACAGATTGTTCCGTCCAATTATAATTAGCTTTTGCGGTTTCATTAGTTGGGGTCATCTAGAAAGAAAAAACACATGTATCTCTTTAGTAGGTTACCTCTTTACGACTAATATTTTGTGTTTTTAGCATCTAAAGTATTCGTACGGTACAAACTAATGTGTCTAATTATAAGCACTAATGTTTTACAAAACTAATCGCTAACCAACACAGCAACATCATCTTATAAACTATGTGCCAACATCATCTTACCTAAAGTGCTCACCAACACAACAACATCATCTTATAACCTATTATAGTTTGTTGTAAGACACTAACACAACACTTTAAATGTCACAAAGTGATCAACAAAGACTTACAGCCAATAAAACTGAAGTTCTATAAATCAAGAGAGACATGAGGTTAAACGCTAGCTGTTTAAAGCTCTTAACCAAACAATATGCAACAAGCTTTTATATAAAACGTTAAAAGCTTTTAAGCGCACCTTAGTACATAGTATACCATGCATGGTGACTTACTGACTTCCACATCACTATGAACTTATTTTCTCGTGAAATTTAATTATGTAGCATGACATAACTTTTATATTGGCAAGAGAACATATAACCTAGACACGGTTCATATTTTTCGCAGACAATACGATGAAACTCATGAAAGTATCAAAAGTTCAAAACCCATAAAATGTCAGTAAGTTATCTATTATAGTAGAAAACTTGAATCAAACACAATGGAAACTGACCCCAACATGCAAAGCCATGTAGAATTTAACTTATTGTAGAAACATATTCGGCATATCTAGTGATTCTTAGAATTTAACTTATTGTAGAAACATATTCGGCATTGCATCTATCAGCTCCATTTAATAAAGAAGGCTCTTAGTAGTAAACACTAGAATTTGTAAAGTTGGATTAATAAGTTGTTTTATGTATCAACAAGGAAGAACAAAAACATATACGAGGATGCTACTGAATCACAGAAACAACAACTAGGCAATTAAATAATTAGCATGCACTAACCTTGAAAGATGTGAATGTGATGACAACAATTGATGAGAGGAAAAAAAAGCCACAGACGTGATGATATATATTAGGGTTTTTATTAGGATGGGGTAGGGGGTATTTTAGTCATTGAATATAAAAAAGCTCTTGTAAATTTCCAAAGCTTCAAAAGGAAGCATTGTGAAAAAAGTTTTCCTAAAAAATTGCTACAACTCATTGCTATCTTACCAAACGAACATCAAAAATAAAAAAACTCATTTTCACCGCTCATTGCCCAAAAAAGCTCCAAAAAGCTTCGCGCCAAACGTGCCCATTGTCAAAAGACCGTGACTGACTCAAATGAGTAGGTCATTTGTTGATCTTGAATTGTATAGAAAGTCAAATGAGGTTGTTAAACTTTGATTGTGCACTCGTATTTGTGAAGTTAATATAATGTTTGTAATTGTATAGAAAGTCAATGAGGTTGTTAAACTTTGATGTGGACTGGTATTTGTGAAGTTAATATTTTGACCAAATCCGATCAAACATTGATATGTAATTAAATTAATGTTTATAACTGTATTGAAAGTCAATGAGGTTGTTAAACTTTTTCATTTTCTAAGATCAGATAATGTTGAAATTTCAATTTCATTGTTATTTTGAATCTAATCAAGCTGTCAAAAAACTATTTTATTTATTTATTATTATTATTATTATTTTTTTCTTTTCTTCTAAAACTCTTTTAATGGGTTATCTTATTAAACCATTAAACATTTGCAAATGAACTCAAATAAAGGAACGCAATACCTTCAATTTATAGTTTTTAATTACATAAGTAATTATAAAAAGCCATCCTCAAAGTTCTTGCTCAACCCGGCTATAAAAAGCCAATACTTACTCTTATAATTTCAAGTAAATTTCCAAAAATGAAGACACCACAAGCAATAATTCACTTATCATCTTCCTCTCATATTTCTTTTCTCTTTTCTTGTCTCGCGATAACATGTCTTACTTCCGCCACCGTCTCTGCTTCATATGACGGTAATGAGACTGATTATCATGCATTGTTGTCATTTAAGTCAAAGATCACCCATGATCCATACAATGTTCTAACCTCGTGGAACCATTCCTTTCATTTCTGTGACTGGAGTGGTATTTCATGTGGAAAGCGGCACAAACGAGTGACTGCTTTATGGCTGGGTTCGAAAGGCTTAGAAGGCTCGTTGTCTCCTCATGTAGGAAACCTCAGCTTCCTCCGTGAGCTTTATCTCAGGAACAACAGCTTTCAAGGAACCATTCCCCATGAACTTGGTCGTCTATCTAGGCTACGTGCTCTATCTCTTAGTATAAACAAATTCGGTGGAGTCATTCCAACAAACTTGTCTCATTGTTCTAACCTTGAAGACCTTTGGCTCTATCAAAATGAGCTAACTGGAAGCATACCCAAGGAAATGAGTTTACTCTCGAAACTTACTCGTCTTGAAATTGACGACAGTAAGTTAACAGGTGGAATCCCACCTTTCTTGGGGAATATCACATCAATGGAAGTGTTCTCTGCTGTTGGGAACCCGTTGGGTGGGAGAATTCCAGATACCTTGGGTCTTTGGAAAAGCTTGACGGGATTTTACTCTGGTGGCTGCAACTTATATGGAAGCATCCCTCATTCCATTTTCAACCTCTCACTCCTAGTTAAATTTTCCTTAGCTGGTAATCACCTCACTGGTAGTCTTCCTTCAGAAATTGGTAATCAACTCCCAAATCTTGAGGTCCTTCAGTTATGGGGTAACGAACTAACTGGAGTTCTTCCACCTTCTATTTCTAATTGTTCTAAATTAAGATATCTTGAAATGGCAAACAACAGTTTTAGTGGGAAGTTGACTATCGACTTTTCAAAACTAAGAGATATTAATATAATTAGATTACAGTATAACAACTTCCATGGACGTGGAGAAGCTGATGACATGAGGTTCGTAGATTCTTTGAGAAACTGCACCAGATTAGTAGATTTGGGACTTTATAATTGCAACCTTATAGGAGTGCTTCCAATATTAATAGGTAATCTTTCTGATCAACTTAGCAGACTAAGTTTAGGAGACAATCAATTATTTGGAAGCCTACCTTCAAGTATAGGTAGTCTAGATGGTTTGACCTTTTTAGATTTAAGAGCCAATCGATTCAAAGGAAAAATCCCCACTACCATTGGTAAACTAAAAAAGCTACAATTGCTTAGTCTATCTAGAAATCAATTTTTAGGGCCTATCCCTGATGACATTGGGAACCTATCATTGTTGACTAAACTTGATTTAGGTTCAAACAAATTAGAAGGCCATATTCCATCAAGCTTTGAGAATTGTAAAGAACTTATTCTTTTATACCTTTCACACAATAGACTTAGTGGAAAAATACCCAAGCAACTTCTTCAACTTCCATCACTAACAAATTATTTAGATCTTTCTCACAACAGCCTGTATGGTTCAATTCCATCAGAGATTAAAGACCTCAAGATGTTGAGCGGTCTTGATTTATCTTATAATAAATTATCAGGCAACATTACTAGTAGCCTTGGTGAGTGTATTAGCCTTGTAGAGTTGTACCTTAGTGGCAACATATTTGAAGGCATAATACCACCTTCATTCAGTTCCTTGAGAGGATTGAAGGTACTCGACATTTCTCAAAATAATTTATCAGGAAAAATTCCTCAATTCTTAGAGAAATGGAATTCCTTAGAGTTTTTGAACCTATCCTTTAATGATTTTGAGGGTGAAGTACCGGTTGTAGGAGTGTTTGCAAATGCAAGTGCATTTTCGGTTTTGGGGAACAATAGGCTTTGTGGTGGTTTGGTTAAACTTGAGTTACCCAAATGCAAGGAGACGGGTAGTAAGAAAAAAAGGTTTCCTTTCTTCATATTAGTCATCGTGATTGCACCAATGTTGCTCATCGCATTATGTTGTGTGTATCTTTTGTGTAAGAAGGAACGCAATAGTCAACCGTCTCAATCTTCAGGGAATGAAAGGTTCTTGAAAGTTTCATACAAGCAGCTTCTCAAGGCTACTGATGGGTTCTCTCCAGCAAATTTGATTGGCGAGGGTGGGCACAGCTCTGTTTATAAGGGAATCCTCGATTCGAATGATGATAAATCTGTTGCAGTTAAAGTTCTACATCTTCAAAGTCGAGGAGCACACAAAAGCTTTATAGCAGAATGTGAAGCATGGCGTAATATTAGACACCGTAATCTGTTGAAGATAATAACTTCATGTTCAAGTACTGATTTCCAAGGCAATGATTTTAAAGCTCTGGTTTACGAGTTTATGCCCAATGGAACTGTACACGATTGGCTTCATTCAAGTGCATATGAATCGAAACTCAACCTTCTTCAAAGAATAAATATTCTGAGAGATGTTGCCACTGCACTTGATTATCTTCACAATCGCTGCCAAACAACGATTATTCACGGTGACTTGAAGCCAAGTAACATTCTACTTGATGATGATATGGTGGCTCATGTTGGAGACTTTGGCTTAGCTCGACTACTTGGTACAGACTTAAACCAAAACAGCTCAACCGGGGTTAAAGGAACAATTGGTTATGCACCTCCAGGTAATTCCACTTCTTTTCCATGATGCTTATATTACAGGTTAAAGTTTGTAAATTACTGTAATTAATTGTTATTCATTTGTAGAGTATGGTATCGGGAGCGATATGACAAGTTGTGGGGACGTCTACAGTTTTGGAATATTATTACTAGAGGTGATGACTGGGAAAAGGCCGACAGATGACATGTTTAAGGAAGGTCTTAGCCTTCATAAATTTGCTTACATGGCATTACCAGATCATGTAGTCGATGTTATTGATGATGATGCAATTGTGTTGCAAAGTACGGAAGCGAATGCAAAGAAAGTGGAAGAATGTTTGGTTGCAACTATCAAGATTGGAGTTTCGTGCTCTGTGGATTCACCACCACAACGAATGAAAATAGAAATAACTGTCAATGAGTTGCAGCGTATTCTCGATGTGCTTCAAAATATATAAGGTACTCTGTTATGCTTTTTTGTAAAATCTTATTTTACACGAGTTTGTTAAAAATCATCACTAAAATGGTTTTATTTTTCAACTCTTTCAGGTCTAATACCAAGCTTTCTTGGTGAAATTTGAAAGTAACTGCAGCAAGTAGCAGTGCATGTCGTAGTTATATAAATGTTACTTTGTCAAATATATTTGTAAGTGTGTTTTAGTTTTCTTCTTGCATAAGTACCGTAAGAGATGTAAGAGTGCATTTACACTCCTGATGACTTATCATATGTATCAAACATGTTTATGATTTAGTGTGCTTATTTTTCCTCAATCCAATTTCTGTAAAATTGAAAAATTTGGGGCAAAGTATGCTGGTTACATCTGTCAAACATGTACTTGGAGATTATGGGTGTTTCACTGTTTCATTAGGCGTGTCTACATAATGAATTTTGTTGAAAGTTGTAGTCAGATTACTATTAGGTATTTGTAGTTTGTTTACTATTAGGCCCGGTACCTGTTACCGTCCTTTTCCAGAGGAGAGGGCGAATCTGGGGAACGCACTTTTGCTTCTGAAGTCATCAAAAATCGACAATTTACTTGATTTCGAGTTCATGGATCCGACACCTAAACTTAACATTCTTAACTATATGTCTACCTGTATCAACTATGGATATTGGGAGCATTGAACAACACAGAATCTGACTGATATGGGCTAAAAATGACTGACTTTCCATTGGACCCACTGCTCGTTAACTGCTTTTAACATGTGAAGAATTTAGTTGTGTAAACGAAGTTTTAACGATTGTATTTATGATCTCAGTCCCGTCTGTATTCTTTAGTTAGTAAGCCCAGACAAACAAAAAAAAACAATAATAAATAAAAAAATAAATAAATAAATAAATAAATAAATAAAAAGAGCGATGATGCACATGGAAAGTTAACAAATACTGTGGAGACAGGTGTAGCACTCATTACTTACCAGTGAAAGCTCTACGAAAGGCTCGGGAAGTGAGTTCTCAGTTACTCGACATCTTGAAAAAGCTCATGATCCCGCTGACATCATGTGGGTTGAATTGGGACATCATCAGAAAAGCAATATGCTCATGACAGTTTACTTCCATAACGCTGAAAAACCTAAAGGGAACAGGAATACATAATTATTAGGAGCCGGATGTCGTGCCATTTGCACCCGACTTCAGCTTTATGTCGTAACATCTTGGATGGCCGGGTATGGCCTACTGTTTGAATAAATATTCGTAAAGGTGGGAAAATGGGCGTGTCTGGTGGCTTGTGTAACGGGTCAAAACGAGAACATTTTTTGTAAGGATCAGGTTGGCCCGGAATGTTTTTTGCACAGTTTTATAATAATCCCCTATAGATGTTATCGTGCTAAATATGATTACAAGAGTAATGTTTTGGTTTTTGGAATAAAACAATTTAGGACCTTATATGCATTACGTATTCATTTTTACCACATAGGACCCATTAAGATAGTTATTTTGCCTTATGATATCGTACACCAAAAAGGTTTGTACAACATAATGTATGGAAACATGGACTGGTTGGGAAATGGATCAAAACAGGATCAGGCTGAAATGTATCGCTTTTAATAGTGGTTGAAACGAGACACTCAAGAATATATGGATTTCTTACTGTAGGTTCATCATTGCGAGTAATGAAATCAGTTTCTTTCAGGTTCTTACTATACGTATTTCTGTTGGAATATGTGAGTTGGAATAGACTAATACGACTAAGGGTGTGTGAGCCTATTGGGGGCACACACGTTAAACACTTAGAGTATGTTAAATTATTCACGTATACTTCGAAATGTAAACCAAAAGGACATGGAATGAACTAGACAAGACACCTTACTTGTCCTAACCAATGTGGCCATTATGAAGGATCTAGAAGGGATCTTGGAGTGTCTAGATTCATTAGTGATAAGGAGGAAAGGAAGAGTTGTGATAAGGCTTAAAGTTGGAAGAGTTTTAAGCTTATCATAAATGTGTTTTAGCTTTATCATGAGTAAGAATTGAGAGGCTATATAAACCTCCCATCTCTGCACATGATAGACGAACACTATCTCACTAGAAAATACCCACGTGAAAAGTTCTTTTCTCCTGTCCACCGCTACTGTTTCAATCAGAGAGCTAAAGTTAGTTTTTGGTTTGACTTTTTCAACCTTATTAAACTAGTATCCGAATACTACTTGTCCTATTATATTTAACAATTTGAACGTATACATATTCTTGTATTCGAATTGTTATTTGGTTGATACGTGACACTCGGCTAGCATTCCGGACATACTTGGTTGACGTGTTTGTGTGAGCAACTATAGAGGTAGTATTTATTTGCTACTTAGTTTCATTTGCGGGTGACTACAAGGGTTAGTTTTCGATTTATTTTTCTTGTCCCTTTTATTTGATTTATGTGTTTATTATTTGTGTTAATTCTAATAGCCAAACTAGATCCAATAATCCGCTGCGTACTCGTAGTGTTAATTGGTTAACATGTTAATAAATCCCAACAGTGGCATCACGAGTCAACTCGTTTGGTGTATTCTGGGTTACACAATTTCATAAACACGTTAAAAGGCTGCATGAAATCTAATTTAGTTATTTGTTTTATTTTTATTTTGACAACTATAATGCAATACTTGTCACTAATTAATAAAAAAAAAAAAATAATAACAACACACAAACAAAATTAATTAAAGGTTAATTAGATACATAAAATAGCAAATTAATAGTTAATAAGTTTGCCATGTTATTTTATGTGTGAATTCCGGCTATAAGACCTACGCAATCAATTTTTTGATGCATGTGGCGATCTAGGCACTTGATGAAAACCTAGTGAGGGTCTTATGGTTCTCCTTTTGGGGAAGACTCGCGAGAGAACTCGGATTTTATGTGTTTAATTAATGTCTTTGTTTATGTTTGTGATTCCTTATGTGCATAATTGTTATATGTTTTACACACCTAATTGCATGCAATATGGAATAATACATATGCGAAACCATGACATTAAAATGGTATTAATTTACACGCCTAAATATCATGCTCAATGTGACCTGCTATTTGATTCGTGGAAAATTGTTTTTTGTAAAATTAAGTTACCTAAATTATTGAAACAAGTTTTTCATGAAATTAAAAACTGGACGCTATGGACACTTGGGAAGTACGGCTCACCCACTAGAACAAACTATAAGGGGGGTATAAGGCGGTGCGCACAGTCACACCTAAAGGATTTCCGGTCATAGCTTCGCGCTGACTTGGTCCTCCGCTTCCTTGCGAGTTCGATTGGAGCTACCGTGAACCATGATGATCACTACAGTGTCATGACTAAAAGTTTTTTAAAATTAAGTGCTACAAAGTTGTTTTGCATGCTTCTTTGTACACGATTTTGCCACATTTTTGTGTATACCCTATGTGTAAATTTTAAGTCTATGCCAGCCAACCAAGAACACGTGCTTTTGGCTTGACCTCTTTGGTCAGACCTTAGGGCCATTCCAAACCCATGGCAGATTTTGCTCATTGGTCAGACCTTTGGTGATATTTGCACGTTCTTGCTTGGTCGACTTATTTCGAGTATGCTTGGTCAGACCTTGGACCCGAGGCATAAGATGAGACTAAACATGCTCATGACATTACTACTTGTCTACTAATGTCTTGATCAGTCTCATAAATCTAAGAGTTGCATTTTATGCAATTAACGCTCGTCGCTTACCTCTTGCCCCACAAGTTTACACATTGGTCAGACCTTTGGTAATAAGTGGGAGGTCAAGTTGGATCTTAGTCTTAATTAGTAATTAAATTGGGTAGTTAATTCTATTAAGAATTTAATTATTGAAAATACTAATTATTTGAACTTTTTAATTGTAGATGACTACCTCAGTCGGAAACAATTCGGTACTCAGGAGTTTCTTTGAGAAACAAAAACTCACTGGACCTAACTTCATTGACTGGTATCGCCAGCTTCGCATTATCCTGTCAGCTGAAGATAAGGAAAATTACTTGGAGCATCCTATTCCTGCTGCACCTGTTGCAACTCCTGGACACCCAGTCCCTCCTGAGGCTTTGGCAGCTCACACTGCTTGGGTCAAGGGATCAAAGGACATTGCTGCCTTCATGCTTATGACCATGGACTTAGAAATCCAACGGAATCTAACTCACCTTGGTGCATATGACATGCTACAGGAGTTAAAAACTATGTTTGCTCAACAGGCAGAACAGGAACTTCTTCAAACCGCGAGGGAATTTCACTCGTGCAAGCAAGAAAAAGGTCAATCTGTAAGCTCATATGTTCTAAAGATGAAGAGCTACATTGACAACTTGGAGCGTCTCGGTCATCCCGTCACTTTGAACCTTGGAGTAAGCCTAATCTTGATTGGACTCTCTAAGGAGTATGACAGCTTTGTGCAGAACTATAACATGCACAGCATGGGGAAGACTGTGAATGAATTACATGCTATGCTTAAACAACATGAGCAAACGCTACCCAAGAAAGATGCTGCACCTGCACTTCATACTATACGTGCAGGAAAGGTCCAGAAAAACCAAGGTAAAAAACCGTTCAAGGCTGCTAAGGGGAATCAAGGGAACGGAAAGTACAAGTTGGCTTATGCTCCTGAGCATAAACCATCTTATGCTTCCAAGCCTAAGAAAACTCCACCACCCAAGAAGGATAACCCTGCAAAGGACGCGACCTGTCACCAATGTGGTGAAATAGGTCATTGGAGAAGGAATTGTCCCGTGTATCTCGCCGAGTTGATGAAAAAGAAGAAGCTATCTCAAGGAGCTAGCACTTCAGGTATTTTCACCATAGAACTCTATTCTTTTCCTAGTAAATCTTGGGTTTATGACACGGGTTGTGGTACTCACATCTGTAATACTACTCAGGGTCTCAGGGGAAGTAGGAAGCTGAAGCCAGGAGCTTTAAGTCTGTACGTGGGCAATGGTCAACGGGCAGGAGTTGAAGCTATTGGAAGTTATCATTTATGTCTCCCTAGTGGATTAGTAGTTGTTTTAAACAATTGTCATTATGCTCCCTCTATTACTAGAGGAATTATTTCAGTTTCACGTTTGTTTGACGATGGTTTTGTTAATCGTTTTGAATTGAATAATACAATTTCAGTTTCTAGGAATAATGTGGTTTATTTTAGTGCTATCCCAAGGGATGGTATTTTTGAAATTGATATGTCTTGTTCTGAAACAAATGATAGTTCTATGTTTGCTGTTAGCAATAAAAGAGCCAATCTAACCTTGGACTCTACTCTCTTGTGGCATTGTCGTCTTGGACACATTAGCAAGAAACGCATGGAGAAGTTGCAACATGATGGACTTCTCAACTCAACTGACATCAAGTCATTTGAAAAGTGTGTTTCCTGCATGTCTGGTAAGATGGCAAGAAAACCCTATTCACATCAAGTGGAAAGGGCTAAGGATCTACTTGGACTAATACACACTGATGTATGTGGCCCATTTAGAATTGTGTCAAGACAAGGAGCAAGCTACTTCGTCACTTTTACTGATGACTATAGTCGGTATGGTTATGTTTACCTGCTGAAACATAAACATGAAGTGTTTGAAACATTTAAAGTGTTTCAAAAGGAAGTAGAAAACCAACTCGGGAAGACCATTAAATCACTACGCTCGGATCGTGGAGGTGAATATATGAGTCAAGAGTTTTTGGATCATCTTAAGGAGCATGGGATTATTGCCCATCGAACTCCTCCTTACACGCCACAACATAATGGTGTGTCTGAGAGGAGAAATCGAACACTGCTAGACATGGTTCGCTCCATGATGAGTCAAACTACTCTTCCAAAGTCCTTTTGGGATTATGCCCTTGAGTCTGCTGCACGCATTCTCAACATGGTTCCAACTAAGAAGGTTGATAAGACACCATACGAAGTATGGCATGGGCAAGCCCCTAAGTTGTCTTACTTAAAAGTCTGGGGTTGTGAGGCACTTGTTAAGCGTGATACACTTACCAAACCTGACAAACTGGAACCCAGATCTATTAAGTGTATCTTCATAGGATACCCAAAGGAAACAATGGGATATTCTTTCTATCTTCCATCCGAGAACAAGGTATTTGTTGCTCGAAATGCTGAATTCTTTGAGAAAAATCTCTTGGATCATGAAGCAAGTGGGAGTCTAGAAGATCTTGAAATAATTCAAGAAGAAGATACAAATCCTTCTGTAGACACTAGCTTAAATCATAATGAGGATGATCAAGAAATTGATGAACCTCAAAGTGATATCAATCCCATTTGTAAGTCCGCTAGGACACGCCGTGCCCCAGATCGAATGTGTTTATACATCGATGCTGAGGAGCATGAATTGGGGGATCTTGGTGAACCCAATAACTATAAAGCTGCATTGTTGGATCCTGAATCCAATAAATGGCTTGATGCAATGAATGTGGAAATGCAATCCATGAAAGACAACGAAGTCTGGGACTTAGTTGATCTTCCTCCTAACGGTAGAACCGTTGGTAGCAAATGGCTCTTCAAAAAGAAGACTGACATGGATGGTGCAGTACACACCTTTAAAGCTCGTCTCGTAGCAAAGGGCTTCACTCAAACCTACGGGGTTGATTATGAAGAGACCTTTTCTCCTGTTGCAGACATTAGAGCTATAAGGATTCTCATAGCCATAGCTGCATTCTATGACTATGAGATTTGGCAAATGGATGTCAAAACCGCCTTCCTCAATGGACATCTTTCCGAAGAAGTCTATATGGTGCAACCTGAAGGTTTTGTTAATCCAAAATATCCTGACCGAGTATGCAAGCTCAAGCGTTCCATTTATGGACTTAAGCAAGCATCTAGGCAATGGAATAAACGTTTTGATGATGAGATTAAGAAATTCGGTTTCACTCAAAATCAAGATGAGCCATGTGTATATAAGAAAGCTAGTGGGAGTTATGTCACTTTCCTAATTCTATATGTTGATGACATATTACTTATGGGAAACAATATTCCAATGTTACAAGATGTTAAATCCTATCTTGGAAAATGTTTTGCCATGAAAGATCTAGGAGAAGCGGCATATATTCTTGGAATCAAGATCTATAGAGATAGATCAAGACGGTTAATTGGTTTATGTCAAAGTGCTTACATTGAGAAAATATTGAAGAAATATTTCATGGAGAATTCCAAACGAGGAACTATCCCAATGCAAGAAAAACTTAAATTGAGTAAATCACAAGGTGCTGAAACACTTGCTGAAAAAGAGCGCATGCAAAGAGTTCCTTATGCCTCGGCTATAGGATCAATTATGTATGCTGTGAGATGTACTCGTCCTGATGTTGCGTTCTCTCAGAACATAACAAGCCGATTTCAACAGAATCCAGGGGATCTTCACTGGACTGCTGTTAAGAATATTCTTAAGTATTTACGCAATACTAAGGATATGTTTCTGGTTTACGGAGGTGATATGAAACGAGAGCTCAGGGTTTCTTGCTACACTGATGCTGGATATCTGACAGATGCTGATGACCTAAAATCTCAGACTGGATATGTATTCGTTTTGAATGGAGGTGCTGTTGACTGGAAAAGCACGAAGCAAAGTATTTATGCTACTTCATCTACAGAAGCTGAGTATATAGCTGCTTATGATGCATCTAAAGAGGCTGTATGGATTCGAAAATTCATTTCTGGGCTTGGCATTGTTCCCACAATTGAAGAACCCATAGATATGTATTGTGATAATACTGGAGCCATTACTATAGCAAATGAAAGTGGACTCACCAAGGGTGCTAGACATTACCGTGTAAAAGTTCATTATCTTCGAGAGACCATTGAGATGGGTGACGTGAAGATATTAAAAGTTCACACAGATGACAATCTAGCTGATCCATTTACGAAGGCTTTAGCATATCCTAAGCATTCTGAATTGACTAGGAATATTGGTTTGATACCAGCTAGTAGTCTCATGTAAATCTGTGTGTTTAATTAGTATTTGAATAATTTGGAATTGTAAGACAGTTTTATTTTCTGATAAATAAAGATACGAGGTATTTGTTATTTTATTCATATAACCTGTTATTCCATATTTGCATGTTTAATCCATGAAATGAATTATCATTCTAAATATGTCCATTGTCGGTTAACAATATGGGAATATTGTTATGCAAGGCAAATGTGAGTGTTGGTTATATTCTATGAGAATGTGGACTGTTCCAGCCAAACTCATATGTATTCACAAGGGATGCATATTGGATACCCCAACTTTAAAACATTTACTTTTGGATCCTTGTCATGAGTAAAATGTTGAAATGGTTTGTTAAGTCATCCTTAGACTTGAGATACAAGCAAGTTCTGTTATGTGTGGATATCACTTTTGTAATTATATGCCAAACGCTGTCCTGAATAAGGTAGTTATAAAAGCTATTTTTCGGGGTGATGTGAAGCAGCATCCACAACACTTGTAGTCAACAAAGGATTTGTTACTCCACTTGATAGGTGCAGAAAGATACCATGGGCCCTCTCCAGAATTAATCAGATAACTGTTCGGCCGAATCCAAAGGGTAATGCAAGATGATTCTTGATTACATTTGGTATATCTGAATTAAATTCTATAACGAGAATCAAAATGGTTAAACTATATGGAATGAGTTAGGATCCATATCCATGGTTTAACGGTATCTATAACAAAGGATGATGAAAGCAAGACATAAATGACCATGCTACTGAGAATGATTTATGAAACTACATCTCAGACACCTTTAGTTTAAATAGCGAGTGAGAGCGTTGCTAGACGTTTCCGTCGTTGGTATTTGTGCTATCTGCTACTCCAACTCCCAAGTGGGAGCTGTTGGAATATGTGAGTTGGAATAGACTAATACGACTAAGGGTGTGTGAGCCTATTGGGGGCACACACGTTAAACACTTAGAGTATGTTAAATTATTCACGTATACTTCGAAATGTAAACCAAAAGGACATGGAATGAACTAGACAAGACACCTTACTTGTCCTAACCAATGTGGCCATTATGAAGGATCTAGAAGGGATCTTGGAGTGTCTAGATTCATTAGTGATAAGGAGGAAAGGAAGAGTTGTGATAAGGCTTAAAGTTGGAAGAGTTTTAAGCTTATCATAAATGTGTTTTAGCTTTATCATGAGTAAGAATTGAGAGGCTATATAAACCTCCCATCTCTGCACATGATAGACGAACACTATCTCACTAGAAAATACCCACGTGAAAAGTTCTTTTCTCCTGTCCACCGCTACTGTTTCAATCAGAGAGCTAAAGTTAGTTTTTGGTTTGACTTTTTCAACCTTATTAAACTAGTATCCGAATACTACTTGTCCTATTATATTTAACAATTCGAACGTATACATATTCTTGTATTCGAATTGTTATTTGGTTGATACGTGACACTCGGCTAGCATTCCGGGCATACTTGGTTGACGTGTTTGTGTGAGCAACCATAGAGGTAGTATTTATTTGCTACTTAGTTTCATTTGCGGGTGACTACAAGGGTTAGTTTTCGATTTATTTTTCTTGTCCCTTTTATTTGATTTATGTGTTTATTATTTGTGTTAATTCTAATAGCCAAACTAGATCCAATAATCCGCTGCGTACTCGTAGTGTTAATTGGTTAACATGTTAATAAATCCCAACAATTTCTACCGTCCATTTTTCCACTTCATTTTTTGTTGTTAGAGTGGAAAATGTTGCAAACATAGGAAAAGATTCATTCGTATACAACCAAATACATGCTAAAACTAGTTGCATATAAGAAAAGTTATACCGCACCCGGTCAGGGTTCGTTCATGTGTTTTGGGTGTATAGGACTGTAATCCATTCAAAAAAGACCATGCCATGAATTTACCACAAACTTTAGACTACTCGTTAAAGACTCGTGTATGGCCTAAATGAGCATGGTTGACTGGACTATACCAAAACACATACGCACTGAACCAAATGGATTTACCAGTTTTGCACTCTCATAGTATCAGCATTAGTCGATAAATAGCAAAAAGAAAGTCGCCTACTTGGGAGTGAGTACTCCAATCTATTTTAAAAGACTGCCAAGTAAAAAAGTAGGAACCATAAATGGGGACTGCTGATGAATTCAAGACTAGTCAATTGTTGCAGGATCTCATCCTGGTCCAACAAGCACACACAAACAAACGACACCTATTTAAGATAGCCAATTGACTTCAAATCATATTAATACAATCCTATTTGTTTTCTTCTTCTGTAGGGGAATTCTGGGATTCTAATGGTTTGTCTGCACCGCAGTTCTGTCGGTTACATTTGGTCCTAAAAGGATAGTTTATGTTGTTACATTTGTCACACTTCCAGCTCCCTTCTGGCATATCCGCTTCTGAAACAAAATAAGATACATATATATGATTCAGATTCGAACGTCACTAACAGGTAACCAAATATATACATGAAGTACTTACTGGAACTCTTGGCTGGCTTTGCAACCTGCATTTTAGCGTCATAAAAATAAATTAGAATGACACGTTATATAAAACATAGCTAAAAGCTTCAATGTGTCAAAAATAAAGCTGGCATCTCACCTGAGATCCTGGTTTAGGTGTGTTGCATTTTCTCATGTTACAGACTGTTCCGAAGGAGAAATTGACATTTCCACATTTTGGGCATTCCCAGTCATTTTCTCGTGTTCCATCTGTAAGAAGCAAGTGAAACAATGAAAAACGGATCATAAATTACAATCACCTGCTAGTCTGCGTAGCAGTATATGAATAAGTTAGATATAACATACCTTTCTTTTGAGATGGCTCTTCATATGCAAAAAAGTATCTATTCACATCATTAGAAACTATAGAAAAATTCGCAAAACCAGCAAGGTTCATTTCTATACAGAACATAAAAAAGCAGAGTTTAAAAAGTATAAATATAAGTCAATATATAACACAAAAGCATCATACCGATCAGCAATAGTTCTGCAGTATTATATTATCAACGAAACACGATAAGGTTTCTCTTATTTTTCAGTTCTTAGAGGTAATTTGGTCCTAATTATATCTTTCTTATGAACTCTGGCACCACATTAAGCTTTTAGCACTTGTATTGATGATTGCACACTCTAACTTTTCAGCGCCAAGTATTGGCCCAAAATAATCTCTGGAATTACACATGGTTGCCACGCCACATTTGACACAAAATTACACTTACTACCAATTGGTTGTAAGATAAGTGTTGGCCCTAAAATCAATATGTTTGTTTAAATGGATACAAGTCTAACAAGAAATCGTCAGTACTAGGCTACTAGCAAACGTAATCATATAGGCTTATATTCCATTGCAAAGGTCACCACAAGAGGTAATTATGAGTATTTACTTGAAAAACAACTCGGTTTCCTTTTCGGTTCAGTTTTGTTGGTTTTCGATGACCCCTAATTTATGTTTATCAATAATTATATATGTGTATATGTATTGTTATTAAATATATCTCAAAGTGACATGTATGTTTTTGGTGAAAAGGTGAAATATATTACTCCGAAACAATATGTACAATACAAGCATCTTTAAAGGGCAATGGACATTCCCAAACACCCCTTAAAATCAGCAATCAACAAATAAAATGCAGCATTCAAACTACTATACTTGGTACATATACTGAATTGAACCAGATACATTACTTAACTATCCTTGAATTCACCTATATACTTCACCAAATTCACCAAGCATCTTAGGATATACCAACTCTATAACTACGTTTCATCCTTGCAAGATTACCTTGAAATCATTAGCAACTACATCCTCACAAATGGCTGTTGGAATTAATCTTGCTATGATGAACAAAAGACACAGGTATGAATGAATATACATAAACTTGCTTTTGAATTGATTGAAACTTGCAATATTTGTTCATAGAACTTACAAATACATCGACCCTATATATATACATATTGAAAAGACACTATGAAACGGTGTGTTATTTCATGAAACGGTGCCTATTCCAATAACCGACTCCAACTGACAATAACTGACTCTAACTACCTATTTACATAATACATACTAGACTTTCTAACTTGACATATCTAAACCAAAGTTTTGGTTTAACTTTCAATACTCCCCCTTAAACTAAACTTTGGTTTAAGGTAGGTCTTCAAATTAATTTGATCTTGCTTTTTCACAGCAGGGGCTGAATCTTCATCAGAGCAATAAACGAGGTGCGATACTTCATTTTTGTCTTTCTCTTTCCATTTGGTACATTCATATGAAAGGTGGCCGAATTCACCACAATTATAGCATCTCATTTTATTCTTGCCTTGTTCTCCTTGCCTTGTTTCTTTTCCTCGTCCTTTTTCCTACTTTGCTAAAGTTTCTTCCTCTTCCTTTATCATGACTTTGATTGCTTGAACTTGTCATCAAAATTTTGTCTTGATAATTTTCTTCATGTTCGTCTTGACTTTTGAGTCGTTCTTCAAAAGCAATTAATCTTCCAATGGCTTCTTCAAACAACATTTTGTCTAGATCTTGATATTGTTCAATAGACGCCACGATAGGGAGAAACTTCTTTGGAACAGAGTTAAGTAACATCTTGGATGGCCGGGTATGGCCTACTGTTTGAATAAATATTCGTAAAGGTGGGAAAATGGGCGTGTCTGGTGGCTTGTGTAACGGGTCAAAACGAGAACATTTTTTGTAAGGATCAGGTTGGCCCGGAATGTTTTTTGCACAGTTTTATAATAATCCCCTATAGATGTTATCGTGCTAAATATGATTACAAGAGTAATGTTTTGGTTTTTGGAATAAAACAATTTAGGACCTTATATGCATTACGTATTCATTTTTACCACATAGGACCCATTAAGATAGTTATTTTGCCTTATGATATCGTACACCAAAAAGGTTTGTACAACATAATGTATGGAAACATGGACTGGTTGGGAAATGGATCAAAACAGGATCAGGCTGAAATGTATCGCTTTTAATAGTGGTTGAAACGAGACACTCAAGAATATATGGATTTCTTACTGTAGGTTCATCATTGCGAGTAATGAAATCAGTTTCTTTCAGGTTCTTACTATACGTATTTCTACCGTCCATTTTTCCACTTCATTTTTTGTTGTTAGAGTGGAAAATGTTGCAAACATAGGAAAAGATTCATTCGTATACAACCAAATACATGCTAAAACTAGTTGCATATAAGAAAAGTTATACCGCACCCGGTCAGGGTTCGTTCATGTGTTTTGGGTGTATAGGACTGTAATCCATTCAAAAAAGACCATGCCATGAATTTACCACAAACTTTAGACTACTCGTTAAAGACTCGTGTATGGCCTAAATGAGCATGGTTGACTGGACTATACCAAAACACATACGCACTGAACCAAATGGATTTACCAGTTTTGCACTCTCATAGTATCAGCATTAGTCGATAAATAGCAAAAAGAAAGTCGCCTACTTGGGAGTGAGTACTCCAATCTATTTTAAAAGACTGCCAAGTAAAAAAGTAGGAACCATAAATGGGGACTGCTGATGAATTCAAGACTAGTCAATTGTTGCAGGATCTCATCCTGGTCCAACAAGCACACACAAACAAACGACACCTATTTAAGATAGCCAATTGACTTCAAATCATATTAATACAATCCTATTTGTTTTCTTCTTCTGTAGGGGAATTCTGGGATTCTAATGGTTTGTCTGCACCGCAGTTCTGTCGGTTACATTTGGTCCTAAAAGGATAGTTTATGTTGTTACATTTGTCACACTTCCAGCTCCCTTCTGGCATATCCGCTTCTGAAACAAAATAAGATACATATATATGATTCAGATTCGAACGTCACTAACAGGTAACCAAATATATACATGAAGTACTTACTGGAACTCTTGGCTGGCTTTGCAACCTGCATATTAGCGTCATAAAAATAAATTAGAATGACACGTTATATAAAACATAGCTAAAAGCTTCAATGTGTCAAAAATAAAGCTGGCATCTCACCTGAGATCCTGGTTTAGGTGTGTTGCATTTTCTCATGTTACAGACTGTTCCGAAGGAGAAATTGACATTTCCACATTTTGGTCATTCCCAGTCATTTTCTCGTGTTCCATCTGTAAGAAGCAAGTGAAACAATGAAAAACGGATCATAAATTACAATCACCTGCTAGTCTGCGTAGCAGTATATGAATAAGTTAGATATAACATACCTTTCTTTTGAGATGGCTCTTCTGGAAAGAATCCAGTCCGTGGTCCCTATAAAAATTTAAAAACCAAATGATCCATCAATATAGCATCACATGTTTATATACATGTTAACATAGGGAGTAGGTGAACGAATAATCAAATTTACTCGTTGCAATTAGTTGATTGATATAACAAAATTCAGACATACCATGGCAGCCTAAGCAATGGGCAACCGCAAACCGAATTGTTCCATCAGCTGAGGCAAACCATACAATGCACCTGCAAAAAAGATGTAATTCCAGTTTCAGCAAGATGTCACATAGTAGCAGGTAGCGGTGTTAATCGGGTCGGGTCGAGGCTAAAAATATCATACCCGAACCCAACCCTATTTGAACTCGGGTTCGAATATGAGTAAAATGGTCATAAAATTGCCTATCTGTTCTAATTTAGATAGATAATTTATAATAAACCATATTAAAAAAAAATGAAAAAAAAAAAAAACATATTCAGGTCAAACGGGTCGACTCGAACCCGAGTTAGCCAAAAATATCTAACCTGATACCCAACCCTATTTAGCATCCGGGTTGACCCAAACAAACCGAATAAGATTATTGAACAAAATAAGTATCAGAACACCATAACTTCTAAACAACACACGCTAAACAATAAAATGGCCAAAATCAACCAAAAAACACATACCAGTTCCTATCATGGGCCCACCTGAATAAGCAGGTGTGGCAGAGAGTTGCAGAGGACGATAAGGGTTCCCTCCAGGCAGACGGCTGTTGTAGTTGTAACGATAAGCAGAACCATCATAAGGAGGCATAGATGTTCCATTGAAGGGAGAAGCAGCATAAGGTGTTACGCCCATATACATTGAAGAGGGTGCACCGGAACCCACATAAGAAGAAGACGAGGAGTAGCCTTGTGGGGTCGGCATTTGCCTTGGAGCAGATTTCTGTAAAACAAACATTTCGTTGAAAGACTAATTAATAAAGATAACTATAGGACAAAATACACATCAGCAAAAGAATATATGATAACCAAATAACTTAAACTTAATTTTACTCATCGTAGAACTAAAATCTAGTATAAATACAATTGTTCGTTACCAAAACTACCAAGAGCAATCAGTTTCTGAAATCTGTTGGAACTCAACTAGAGGAACAAGAGTGAGAGACTGGTCCTGTAAACGCCTATTTTCTTAAAGCCATTACCGACAGCTAATGCGATATGTGTAATAAAAGGATAGTGTAACTTACTGAGTTATGATCAGCTGGTCTTGGCTGTGTACAGTTGCGCATATTGCAAGTTGTCCGAAAAGAAAAGTTGAAATTCCCACAGCTTGGACAGGTCCAGTCGTCTTCTCTACGACCACCTAAATCATAATCACCACAAATTAATACCAAAGAATACAATTCCATACTTTTTTGTGACGTCGGAGAAAAGATGATGAAAATAAATTTATAGGTCCCTGTATAAACTCACAAGCGAACAAATTTTATGCACAAGTATGTAAAGTCTTTAAAAAAAACGTAAAGCTTTAGGGTGTATTTTGGAGCTCAAACAAATAGAAACTAAGCTGGGGTTAGATAAGGGGATGTTTGTTTAAGCTAATTTTTAGGCTTATTTGACTATATGCTTAAATCTCATACGCCCATATTTTCCGGCTTATTTTCAGACTTGTGAGCTTATTATGACTTAAAGATGGAAGATAAGCTCACAAGCTAGAAAAAAGACGGATACAGATTAGCTTATGAGATACAAGCCGAACCAAATGAGATCATAAGCCCAAAATAAACTTAAACAAATCCCCTAAGTTCAAAGTTTCACTGAGTAAAATTGTCAAGCCCGAAAATCCGTACTTAACTTGATGCAGAACAAGGCAACGCACATTATATTAGCTTCAATCATGCCTAAAAGATACTAAGACGTACTGTATATGAGTGTACACCAGAAAAACTAATGATGTGGTTCTTATCTTGATGCAGAACAGGGCAACGCACATTATATTAGCTTCAATCATGCCTAAAAGATACTATGACGTACTGTATATGGATAACCATATGCTTAACTTATCCAGTTATTCATTACCCCTTATTCCCCCAAATAACTAATAAGCACTTTGGCATAAGCTTACCCAGCGTGTAAGTTCTTTATACAAGCTTACCCTGTAAAACCCTGAAATCCGGATTCACATTTTTGCATTAAATTTGAACTTAACCTAATATCCATACTGTACGTTATGAATTAAATCTTTGAAAACGTGGGAAAAACCTAAACTATACTTAATAAGAAATGACACAACATGTGGAATTGTATCACACGTCTAAATATTGTAAATGGGACCGGTTGGCATTTTGTGTACACACTTTTTAGTTCAAATTATGATAGCACCGACTTGATAAGCATCACCTCAATCACATTAAATTTTGCCTAATCACCTAGTCAATCATCCATAAAATTCGCCACTATCACACCATAATTTTCGAAGTTGTTTCAATCACTAATTGATAATTTTCCTTGTTTTGAGAACCACTCCACTCATTTAAATTAAACAACTGACATCCTCACATTCCCTCTTGGTTCCATGCGTACAACACCACACCTCATCTCTCTCTTTCTTTTTCATACTTGCGCTCAAAAACAAGAACACACACATTAAACCACAACAGCCGACCCATTTTGGTAATCAGGAGACACGAGAGAGGTTTGAAGGAGGGTTTTGATCATGGAACGTTTAGCATCTATCCGTCTTATTTCTGTTCGTACCATTCGACTCTAAGAAATCAGGATCGGTGTGTACTAGTTCTTTCAAAAGTCGAGTGGTACGAAGGGTGTTTAGCAAGGAGTGGTGATCGTGAGGTTCATTCCTTTGGTGCGACCGCGTTTTGTTTTTCTCTTTAGGAAGGGTTCTACCCCGTTGTGGCTGCTACTCGACGAACACAACAAGAAGAATGGTTCCAGTTTCGACCTCGTATCGATTTATGCACATGTTGGAGAGTGGTGGAACCCAAGCATGGGTTCACGTTTTTGGTTTCGATCGTGTTAGGGTTTGATTATTGGTATAGAGTTTGGTTCGGAGGTTGTTTGTTCATAGTAAGTTCAGGTTAATGGGTTGGTTAATTCGACAAGCTTGAAGTGGATGGCTCGTGATTGGACATCGAGTCCCGATTTTCGTGCTCGGTTACGATGGAGTTAGGAGTTCGATCGTGTGTCTAGTTGTATTTTCGTGCTCGTGTCCTTTGTTTCGGGTTTAACCTCACCTCGGCCTATACTCGTTTTGGCTCAGAAGTATTCGTTCATACCCATCGCCATGACTGGTAATACCTAAAATCTAAAGTTGAATAATTACACTATGTATATGGATATCAGTTAAGATATAATAAAATGATATGTAGGGATAGAAATCTGACATGCATGCTATTCACTGAATTGATTTAATGGTGTACACTTGATATGCATGCATGACTTATATGATTGGACCATACATACATACTAAAATCAATAATTACTTTTGATGAGAAATATTGTGAGTTTGATTGCATGCATGTATACTAAAACCAAATATGGTTAAATAAAAAAAAAGAGAATTCTAAAATAAGTTTTAATATGGTGCATTAAAAGATTTAGTCTAAATTGTTTGGAATAAAGGGTTGTGTTTTGGGTAGATAATAAGTCGGGTCGTTGGGCTTGTTGGCTCTAAAAAAAAAAGAAAAGGGTACAAGAGGGTGAGTGTATTGACATGGGTACGTATATGCTCGAGTGTGTGAGTAAACGTATTTGAGTGTAGTTAATTCAGTTTAAATGAATCGGGTTACATCTAAGTAAATAACAAAATTGACTAAATTGGTTGTCATGAAATTAAGTTACCCTGAACCTTGATAAGTTACACATTTAACCCTAAACTTAACTAAATTGGGGAGTCGTGTTGGAAAGTTACTAAATATGAAAAGTTACTAAAAATCGAAAGTTCCAAAATCATGTAATCTGATTAAAACGATCCTATAAGTAACATGTGATTATTAATTGTAGATTCGCTGAAGATGGAGTTTGTTCCGATTTTTATATTTCTAGATGAGTTTTCACTTGCGGTATAAGGTACATATATTCTGCCCTTTTTAATAAGGTGCCTTCAGTCTCTTGAACTCTGATTTGATGTGATCTTGACCTTTTCTATGAACCTTTGATCATTTGAACCTTTGGCATGTGAACCTTTTGATATGAACCCTGTGATATGAACCTTTACATTTGAACTCTGATTATGACCATGTGAACCTTTGCTTTGATATGAACCTTTGACTTGTGACCCCAGTTTGATACCCGAGCCAAATGTGTTTCCTAGCCATGAAGGTAACATGGCCATGCCTTTGATGCACCACTGGCATGACTAGTGTGTAGCCCTAGTGATTTGGTTACACCGTCCCCATTGTGATTTGTGATATGCGCGCTTTATGATTATTATTATTATGGCCAATGTGATATGTGGGGGGCGAATGGATGCATCCTAGATTTGTATTGTGATGTGTGATATGATATGTGATATGTGGTGACTGATGATGGGTGCAATCCACGTCTTTCACAAAATGTGGGAGCTAGCTACTCCATTTGAAGAATGAGGACACCCCTCATATTATCTGATTATCTGAGAGGTCTCCCCTCTATATGATTATGAAGATATGATACGATTTGATATGTGATGTGATATGTGGGCTCGTGGTGGATTACTGTCCTAAACCTTTACTCTTTATTTCCTTTCCTATATTTCATTCATTTTGATATGCCTGTTCATTTTCCGTTTGCTTTTGTTCCCGTTTATCTATATCTGTTCACTGGGCTTTTTAAGCTCAGCCGCATTTCTTTTCCTGCGGCAGGTTTTTAGTAGGAAGCCAGGAGCTTGGGTTTGCTTTGGGATGAGAGATTAGCTTATGAAGACGATACCCTAGTTTTAGTATTCATTTATGTATGACTACGTAGATTTGGTATATTTTCCTTTGTAACATTGTAAACCATTTGTATTATGTAAGTCGTATGTTATGCTTGCCTTTGATATGTCACCATTTTCGTGACACTTCTACCCTTGCCGGGTTGGGGTGTTACAATTATGGTATCAGAGACAGGTTACGACTTGTAGTACATCTACCCTTGGCCTGTGTAAGTTAGGACCCCTAAGTTTCCACTGTAGGCGCTCGTGGGATAACCTTTGCGAAGTTGCGTAGAATTTTCCCATAGGAACATAAGTCATAACCGGTGAGGAATGGGTAGTCTAGGACATCCATGTGAGTAGTAATTGCTTCCGCATCACTCTGAATCTTGCCTTTGCCTTAGTCATGCTTTATAAGAACGTTTGTCTCAGAAGACGAGGAAGTCTTACCTCCCCTCATTTTCATGATGAACTTATTATGTTAATCAATTTCCTTTGGAAGGATTTGATGTTGACATTTGTCCAGTACGGAATTGTTATCTAAGCATGTTGATGCTAATAAATGATATTTCATACATCTCAACTCTGACAGTTAAACGATGTTCGTATTACTATCGGTGCACACCCTACCATTCCTATGTTATAAGCTAAACAAGATTCCAATCCTTTGAACTGTTCACGATTCTAAACTTGATATATTTGACCTTGATATATTCTAATACTCTCCCATCCCACACTTTGATGAACCATGTACCTAAATTTGATATGTGAACTATCCGTATGATTTGACAACCACATTCGCTTTGAGAATCCGTTTCCCTTTGGATGTATTTGACTTTGAGGTCTCTTGACTATAGATTGGTGGTTTATGTAAAGCTATCATGGACTGCAATATTTGCGACCTTTAACAATCTCCTTCACCATATTTTGATATGATATTCTCAATCATTTGAATCTGTTAAAATTATTGTTGCTATGAAACACATACTCCGATCTCTTTGATTTCCAATTTTCTCCTAACGCCTGTTAGTATCCACTCTTGGAAAGCTCCGGCATTTGAAAGTTTGTTGTACGAATTTCTGGTGTTCTGATGAACCTTTTGAGATCCGTTGGGAAATGAAGTTTGCATTGACTTGAAGAAGTTAAGAGATGGTAGGAATTGATGGAATATGAGATTGTTCACTTCAGTGATCTCTTGAATGCTCCTGTTGGTTTATGAAGAAGAAAGAGAGAAGTGTGCGGCGGCACACCGACCATCGTGAATGTAACCGTAATCATTATTCCATTTCCGCGTATCAATATTTGATTTGTTCTATTTTTGAAACTCCGTAGCAGACGACCTCATTTGAGTTTGAAAGACGGAAGAAGCAACCACAAGAACATCTGAGAAGGAAGTTGATTAGTTGAGATTAAGTTCCGCGAAGCATTACAATTTGATCTGTGAAGAGAAAGATTTGTGATATGAAGTTTTTCCCTAAGAAGATTTCCTGAAGTTGCTTTAGTACCCGTGTGACCACTATGAGTTTTGAATGATGTCAATTGTATTGGCTAGAAGATTCATGTTTTCGCAAGTATTCGGACAATTGTCATAGTATGACAGTATGTTTGTGCTCAGAGACGAACGAGGAACTCGTAGACCATTTGCTTGTATTTTGTGATCCGACCCTTTGTTCTGTAAGAATAGTTTGATTTGCGTTCAGAGATTGCAGCAGACAACATCACCAGGTATCCGATGACGACAGAGCTTCCACAGAAAGGACCAAGACTGAAGACTGCGGGTAGAGTCAGAAACCTTGTAGAAGAGTGGTAGAAGACGTTCGTGACCGGCGTTACCAAGAGATAAGCATGTGAGGAGAAGACAGACCGAGATGAGACTCGATTATACCTCAAGCAGCACGTGGAGATTTCAGTTGGATATCAAGTCGATCAGACCGTAGAAGATGAGCACATAACCCAGGAAGTTCATAGCAGTTTGAGTTGGTGAGTTTTGAATCATGCTAGGAGACCTGTAGAAGACACGCAACCTTGTTTCTCTAGTCATTTTAGTTGTACTAAGATGAATTGAGAGCTGAAGCAGACTCGCCAATGGAGGAATGCATGGTGATCACGTAAGAGATTCATGCTACCACACCGAAGTGTCAAGAAGAAGTGTCGAAGACTTGAGGAACCAGACTCAAGTTTATGATTTCTTTTTCACCCTATGATCGTATGATTAGACAAGAGAGCGACCACTTGGAATTTGAAAGGATTCGAGATCATGAAATTGAAGGGATGAAATTTTGTAGTAAACGTTTGGATTCGAAAATTTTGATTTTTGTAAAGGATGAAGATATTGAAGACGTAATTCATTTCCTCTTAGACCACTTAAGTTTCCGTTACCTTTCGATAGGATCTTTTGAATGAGCTTTACCCCATTAGAAATTCCGTTCTGTATTCGTTATGCATTTGTTGGATGATGGTTTCGTTCTGAGAAGGATGATGAATTGTGGAAGACCTAATGTTTCGACGACGAGTTTCATTTTGAGGTGTACACATTTCGTTACGCTATTTGTACGTTCAAATTCCTCCGATTTAGAATCCGTAGTAATGGTTGTTTTGGACCAACCTTAGGAGGTAGAAAGACTGATAGGTGGTTAAGATAAGTAGTTCTGTTCGCGACTTGAGATAAAGTATGACCATCATGATGGTATACTCATATGATGCTGGTATTATGACGGTTCGCGAACGTGATAATACTTACGTCATATGACGTACCCTCATTGTATTCATAGGATATTTCGAGGGGTACTTTAGAAACTTTAGAATTTTGATTAGAGATGTGAGAAATTTCGCATTTGTAAGATTTAGGTTCGTTCCACCTATACGCTTAATCTGTTTCGCCGTTATGCGATTTGATACGTTTGGATTCTCGGTACGCGGTTGTTGACCTTTGTAATTCCGATAAGAATCTTAAGTTCTGCTATAAGTTCTTCCATTTGATATCACCTACAATTTATTTTCTGTACGATCTCATCTGATTTGTCTAATCGAATGCTATGGACGGCATATCCGTCGCAATCTTGCGTATCCTTGTATCTCCTATGAGAGAATATGATAACCATTCGTCATGTTTGAATATGATCCTTGCAATCTGAATTCCGTATGATATGTTATTTCTGGGAACTGAAGTTACTTTTGGATCGGCAATGAAGAGTCATGAGAAACAAGTCTTTCACATTTCTGTTCACAGTCCGTTGTGTTTTCCGTTTCGTTTCACTTCAATTTTCGAGGGCGAAAATTTTTTTTTTAGAGGTGAAGAGTTGTAAAACCCTGAAATCCGGATTCACATTTTTGCATTAAATTTGAACTTAACCTAATATCCATACTGTACGTTATGAATTAAATCTTTGAAAACGTGGGAAAAACCTAAACTATACTTAATAAGAAATGACACAACATGTGAAATTGTATCACACGTCTAAATATTGTAAATGGGACCGGTTGGCATTTTGTGTACACACTCTTTAGTTCAAATTATGATAGCACCGACTTGATAAGCATCACCTCAATCACATTAAATTTTGCCTAATCACCTAGTCAATCATCCATAAAATTCGCCACTATCACACCATAATTTTCGAAGTTGTTTCAATCACTAATTGATAATTTTCCTTGTTTTGAGAACCACTCCACTCATTTAAATTAAACAACTGACATCCTCACATTCCCTCTTGGTTCCATGCGTACAACACCACACCTCATCTCTCTCTTTCTTTTTCATACTTACGCTCAAAAACAAGAACACACACATTAAACCACAACAGCCGACCCATTTTGGTAATCAGGAGACACGAGAGAGGTTTGAAGGAGGGTTTTGATCATGGAACGTTTAGCATCTATCCGTCTTATTTCTGTTCGTACCATTCGACTCTAAGAAATCAGGATCGGTGTGTACTAGTTCTTTCAAAAGTCGAGTGGTACGAAGGGTGTTTAGCAAGGAGTGGTGATCGTGAGGTTCATTCCTTTGGTGCGACCGCGTTTTGTTTTTCTCTTTAGGAAGGGTTCTACCCCGTTGTGGCTGCTACTCGACGAACACAACAAGAAGAATGGTTCCAGTTTCGACCTCGTATCGATTTATGCACATGTTGGAGAGTGGTGGAACCCAAGCATGGGTTCACGTTTTTGGTTTCGATCGTGTTAGGGTTTGATTATTGGTATAGAGTTTGGTTCGGAGGTTGTTTGTTCATAGTAAGTTCAGGTTAATGGGTTGGTTAATTCGACAAGCTTGAAGTGGATGGCTCGCGATTGGACATCGAGTCCCGATTTTCGTGCTCGGTTACGATGGAGTTAGGAGTTCGATCGTGTGTCTAGTTGTATTTTCGTGCTCGTGTCCTTTGTTTCGGGTTTAACCTCACCTCGGCCTATACTCGTTTTGGCTCAGAAGTATTCGTTCGTACCCATCGCCATGACTGGTAATACCTAAAATCTAAAGTTGAATAATTACACTATGTATATGGATATCAGTTAAGATATAATAAAATGATATGTAGGGATAGAAATCTGACATGCATGCTATTCACTGAATTGATTTAATGGTGTACACTTGATATGCATGCATGACTTATATGATTGGACCATACATACATATTAAAATCAATAATTACTTTTGATGAGAAATATTGTGAGTTTGATTGCATGCATGTATACTAAAACCGAATATGGTTAAATAAAAAAAAAGAGAATTCTAAAATAAGTTTTAATATGGTGCATTAAAAGATTTAGTCTAAATTGTTTGGAATAAAGGGTTGTGTTTTGGGTAGATAATAAGTCGGGTCGTTGGGCTTGTTGGCTCTAAAAAAAAAAAGAAAAGGGTACAAAAGGGTGAGTGTATTGACATGGGTACGTATATGCTCGAGTGTGTGAGTAAACGTATTTGAGTGTAGTTAATTCAGTTTAAATGAATCGGGTTACATCTAAGTAAATAACAAAATTGACTAAATTGGTTGTCATGAAATTAAGTTACCCTGAACCTTGATAAGTTACACATTTAACCCTAAACTTAACTAAATTGGGGAGTCGTGTTGGAAAGTTACTAAATATGAAAAGTTACTAAAAATCGAAAGTTCCAAAATCATGTAATCTGATTAAAACGATCCTATAAGTAACATGTGATTATTAATTGTAGATTCGCTGAAGATGGAGTTTGTTCCGATTTTTATATTTCTAGATGAGTTTTCACTTGCGGTATAAGGTACAGATATTCTGCCCTTTTTAATAAGGTGCCTTCAGTCTCTTGAACTCTGATTTGATGTGATCTTGACCTTTTCTATGAACCTTTGATCATTTGAACCTTTGACATGTGAACCTTTTGATATGAACCCTGTGATATGAACCTTTACATTTGAACTCTGATTATGACCATGTGAACCTTTGCTTTGATATGAACCTTTGACTTGTGACCCCAGTTTGATACCCGAGCCAAATGTGTTTCCTAGCCATGAAGGTAACATGGCCATGCCTTTGATGCACCACTGGCATGACTAGTGTGTAGCCCTAGTGATTTGGTTACACCGTCCCCATTGTGATTTGTGATATGCGCGCTTTATGATTATTATTATTATGGCCAATGTGATATGTGGGGGGCGAATGGATGCATCCTAGATTTGTATTGTGATATGTGATATGATATGTGATATGTGGTGACTGATGATGGGTGCAATCCACGTCTTTCACAAAATGTGGGAGCTAGCTACTCCATTTGAAGAATGAGGACACCCCTCATATTATCTGATTATCTGAGAGGTCTCCCCTCTATATGATTATGAAGATATGATACGATTTGATATGTGATGTGATATGTGGGCTCGTGGTGGATTACTGTCCTAAACCTTTACTCTTTATTTCCTTTCCTATATTTCATTCATTTTGATATGCCTGTTCATTTTCCGTTTGCTTTTGTTCCCGTTTATCTATATCTGTTCACTGGGCTTTTTAAGCTCAGCCGCATTTCTTTTCCTGCGGCAGGTTTTTAGTAGGAAGCCAGGAGCTTGGGTTTGCTTTGGGATGAGAGATTAGCTTATGAAGACGATACCCTAGTTTTAGTATTCATTTATGTATGACTACGTAGATTTGGTATATTTTCCTTTGTAACATTGTAAACCATTTGTATTATGTAAGTCGTATGTTATGCTTGCCTTTGATATGTCACCATTTTCGTGACACTTCTACCCTTGCCGGGTTGGGGTGTTACATACCCAAACACCCCCTAAATCCCATATTCCCATGACAGGTATCCCTCTCACAAAGTCACGCTGCTTTACACATGATAATTAGGGAAAAGAGAAATACATCCCAATGTATAACGCACTTTGACATAAGCTTACCCAAACACCTTCAATAAGTTTTTTTAACTTTTTTTATACAATAACTTATTAACCTCTTAAAATAAGCCTACACAGAGTAGTAAAACTCGGATCACAAACACACATATATATTAGCTTAATTTGTATAAACACGCATACAAACATGAATCTTTATACAAACACGCACCGTAGATATCATTCTCTTCTAGAGACATAATTAATGTTTAAAGTCGTAGCTGTACGTAACATCTAAATCCAAAATTAATTCATGTTATTTTAAAAAACCAAAATTCACATCATTTGAGCTGACTAAACGGGTATTAAACCAGGATAGTTGCACCATCACTTATTGTCAAATACTAACAAGCCACAAACATCAAAAGCAATCTCAAATCATTATCCTACCAACTGACCAACAAAATCTCAGAAACCAAAAACCTAAACATCATAACTCAACAATCAAAGCTAAACCCGGTTCATATCCTAAATTCATACCACATTTTCCCAAAACACCAAAATTCACCCCATTTACACACACAAGATACGCATCCAGCGAGGGTAGTTAAACCGTCACTTATCGTCAAATACTTACAAGAAGTAAACATCAAAAGCAGTCTTAAATCCATATAAAAACAATTCAAATCTTAAAAAACATTCATAGGCTTAGCAAAATCTCAAAAACCAAAACCCGAAAAATCAATCAGTTAACAATTAAAGCTCACAATAACATCTACAAATCTCACCATTAAAAACAATTCAAATCTTATATCCATATAAAAACAATTCAAATCTTAATTAAAACCATCCATAGACTTGGCAAAATCTCAAAAACCAAAACCCGAAAAATCAATCAGTTAACAATTAAAGCTAATAAATCTAAGCTCACCATTATCCAAACAATAATAAATTATAGCTTTTTCTTCTACAAACAATAATCGGGTGGGGTTTGTTTGTTTATATTGGGGAAAAAAATGTGGGAAGTTGATTCTAAACGGGTGGGATTAAGTCATTTTGTTTGCAAAGTTTGTGTGTGATGGGGATTGCACATAGAATTAAATTAGGGTGAGTTTGATTTGTTTCTACCACCCACACACATAAGAAGGAAACCTTCACATTTGTGCATCCTCAATCCATTGAGGTGGGCCTCATAACCGACCAAACAACATTAATGACTTTCTAAGTCATAGATTCATACCATATACATCAACCAATAATGAATAAGGACAAAAATACCCATGTAATTTTATGTGTGCAAAGTAAAATCACATATATACATATCAATTCCCTTATTTGTTTTGTTAACATATTAAAATATTGCAAAAATGAGCATAGCTCTCATAAAGTTGATCAAGTATACTCCACTACAAAATATTGGGAATAAGAGGAGCCATGGCTTAGCTACTAATTGGAATGAACGAATATGTAGCCGCGGGCAATGTTTAGTTTTTACTAGAGTAGTAGCAATCTTGCCATCTTACTGTAAATTCATTTACTTACTCGGTTTTGGTTAATCACAAACTTGAGTAATGTATGGATACGACAATTAGTGCTCTTTGAGTAATCCGGATCATGTATATAATAAAAGAATTTCATCATTTCGAAATAATTTTGACAAAACAATCTAATTGAAAAAAAATATATACCAATCAGGTTGTTCAATTTTCATACATGTCAAAATCAAGCAATGTAATTGGTTAATAAAAGAGTTAATTCCATATACCCCAATTTGAACCCTTAAAGGTCATATTTACTCAATCAAAATCCAAAAAATACCATATATACCCAATTTAAACACAAAATTTGTCATATCTACCCATATTATTATAAAACCAATCAAAAGTCAGTTCACATTATTAAATACCCATTATAACCTTCATACTGGGGATGAGCATGGGTACCCAAAAAACTGTATGGTAGCGAACCGTTCCGGTACTGACCCATACCGGTACTCGTGTACTATATCTGGTACGGTACCGGTACTACTAAACAAGCTCGAAAAAAAATCGGTACCATTGAAAAACGGTACGGGAAAAGACCGGGAAATCCCGTATTTGGTACCGAAATACAAAAGGTCTTTTTTTATAATTAAGGTGCCGATCCAAACACTCCTAAAATCCGCCCATGCTGTTTAACGATGATACAGTTAGAAGGTGCATGCAATTTCATTAGTTAGAAGGTGCATGCAATTTCATCATACATATAGACTTTAAAGTTTACTTTTTTTTTCCTTCTAAGGGAGCTCGGAGTGGTTGAATTTATGGGCCGGTAACACCGCCGCTGGCCATAAATTTATGGGAAAAATTTATGGCTACCGGTAATAATACCCGGCGAGCATAAATTGCAAAGTGAACGTTGGATAGCACAATACTAACGAAATAGATCCGATCAAATCAGTATTTATGATAAGTCTTAAATAAACAAATGATTATACCTTAGCAAAGGCAACAGATTGAGTACGTTAACGACCAAAATCAGTAGTTGGTTGAATAACACAAGTACTGAATGAAGATCGAAGAGCTGTTGCTGTTTCCATCTTCGATTCCAAATTTATTAGTTAGGAAATTTTTAAGAAGATGAACAAGGTTGGTAGGTGAAGACAAATAACACAGGATATAAGATATGAATTATTATTTTATTCTGCTGTGTCAAGGAGACTAGCATTTATATTTTATTTATAGTATGTGTTTTTCTCTTACTCCCTTATAAAAATTATGCCTACTTGTTGAAAAAGTTAGAAAAAAAAGAGTTGCGAAATTACAAAACTGCCCTCATTTGCCAATAAACTCTCACATCTGTCTGCCTCTTTATCTCAACCCTCCTCTTTATCTCATCTCAACCTAATTAATATGCACTTTTTTTCTGCCCAATTAAACTCTAACCTTTATGCATGCCCACCTCTTCTCTTCAACTCCTTTAAAAATGCCTCTTTATCTCAACCCAATCAATTGCTTCTTCCTCGCATACATAACCCCATTCCACTGCGTCTTCATCAGCGCCCAATCCTGCTACTCCTTCCATGGCTGCCCCCGATGAGGTAATCGATAATTTTGACCAGTGTTTTCCATGAACTATATACTCCACAATGTGATTTTGCTTGAGATCCTTTAATAAAAAGTTTTGATTTTTTTGTTGGTTATAGTGTGCTCTTAACTTTCTTTGTAATATTAACTGGATGCACCGATCAGACGAATGCATACTTTCCTTAGAAAACATGACGACAAGACTCACTATGCTCCATGTTTTCCTTTCGTGTATTGAAGCACATACTTTTGTGGCTTTGTATGCTCCATATGAAACCAGTGGTGCTTAGTTTCTCCTGAGATTAATGTTTGCACTTTCTTTTGTCTGCAAATAATGTATCTTCTTGTTACTTGTTAGTACCTGGAGTATGAGTACAATTATTAACGTCTCTAATTCAAACAATTTAACTAAATCTATAATATATGTCTCCATGATATTTATGTTGTGAACTTAATTGGTATAATATTGAAGTAATTCAATAACTTCTTATTTTTGATGTATTGTGTTTCATCATACAGTTGGTTTGGTTGTGGGTCAATAATGTCATTGTTCTTGGCAAAAACATAATTTAGCAAAGAAATAAGGAGAAACATAATGAGGGATCACTTGAATGATTGCATCCTACCTCACGTAAATTTAAATTGAAGTCATTCGAGAGAAGCTCTATGATGGAGACCATTTAAAGTCAGATATATTTCTTATTTGCTCTTTTATATTTGGTTGAATTGTTTACTTGTAGGCTTTTGAAGAAGCAGAGCTTCCATTGATGAAAGCTGAGAAGCCTGGTCTCACTCACACCCAGCTCTGGAAAAAATCTGCTGACAATCCACTTAACCAGGTAATATGATGATTAATTAGTCTTCCATTTCACTAGATTGTTTGATGATGTATGGTGTTTATTAAATTTTCGGGCATACATGGTCGCATCGTAGGATAACTAATCTTTAGTTACATTCATCCACTTCCTTCATCCAAGAAGATAAAACATAATTGCATCTGGGGTTGTTGTGAATGAACATAAAATTGGTTCTGGGGTTCATCCATATCCAACAAGCAAGTAAACATAAAAGAAGCAAAAACTCAGATGAGCCAGAAAACAACTTTGTAATCTTAAAAATGGATACTCCAAAACCAAGCCACCAGGCCATTTGACATGTTTGTCGTGAAAACTGTTGCATTTAGCTAAAATAAAAAGTAAAAGAATGAAGTTCCATTGGAACCATTGGAAATCAAATGCAGTAATAGAGGCAATTGAACACACAATACACACAATACAATTTTGTCTTAAACTGCCAAGTAGATACTTTAAAGTGGGAAGCTAAATTTTTTTCAAAAGACTAACCTTTTCAGCTATAGGTGGTAATATTGGCTGCTGGAACGTATTGGGTTCAGGTTGGACCATGGAGGATTGACCCCACAACATTCGTCTGTCCATTGTCTTAAAATTTCTCACATATATTTTCTCTAATAAAATGGTTTACGAGTTTGTACACATTTGACTATACTTTTGGAGTTTCGCCCACTTCAAACTGTTTGATCTATTTCCATATTAGTTTTAAAAATTTACCCATTTGACCTTCTACCAAGAATGAAGGATCTCTGATAATGAAAAGGTAGGATAGTGTGTTACATTTACCCATCTGGTGTATTACAGGTCAATGTTGCTCCTTCCATGGCTGCCCCATTCGGTGATGAGGTAATCGATACATTCATAATTCTTTGGTGTTAAAAACTTAAGAAGAAAACTATTATGTGTAACTATATATATTATGTGTATGTATGTATGTTGAAATTTCAAAAGTTTATAATATTAAGAAACAAGAAGAAACATAAATCTGGGACCCTTTTGATCGAGAATGGTATATAGCTATATATATCATTTTGCTCTTTAATGGATTCACATACTGATAATAAAACAGAGTATGCACTAAAATATTATTTTTAAATAAATATGGAAACGGCAAAGAACTGTAAATTTGCTTTTGCATACAAAATATATATGTGATGTTGCTTCTGCGTTAACGTTTACTTCATAGACATATGTTTGGATGATCTGTGAAACTCAAGCACGTATAACACCTGACTTAAACATATGTTACCTTATCTTACAGCATGCTGAAATATCAGCCTTGCCACCTTACAGTGGACGCCCTCCAACCCGCGATCCGCATGTGCTTGGCTGGGAGGTAAATATTTGCCTCATCTACTACATATTTACTATATCTTTTGCCAATCTCAATGTTATTGTATTTTAGTTGTACCTCATATTATTTTAGGCAATCTCACATATTTATATATTAATTACTATTATTATTATTATTATTATAGGAGTACAACCGTCAGGCCGGTCGTGCGAAGGTGTTTGAAGAGCTCTATTTTCAGATCAATGATGATATCCAGTTAATGGAAGATTGTATGGATGAGCTGAACTCGATTTTTCAAAGGATTCGTCGTCAGAAAGAGCTCCTTGATCATCTCTATCTCAAGTCATAAGTGATATCATATTATTGATATTTCAAATGAGTCTTGAACTTGTTGGTGAAAAATTTGAAATTGAATGGCCCTACTACGATGTCTGTTATTTTAATGAATGTTATGGAAGTACTTACTTTTTTGGGTATTCTAATATGTTTGTTACACTGTTGTGATTTCATTGAAATTTCATGGGCGTAAACTATCTTTGATTTATATTGATTTGTCATGGTATGTTATTAGATGATAATAACTAATTAATAGGCCTCATGGATTATAATATACACTGTGGGTAGCTTACGTTTTGTCTTAGAGTAGGCATAAAATAGTCACAGATTATATGAGCTGGAGTACAAAGTTAATTTGTTATTTACTTATCGGGACATGAATGAATATCTAAATTTTTGAATATCTGAAATTTTGAATATCGATTAGTTTTACACGTACAACAACAAACCGTTTATGGATTGTGTTGTTTTCAACGATAGTACTACTAATTATGGGTTGGAACGTCAATTTATTCGTCGACAATATTATCATTTGAAGCCTGTGCCATGGTATCCGCCGAAATATCGACAATTATGCCTACTTGTTGAAAAAGTTAGAAAAAAAGAGTTGCGAAATGTTGAAAATACCCTTTATCACTTCTTTAATATCATCACTTGATTACCTCAAATTCGTTTAATATCACTTCTTTAATATCACTCCTTAACATTCAGTACAGTCCCTAACTCCTTGATTACCTCAAACATCCCCAACATTCAATACAGTCCCCAACATTCTTGATTACCTCAAACGTCCCCAACATTAAGCATGCGCATTTATTTTTAATAGACAAAAATGTAAGTTATTGGTTTCCATCTTTAATTTAACAGTTATATTTCATCTTGCTAAATGAAAGTGATAGTAAAGATGTTGAACGGACTTTAACTTAACGCTTAGGGAAACACGTTTGCTGCCGTTGTATACGACCGTGATCTATTGCAACAATATAAGCAGATGAATTTTATGGGTCGTGTTTTTGAAATCCATCATTTCAAACTTGGATACAATGACTATAACTTCCCAAGATACGAGGGATATAGTTTGCACCGCAACCTCAACGAAATTGTTATTGGCAAGAATACAAGGGTCGTACCTGCGAATCCTAATATAGCAAAAACCATCCCTTATTTTCCTTTACCCGTCAGCAGTTTTAAAGATCTTGCGGATGAATGTCACAACAGATGTATACAGTAATCATTTGAAGCCTGTGCCATGGTATCCGCCGCAACGCGCGGGTACCATGCTAGTAGAAGTTTATGTTTAGTTTAAATATTAAAAAGAAAAAAAGGAAAAAAAATAAAATTGGGAGGTATGAGAATTTATCGGGCGCCAGTGGTTTAGGTTGGGAGGTATGAGAATTTATGGGAATGAGTTAACTGAAGCTTATTTGTTGAATTTCAGAGGTATGATAAATTCACATTTACCACTCCTAGTGCCCTAAGACTCTTGCTCTAATTTATGAACAAAATAGAATTTACATAGTGGTAGAAGGTAAACGAGCAACAAGTTGCGCCGCTAGCCCATTACTTTTTTTCCTACATTGCTCTAATATAATGTAGAAAATCTAATAGGGGAGAACTCATTGCAGTGATTGTGCTTATGAGATAGAATGTCGAAGAATGAAATTACTATATTAATAATGAAAGTTAGGACTGGTTACGAGATAGTACGTACTTTAACTGTTTTAGTGTTTTACATACTACATAAACTTTGGTTAACAATATCCGCGTTCATTAACACAGAATGCTCAAATAGTTGCAAATACCATACACATTCTCCTGCGAGATTGGTATTGCTGTTGTTATAAAATGCCATACACATTATATTTACACTGACTTGAAACAAAAAAAAAATATATACATAGTATCTAATATAATCGTGAGTTATCCAAAACTAGGCCTTGAAATAATGCAGTTGAATTATATCTGGATATTGCAAAACTTATATGTTTCAGGCTTAGAATATATTTAATAAGTCATTTTTTTTTATACCACTTTGTGAAAATGGTCAAATTTGTAAAAGAAAAGAAGAATATGCATAAATCGATACTTAACTCGGTATGGTACCGGTTTATCCACCGGTACTGACTTACCAATCGGTTCCGGGAACGGGACCACTACTTTTGGTAGGGAAAAAACCGGTACCTCAAAAATGATGCCGCTTCGGTACCAAAATGGTGAATCTCGAGCCATTTGTCAAGAACTCAAGCTTGTACAGTGAAGTTTTTACGAAGAAGATGGTGAGGTGTTATAGGAGAGAGAAAGAACAAATAAATGCTGGGTCATACTAACCAGACCCTCCCTACCATGGGGGGTCCACCTATTTTAGTCAAATTGTACATGTTTTAAAGGAGACAGTACAAGCGGCGGCAGGTGGTCAAGTCAACACACCCTCCTTAAGGGAGGGTCCGGTCAACATCAGCCATAAATGCTACTCCTAGTGATAGGCTCATGGGTCTTTAGAAGTTTGTGAAAGTAAATAAATTCTTTACAAGTATTACTTTCAGTTTCTTTTCACTAGTCGTATTTTTTATTTTTAATTTTTTGAACTAAACTAGTTGTGCTCTATATACCTTTTTTATAGTTATTATTTTCAATTAATTTTGAGTAAAAAGTCATAAAGATTTAAATCAGAGATCTCAAGAAGGGTTTTGTGGAACAAATGCAAAGAAATATATGAGTTGCTTTTTGTTATTTTCTTGTTTTGGAAGTAGTCTATAAATATCAAATTGATAATTATTAAGTTTTTCAAAAATTTTAAAATGAATAAATTTGTAAAATGGGGAGATTTGACAAATTTTGTGTTTAAATTTGGTATATATGGTATATAGCTTTTGGTTGGGTAAATATGACATTTAAGAGTTTAAATTGAGGATATATAAAATCAGGAGAATTGATTGGCACACTTTAATTTTTTATTGGGACACTCACGGTACAAACAGTTAAAATAGTTTATACTAAAAATACAACCGTTTAATTTAATTCATAATGAGGAGTGTCTTAATAAAAATTAAGAGTGTGTCAATTACTTCCCATAAAATAGATTTAGGATATTTATTTTTTTATTTATTTTATTTTTTTTAGCCGATGTAATGAGTTGTTGAAATGTGTTCGCTTAAGCTTATTTTTTAGCTATTGAGCTTAAATGATTTCGGTTTTCGTTTAATAAGCTTACTTTTACCGGCTTATTTAACTTTTATAGGCTCATTGGTATGTGCTTATTCACATACCTTTTCTTGACCAAAACCGGACCAAAACGACCAAAAAAACCCGTCCATAATGCCAATAGATAGTGTGTTTTTGTGTTTTGTTTATGCAGGGACGGATATCGCGAAAAAACCGACAAAAAGACAAGAAAATCGGAAAAACGAGCACGGGATACGGAAAAGGCTCAGAACCGGAACGGGAAAGAAAATATGGTCAAAAAGTCAACCGAGGTCCTCCAAGTCTCAAAGTTTGTCAAATTCATCCCTTGGATCATCTTTTGAAAAATGGCAGCATTGGTCCCTTGAAAAACCAAAAATTACATAAAAGGTCCCTATGATTAAAACCTTTAAACCTTTACACTTATATAACCCGGATCTCAACTTATCCAACCACACTTTATCTCTTACCCAATCCACTCCTAAGCCCAGCCCAACCCTTTTAATGCTTGACCCGATCCATAATATCACTCACCCCGGTCAAAACTTAAACCCACTAAAATCAAAATAATATAAAAAATAAACACACTCACACGCGCGAAAATATTACTCCCCTTTCCCCACCCACGAACCCTAATTTACCACGCCCTCAAATTACCTCGTACTAATTAATTACCTCATGATTGGTAATATCTAGAAGGGTCTTACAACTGCCAGGAACACGTGGAGGCCAAGGATTGGAGAGGCCACATCACTATTTTGATCCTACGGTGGATGATCAAGCGTGGAGAGCAAGCTTGGATCCAAGGGCTGATATTGATCGAAGAGAGTCCCAGAAGGTTCATCTGAAGCCTATAAATAGAGACCCCCTCCTTCATTAGTGTTTGTCCAATTTTCATGTTTTAGAGAATTGTTACCATTTTTCTTGTCATTTTAAAAGCTTTCGTAGTGTAAAATTTTCTATTTCAGTTGTATTTGAATTTCAGTATTGTAATTTTCCCTTCATTAATGCAATTTAAGTTTACCATTTAAAATCCTTATCTCATTTACATTTTAAGCATTTACTTTGTTAAAAATCTGTTTCAATCTTTCATTAAAGTTGTCATAAGCTTGTTAAGTCTTTTGAAAAAGGTTAATTAGGTCAGTTTAGTTTTAATCTCAATTTTCACAAAAAGTCAAAAAGTCAACTGTGGGAATAAGCTGAGGTGATAAGCTGTTCTAGGGTGTTATTTAGGCTTATTGATAAGCCTGGGTTGAAAATTAACTTGAGTGCACTTATTTCCTGCCTGCATCATTTGTAAGTTTAAATAAATTTTTAGCTTATCTTATGCTTAATGGTGATCATGTGATTTAATTGCTTTCTGGTTTCTTATTTCTTGTTTTCAGATCATACATAGACTAGATAATTGTAGTTTAGCTCATATCTTAGCTTAAGTTAGTTAGATATATTGAAATTTAAGGAAGTTAATTTTGAATAGAGTGTTTGGATAACAACTGTTAGAGGTACACTAGTTTGGATACTGTAGTTTTGCCTATTAGGGAACTTTGAATTTGCTTAAAATAGGTAATATGAGCTGACAGTGTAGGGTAGTAAGTTGTTTAAAAATCAATTGAGGTTTTGAGCCATTAAGTGTTTTAGTAGAAGCATTACTGCCTCAATAAGCTCTGCATAAGCTGAGCTTATTTAGATCCCATATTTGACACTCATAGATGACTTTAGGTAATTAAAGACAGTGTGCAAAGGGTGGTTTGATTTAGAGTAAGTTTTCAATAGTTTTGCGCCGAAAATCCTAGACTGCTGTTACAGATTGTTTAGTGCAAACCCAGGATTGTGACTGCTGATCTCAGCTTTGTTATAGCTTATTGAATTTAGCTGGAGCCCCCATTTTTGGTTTATAGGTAGTGAGTATAGTAAGCTTGAAAGGCACTATCTGGATTTTAGTTTCTGGCTATTTAAGATAGCTTAATCAGGACTGCAATAAGCCCCCTTAGAGCCGTTCTGGGCCTGCTACTATTTCAGTTTCCAACTTCACTGGTTCTAGGCTTCAATTAGGATAGCAATTATGGTTCAAATTTAGGCATTTTTAGAACTTAAGTAGTCTGATATGTAAGCTTCTAGTTTCTGCATCTAGATTTCATAAATTAGCTTATGTAGGGCTTTTAGAGTAGCGGCTAAAGTAGTAATCACACTAGTTGAGTCTGTCTAATTTTGAAACTGTTCAGCTAAATTGTTGCTTGTTGCTTGTGCTTATTCCTTCATTTTCAGTTTCTTTAAGCTTCCAGTAGTATCATGTATCAGTTTTGAGCTTTTGAGAATTTTTGGAGCTTATTTGCTTATTTTTAGCTTAATTCCCAACTGCTTATTGTACTGTTCTGCTTATTGGGGTTCAATCACTTTCTGAATTTATTTTTCCTAGATTAGAAATTTGATTTTAAATTTACTCAGAATTTTCCAGATTTTTCCCAATTGTTTTAATATTTTTAAATCATTTAAATAGTTTAAATTAGTTTTTAATTCATAAAATATAATTAAAAAATCAAAAAAAATATTTTTCTTTTTCCAAAAATTTTCTTTTATCAGTTTTATTATAGGAAATTTATTTTCAAAATTTTAGGGCTTAGAATTTAGAAAATCACTTTTATTTACGTTTTTAAAATTCGTCGCGTTTGTTTTAGAATTCAATTTTCATTTTTATAGAATCATATGCTTAGTTTACTTGTTCCCTTAGCTTTATACATTTTGTTATTTCATATTTCGTAGTGTAAAAATCCAAAAAAATTCACTTGATCACTCACATTCACTTCACTAATTCGACACACGTTACGAGAACTCGAATTCGACCTTCGTTGGGACACGACCCGGGGAAAACACATCCGTTGCGTTTTCCTTTGGAAATATAAAAACGACAAATCACTCATCTAAGTCTATAGGTCTTAAAATAAGCTAGAGAAGTAACTTATCAAACATAAGCTGAAACCACGTGACCTCGTTAGCTTAAAGTAAGCTTAAACAAAACCTCTTAGTATGAACCGTGAAAAACTTTGTTAATGGACATTTCCCCTTATGGCAGATTAAGATAGATAACTTTAAGAAAAATAGAAAATGGTTGGATAATGACTTTGGGATGGATAGAGTTTTGTATTTTTCGCAAAAAATAATACATTGCTTATTTGCACAATTAGCCAAAACAAAAACACTAACAAAACCTACATAAGCTGATTTTCACATTCCTTAAACAAGAGTGATTACCAGTTACTTCTCTTAGCTCAACATCAACTATTTGTTTGTAAGTTTATTATTTTTTTCTCTCAAACTTTGGCAAGAACGTTGACACGTTAGTAGCAAAAATGAACATTGTTGTTCAAAAAGTTAATCAACTATACTTCATCCACTACTAAATATTGGGAATAAGTGGAGGCATGGCTTAGCTCCTAACCGGAATGAACGAATATGTAGCCGCGGGCTCTGTTTAGTTTTTACTAGAGTAGTAGCGATCTTGCCATCTTACTACAAATCCATTTACTTACTCAGTTCTGGTTAATCACAAACTTGAGTATTGTATGGATACGATAATTAGTGCTTTTTGAGTATAACATCTCATGTTCTTTAGCGTATTTGCATAATGTTGGTGTAATCCGAATCATGTATTAGTATTGTTGTCTTATGATTTATAGGATTATCACACATTTGATATGAATATACATGCAGTATAACAAATTGTTCTTGTTACGGTTGGCGTTTACAATATAATACTACATCTCTGCATCTTTTATACAATAAAAGAATTACATTATTTCGGAGTGATTTTGGCAAAACAATTTTATTAAAAAAAAAGACCAATCAGGTTTTTCGATTTTGACACGTGCAAAATGAAGCAATGTGATTGGTTAATAAAAGGGTTAATTCCATATATCCCAATTTGAACCCTTAAAGAGGTCATATTTACCCAATCAAAACCCATAATACCATATATACCCAATTTAAACACAAAATTTGTCATACTTACCTATTTTATTATTAAACCAATCAAATTCAGTTCACATTATACCTATCATACAAATACATCTCCAAATAATAACAAATATGTACAAATGAGTCAGATAAGGCTATATAAAAGTGGTCATGGTTCAAGAAATTTCTATACAAATTTGACCGACCACTATAAAGTTACCTCCATTTTTTGCCCTATTACAAATTGCAAACTGATATCCAACTACAAGAAAAACCATGGGCAAAAACTTAGGGCCCGTTTGGTTAAGGGTGGTGGGGATTAAAGTTGGGGATCATGGTAAATAAAAGGCGTTTGGTTGCATTATGTGGGACCCAAAGATTGGCTTCAAAGCAAAAATTCATCCATCTACAAATCCCATAGTTACCACCGGGTTTTGACAAAAATTGTCCCATCAATACTTTTTTGTGGGTCCATTTTCAATCTCAACCATTTATTACCCATTTAGTACATTTTTCTTTTTCTTTTTAAATAATAGACTTTTACTATAAATCCTTTATTTATAATTTTAATTCATATTTTAATCTATAATATATTTTCAAATATTATTTTCTCTCTCTCCTACATCAAATCCAAATCTTTAACTTTATATCCTAATCCTAATCCTAATCCTAAACCCACCTACAAACCAAACGGGCCAAAACTTAATTTGACCTCCATTATGTAGTTTTGCACTTGTACGTACTATCATCATATCTCATTCGTATTCAAATATATTTTTGGAAGGGAAAATTCCTTGAATGCCCCACAAGTACACTAGTGTTCACCCTAAATGCCTCAAAATAATTTTTCCCCCAAATACCCCATGGGAAAGGGTCGCCCAAAAAACTTGGGCGGATCTCATATAATAGTGACATGTGTCCCTATATATGTCCCCACCAAAGTACTAAGATGTACCACTTGCAGTATGTACTTTTTGGGCGACTGTGACCCACATATCTTGGGCGACTTTGGAATTTTTGTCTTTTTGTAAAAAAATATAGTCTTATTTTATTATATAATAGTACATAAGTCTTGGGCGACTGGGTCCCACTATTCCTTATTCTTGGGCGACTTGTTAGGTAGAGGGTACACTTTTATATTAATTTATTGTATTGAAACTTGTGCAATACTTTTTATATACAAAATACACTCAAAAATACAAAATTACTCTTTATACTTTTAATACTTTTAATATTTTTAATATTTTTTATACTTTTTATACTTTTAATACTTTAATATTTTATTCTTTAATACTTTTCTTTTAATTCAAAATACTCTCACTTTACTCTTTTCTATTTTAGGTTACTCTATCAATTATACACACACAAAATACAGATAATCCTCTTCGCCTGGGTTCACGGATAATCTTCTTCGCCTGGGTTCACAACAGATCGAATTAGGGTTACGATTTAGGGTTACGGTAAAGTAATTGGATTCGATTTAGGGTTACGGTAAAGTAATTGGATTCGATCTAACGAAATAAAAAATGGTTTAGGGTAGGGTAAGTAATTATCTTTTCGATTTAGGGTTACTCTAATTGCTTTTGTTAGCAGTAGTGTTTTGATTATATGAGGTTATGATTTCTGTGATCAGTTTGTTAAAGTTAGTTAATTAGTTATAAGCATGTGACATTCATTGAGGATTTGATGAATTATTGATGCCGCGTAATCGGAGCTATCTCGTGAATTTGTCTAATACATGGAGTTACTAACCGTTATGTCATATGTGCTTGCTTAGGTCATGGATATTTACCTTTTGTTAGTAGTAGCATTACTTTGGATTATATGATGATATGATTTCTGTGATCAGCTTGCTAAAGTTAGTTATTTAGTTACAATGATGTTAACAGTAATTGAGGATTTGATGAATTATTGATGCGACTTAATCGGATCAAACGCATGATTTTTGAATTCACGGAGATAATAACATGTGCTTGCTTAGGTCATGGATATTAACCTTTTTTAGTAGTAGCGTCGAGATTGAGGCTATGGTTTTGTAGCGAGTTTGTTATAGTTAGTTAACATGTAGTTGTGATTAGCGTATATTTAATTGTAATGATAATATGTACAGCAGTTGAGCATGAGACTAATTTTTGATGTTGCGTTCGGTTTGGACTATATGATGTATGATTTAAGTGATTGGTTTGTATAAACTAGTTAACATGTAATTGTAGTCAGCATGTGTTAGCTGGTATAGTGATATACTGATATGCACTTCAATTGAGTGTTAAATGAATTATTACTGCTGCATAGTCGAAGGTGTGCTTGTTTGGGGCTGTTGATGGTATTGATGGTAATCATCATTTATGTTAAACTTGTCTTAGATTAAATTTTTTGTAAATTAAATGTTGTGATTTAGGTCAATACACTGTTGTTAATCTGCCATATGTGTTATTGGAAAATCAAACTTCACACAATTTTACAAAACAATTTTCAAGTGCGAGCGTTGGAAACCTTTGTTTTTGTCTTTGCGATCGATCTAAGTGTTGTATCACCACGGTGGTAATCGGCTATTCTATGGGAAACAACTAGGGTAAACGGATCAAGGGGTGATTCCGGGCGACCTTGAACCATAGATGGTCGTTTACTTAACCCTGTAGAGTTGGGCTCAGATATCGGGCCTCAGATTATTCATCCTGCTTGTGATTAAGACACGGCGGAGGTAGTCTGTACTCCCGATCAGGTTCAAACTACACGGGCAACTGTTTTGACAGCTTGTGATCTTGCGAAGACTTAGTGCATCGGCGGTACACACAATCTTGTAAATTTTTTTGCAAAATTTTGTGAACTTTAATTTTCCACTAACAGTTAGTGTACGGATATGATAAAGTATTTGTAAAGTTTAGTTTAAAGTTGCTATTTCCGGTCTTAAGGCTCACGCTGTCATATATTACCCCGTATTTCTGAGTGCTTTGTCAAAATTTGTCTAAGTTTGTTTTGTTCCAAATCAGTGATACATTTGACTGTTGGAAGTTTGGAACTAAGTAACTCATTCTTATCATCTTATAAATACAACGGTTGATGAGGTGGAAATAATATATCAGAATGCTACAACGATATCTTATCTTCTACGTGGTTCTAAGTTTAATATTATACACATACACATTAAGTATGTATAATTGTTTGCATCACCCATCTTTTTTCGTGTTAATTTAGTTTTGATAAAAAAACCGCTTGGTTTGAGTTTGAATATGATGAAGTTTACCTGTTAAGTTATTCTTCTATGTTATAAAATATATAATATATGCACAATATCTTTGGCGTTGAAACCATACCCCCGTTCTGGTACTACCTAGAAGTCCAAAACTGACTCGTCATTTCCCTTTTATTTTAACGGACTGGTCGTTATATATTGATCACGGAGATTAGCAATTGATACTGATAAAATTGTCTCATTTAGTTTAGTCACATTGTAGATATGTTGACATGCTAATTTTCGCCATAATTAGATTAATGAAAGGGTGAAAGATTTGAGTAGTAGTGCTGATAATGCTTATACTTGGGTCAAAGAGAATGTGCAAAAGTACATCAAGGATACAAATATTGTTGGAATCGCGTTGGAAATGAAGTTCTTGGTTGGAAATGAAGTTCTTGGCGCAATTCAAAATATTTATAACGCGACGCAGAGACTGAATTTGAGTGGTGTCACGACTGCACATTCACAAGCCGTGATTTCCAATTCGTACCCTCCATCTTCATGTATTTTCAAAGAAGAAATTGCACAAAACATGAAGAAAATATTGGATTTATTTAAAGAAATGGGTTCACCGTTTTGTTTAAATGCTTATCCTTTTTTGGCTCATATGGGTAGTCCAGATAAGATTGATATAAATTATGCTTTGTTTAATCCAACCGATGGTATATACGATGAAAAATGGAAACTTCATTATGACAACACGCTGCATTGGAAGATGCCGGTTTTAATAAAATGGAAGTTATAGTGACGGAAACAGGATGGGCTTCTCGTGGTGATCCAAATGAAGCTGCTGCAACTTTTGAAAATGCAAGAACATATAATTATAATATAAGAAAAAGGCTTGCTAAAAGGAAAGGTACTCCGAGAAGGCCTAAATCTATGTTGAAAGCGTATATTTTTGCTTTATTTAATGAGAAAGATAAGCCTGGGCCGACATCTGAAAGGAATTTTGGCTTGTATAAACCTGATGGGACGATCACATATGATATTGGGTTTCCAGCTTTGAAGTCTTCATCTTCAGTTTCATCTCATTTATCGATTAAGGTATGAAGCTTTGTAATAGACTAATAGTATCGCAATATCTTTCAGTTGCTAAGTTATTGATCTGACTTATGCAGTTGAACTGAATTATGGTTATATATGTCGTAAGAAATATAGAGTAGTCATTACAGATAGGAGTTGCGCTACGTTAATTCTTACCTTTATAATGTTATTTTTGTAATCAAATCCTTCTTTACAATCTTAATCTGGTGATGTTTTATTGTTGCCACTTTGCTCTATTAGTTAGCACAAGAAACGTCTTTTTCATGCAATAAAGCGAATTCCCGATCTTATATCATGCTGTGAATTCTTCTTTATATCAGTTTTGTAATAGAAAAAACTATTGTGTCCCTTATAGCAGTTTAACATAGATAAGTGAAGCATGTGAAGAAAGAGTTGTTAGGGTACTCAGTTCTGTGACACATGCACTACCACGCGAATATGAAGATTAAGAAACACAATTTAAGAACAACCTGTGATCAAGTGACATATACAACCAACAACTGCTTCAATTCTTTAATCTCACCTGGCCAAAACACATATTTGCTATAAGAAATTATATAAGTTCAATACATTTTGTGCTGAACAATATTGCAGTATATAATTTGGGTTGTATTATTATAGGAGTTAAATTTTTCATCAAATTGTTGTTCAAGTTTGGGTTGGTTGATTATAGAATGTGCTGAACTTTATGTGGATAACTTTTTTATAGCAACAATTATAGAGGTTAGGTGAGCAGAGAAAACAGAAAGGGGATTTGGTTGAATATGTCACTTGATTACGATTTGTCTTGAGTTTCTTTTAAAATCGGAATTTATCTTTTTATCTTTCTATTTTCATATCTGCATGGTATGGAACTGTCAATTTACCATTAATCTGTAGTAAATTAGAACACACAGTGAAATTATGTGTTTCCAGAAGATTAGGACTATATATAGCACAAATTAATATACAGTAATCGCTTCTAGTTGGAACATTGAGATGAGTAATTCCAACCTTCTTAACAGAACCAAACAGAGGTGGTCAACTTTGATTTGATTCATGGTTTATATTTTTGCATCATATTATATATCAAACCGAATCAAATAATAGATCAGTTTATCTGATACAATTTTACACCCCTTAAAGTAGCTTGGCATTGGATCATGTTGGTGGATCATTTTTGTTACATATTAAAAATTGGATTATCTTAGTACAAAATCCTATACACACTACTGAATTTTTGTTACATATTAAAAATTGGATCATCTTAGTACAAAATCCTATACCCTGATGAGGCTGTTGCGTATGGTGCTGCAGTTCAAGGAGACATTTTGAGCGGAGAGGGTGGCGAACGTAATTTATTTTCTTGTTTAGAACCATAACCGTTTATTATCGATATTTGACCTTTGGTGCTATTTTTTTTTTATTCACAGGTGGACCAGAAAACACTCCCAGAGGCTTCGATATGTGGTTGAATGGTTCCAAGCTGCTCTATGGATTGGTCATAGAATAGGCTGTCATTTTTACACCAAATCATTGATATCCAAAATGAAATGATGAGGCGGATTCTGCTCCAAGATTCTGCTTCAAAGTATGGTTTTACGCAGAGAACTGCAGTCCCAGGAGTGGGTGTTTGGAGCTTGCCAAACATTAGGACTTATATTAAGTTATTTAATTTCGTAGAGTTGTTGACCACATTGGGCTTTTGGCATCGTTTTTTCTAGATGTGGGATATAGGGCTGTGATCAATCGTTCGGCACAGACGGGATTATGGAAGTTTAGTTTACACGCATCCTGATCCATTCGTTGCCAACATGAGGCCAAGCTTAATAAATAAGACAGATAACCGACATGTGATAGAACCATAGTAGCTTAACTCAAATATAGATACACATGACCCATTCTGGTCTATTGGTATAGTTAGAACAGTTTAGACGTGCAGATGGAGAGTTAATGACACGTATTTCAGGCTTTTCACGGGTCAGTCAGAACCCAGCATATAGTAGAATTGGACCGATTCTACCCAAAATGATAATGTGTAATATGTAGTATGGGTAGTTCTTTAAAGTTCAATCGCATCTGAATAAAAAGTATAAAATAGATCAAAAGTTATCGCAAACTTAGAAAACGTTTTCTTAAAGTAGGTTACTATGTGGTGGCCAAAACCACATATTCTTACTGAGCCTGGGTAGCATTTAAAGATCAGCTGAACACAGTTTTTGTTTTGACACGATAATGAATTCTAATGCGTGTCTATGATATCAGTCTTGAACCTGGTTTAAATTTTGCACAAGCAAAAAGAAAATGTAAATATATGTTCAGCTAATAACCTAAAACCGACAAATTCCACCCTTAAAAACCCCAGATAATCATACTTCGGTTTGAAGCTTCCTGTAGAATCAAAGACAAACTCGAAGCCTACAAATGTATATAACGCGAGGTAGATGTGAAAGTGACAATTCTCTATCCAACTAATCAAAGTAGAAAATTCTTGTTATCAGATTATCATAAACTAGAAAAAATGCAGGTTGATTAAAACCGAAAAAAGTTAAGTACAAATGGAATATGGCTGAACCGCTGAAGTACCATATTAAAGTTTAGTAATCCAATTTTCATACCATAAATAAAAGTCTTTTGAAAGGCTACACATTCCTAGTTTGTATGATCTTTTACTCCCACCTAAGTACTTTCGAGACAAAGCTATAAAAGAATTCTGACTACAGTTCGATAAAATCAATCAACAAAACAGTCTGACTTGATTTGGTCAGTAGACATAGTTCTATAACGTTACATATCCGACTTCCTTGACTCGATTTCTAAATTGGCTAATAGAATACAGTCCAAGAAAAATTCACATTGATCAAAACGCACAGCGGAGAACTTCAAAGTCCAACTTTGATATGTCAGTCTCACTTCCTATATGGATGAAACCTTCCACCGCCACTGCTGCCGCTCCCGGCACCACCACTGCTGTCACTATCGTACCCTTTACTACCGTCATACCCGTATCCATATCCATATCCACCACCACCAGCAGCAGCGCCTCCAACACCTCCTCCAACTCCCCTACCATATCATTTAGCAACATAACCTCCAGCGGCTCCACTACCACTTCCATAACCCCTGCCTCCACCATAGCCAGTAGACGCACAATAACCACCGTACCCAGCACCTGCAAATCCAGCGCTACCATACATGGGGCCGCCATACCCATACCCATACCCGTATCCACCATAACCACCATAGTAAGCCGCAGATCCACCTCCATAACCTCCACCATAACCATCATAACCACCAGCATAATTACCCCCATACTCATCATATCCTTTGTCTCCTTTACCACCATAGCCACTACCTCCATACCCACCTGAGCCCCTACCAAAGCTACCACCATAGGACTTGGAACCACCACCACATCGTGACCTGTTGTCATATGAGAAATCACCACCAGCTCGTTTTGGCTCGGCCCTCTTAATCTCCCCCTAATATAATTGACATCTTATCAGTCCTACTTTTCTTATAAATGCACGGTTAAATTTTGTTAAACTGCAAACTATAGGGTTATTCCCTGCAAATTCACTTACTTGTTTGCCTCCAAGTTCGTGTAGTTGACCATCAACAAAGATCTTTTCCACGGCTTCTTCACTATCAAATGTAACGAAACCAAAGCCTCTTGATCGCCCGGTAACATGATCTAGCATAATCTGAAGCTCAACTATCTCACCATAATTCATCCATAGAATATAAAACCGAGAAATGGCATTGTTTTCTACCTTCTGTTAGAGTCAATGGTATACCACCAACAAATATTTTCTTCGTTCTTGATACCCCTCTGCTACCTCCTTGCCCTTCGTCTCTAGGAACTGTTCTCTTGACTTCAACCTGATTCAAAAAGACATCAAAAAGCAGCGGAAGTGCCTGAACAATACAATTTGAATCTGCTAGAGGGGCAATTTCAACCAATTTGCCTAAAAATGAGTGATTTGAACAAAACAGGTCGAAGACAGCCCAAAGGGTATGCAACACTCGCAACATCCTGAACTGTTCTTTTCGATAAACCTAGATTATTATTTAATTTTGGTTATCATTTGAATATAATAAATGGCCCACGAGAATAATTATCCGTTTTGACCAATACCCATGTTGACCCATTAACATACCCGGCCTGCCCATTTGGCGACCTCTAATATGTGTTGCTTTATGTAATAATATCAAAGAATTGTCTCTTACGGGTCTGCCATCTATGACATGATCTTGCTCCAGGACTTTATCAGCATCGGCAGGATTAGCAAATGTTACAAATCCAAATCCACGTGGACGACCAGTAATTTTATCCATCATTATCACAGAATCAGTAAGTTCTCCATAGTTGCTGAAGTAGTTACTGAAAGACTCTGGAAACAAGAAACAGAATATGGACTTACAAATTATGAAGAATAAAGATGAAATTTTGGTGTGCAATATAATAGTAAATCAAATCTCAATATTTACAAGGCACGATAACATAATTAGTTTGAAAACTAAAATCTTAAAAGCATGTCAACTATTAAGCATACAGCTCATACATCTATTTCTACGAAAGACAAAGATCATCATATTTGCGAACACAACTAGGATGACAAACTATAGCACATTAGAGATTTAGAAAAATCACCAAGATCATCATAATATTACGATATATGCACCTCCTTCTTTGTTAATTTGTTGAAACAAATCTTAACTCCTTAATTGAACAAATCCTACAGATTCATTTCTTACCCTCCCTACAAGAGGTTCAAATAACTAGAAAGAATGCTAAAGGGTCTAAGGACATCAAAGCATACAACATCATATCTTTACTGTATGCTGTGTCTTTTATCTCTTCATATCTGTTTGACACGGTGACACCTCATCCACTATTCTTGTTCAGTCCGAAGCATGACGAAATGACAGATATAAAAGTAATCAATAAATAGAGTGTGAGGTTCATTGATATCAGTAACATATATAAAGTCTCAAAGTTCTACTAATCCACATAAGACACGAAGCATCTCATAAGCCATAAGCCATGCCAGCCAAATTTCTCTTCTTAATAGGGCTAAGCAAGTTACAGTTTAACCTACTTAACTAACTAGTACATTCTCTTTTGGTGTTTCACCAATCTTTGCCTTAAACTATGCTCGGTATCACTTCTAACCGATGATTCAAGAACAATATAGCCTACAAAAGCAAACACTACTTGCATACCCTGCAAAAAAGTTCATAACTTCCCTAGTGTTTTATACTGCGTTATACTAGTGCATCCTATACCAATATTTCGTAACCATGGGATACATATCCTAGCCGCAAACTACAATCTCTTTCTCCAACAAAAAACTAACAAGTTAATTGCAAATGAACTGTGACCAAAGTTTTTGGTGAACACCTGTCCTAAGATAGGTAAACCCATGTGAAAAACGCTACAATAAAACTTGCATTTCTTGTACATATGAAGCAAATATACAACAGTGGAAGAGCAAGTGGTTAATACTGTAATAGTACCTCAAGCTGCATCCTTAGAGTCCCCAAATGCATTGAATTACGTGGTTCATTCTGAAACAGTATAAAATCATAAAATCACCGAACGCATTGAATTACCTACCACGTTTTATATTGTTATATAACCATGAACTATAATTGACCTAGCTAAAACTAGTGATACCAAATATCCCCAATCACCTACCGTTTTAATGCATATCAATGGGATATGACACCATTATCATCAATGCGTAATTAGAAATAATGTCGTATTAATGCAAAGAGGACTTACAATCCCATTTGAGCTGCAATACCATTGTCTACAAACATTAAGAGGCGAAAAATAAAGACATCAGCATAATCAACTTAATCCAAAGAAACAAATTCATATATTATTATATATAAATGCCGTAAAGTGATTGAAAATAAAAAAGATTTAACCAAAAAAATATAAAGTTTACTCACCACTATCCACAGATGCAATGGAAGTTTACATAGATCGTAATGCTTCCAACTCAAGAGAACCATAACTCTATAGTTACAAGTCAAAGAAAACAATACAATATCCTTGAACCAAAATAAATGGGGACGACTGAATTAAATGCAGTGACGTAGCTAATGGGATAGCCTGTGCGCTCAATCACTGATTTTCCTAACTATTGGAAGGGGGTATTTGGCATAAATGCAGTGACGTAGCCAACGGATAGCAGGTACAGTTGCAGTGAAACTGATTACAGTTACATGATTATTTAATTGGGTGTTTGGGATTGCGTTAGCAAATCGGCATTTTCAAAAAGGCAGTTCCAACCTGCTTACGTTTACTCTGTATTGAAACGCAGATAACCACTTTTTTCAAATGGTTTGCCAAAAACCATATTCTGATTTTCCGCATTTTATATCACAACTTCAAACATCACGCTCTATTACACGTTTTCTTACGACTAATTATGACATCATAAAATCGCTTGAAAATGTTTTGTTACAACTGATTTTTAATTGAGTGTTTGGAATTGCGTCTGCAAAACAGTATTTCAAGCTTTTTCAAAACTACGTATTCTAAAGCCGCATCTTGTAAAAGCCAAAATCCGATAAGGTCATTTTACACGTGAATCCTTAAATAATCAGAATTCGCCTATCACTCAAACAACTGACATCATAACTTCAAAAATCTCCCGCGCACTATTTGTATCGCATAATCACTTTCAAACCACAACGCCAAACAACCCCACCATATACATGTTCAAAAGTACCAATACAAAATCATACAGTAACCAATTTCCACCTCAATATAAGAAACTTTAAGGGTTGTTTGTTTAAGCTTATTTTGGGCTTATGAGCTTATTTGTCTTCTACTTATGTTTCATAAGCCTACTTTTTTCGGCTTATTTTAAAACCTATGGGCTTATATAAGCTTATTATGACAAATTAACCTTATATAAGCCCATAGGTTTCAAAATAAGCCGAATAAACCAGCCTTATGAAACATAAGCCGAAATCAAATAAGCCCAAAAATAAACATAACAAACAGCCTTATAAATTATCTTCATCAACGACAGAGTTGTTACTTATACCACCAAACATCACCATTCCCGTATTAAAAAAACAGATTGTTCAATTTGAGTTTTATTAAATTATACATATAAGTAAAGAAAGCAGGAGTTCTTCTCATCAATCACCCAAGATCATTCGTAAAACATCATTTACAAACTACTACTCCAACAAGCCTCCGTCCCAAAATTATAGTCCCATAACAAAAAGCACATTCTTTTATAAAAACATCACTATCACTACTTTATCTCTCTTACTTTTTTGCCAAATGACAAGTTTACCCTTAACCAATTAATTAATACTTCATTAAAGTTTGTAATATTAATTTCAACCAAGGGTAATATAGTAAACTTTACCAAACTCCACTACCTATTCACTTTCCATTTTTGGTATGGGACAATAATTTTGGGACGCCCGAAATGGAAAAATGGGACAATAAAATTGGGACGGAGGGAGTACTTCAACAAGCCCGGAAACTATAACCATGTTCCTAGCAACTTTAAACTAAACTTTCCAAATACTTTATCATATCCGTACACTAACTGTTAGTGGAAAATTAAAGTTCACAAAATTTTGCAAAAGAGTTTACAAGATTGTGTGTACCGCCGATGCACTAAGTCTTCGCAAGATCACAAGCTGTCAAAACAGTTTCCCGTGTAGTTTGAACCTGATCGGGAGTACAGACTACCTCCGCCGTGTCTTAATCACAAACAGGATGAATAATCTGAGGCCCGATATCTGAGCCCAACTCTACAGGGTTAAGTAAACCGACCATCTATGGTTCAAGGTCGCCCGGAATCACCCCTTGATCCGTTTACCCTAGTTGTTTCCCATAGAATAGCCGATTACCACCGTGGTGATACAACACTTAGATCGATCGCAAAGACAAAAACAAAGGTTTCCAACGCTCGCACTTGAAAATTGTTTTGTAAAATTATGTGAAGTTTGATTTTCCAATAACACATTGGGCACACTTACGCAGATTAACAACAACAACCACAATATATAACTCCCAAAACAGCCATCATCTGTCACATTTAGGCACAATATACAAGTCATCTAACTATGTAACAACCACAAATTACAACTCCCAAATCAGCCATCATCTGTCACACTTAGGCACAATATACAAGCCATCTAACTATCTAACTATGTAACAACCACAGTTTACCGTACACTCTCGCCGCGCGGTAATCTTCTAGTATTATTTTAACAAAAATGAAGATGATTACAAAAGGCAGCACTCAAGCCTATGATATGCAGGCACCAAGAAACAACAGAACCACCTACATCAGAGGCTAATAAACACACTTGAAAAACATGACAGCAAACGACCAAAACAGGGTTAAACAACAAAAATGCTATCTGCATCATTTCTTTTTCTTGTACATTCAAACAGATGAGTAAGAGGATACTCAAATCACTAGCAATGAAATCACAACTTTATATACAATCTTCATGTAATAATTAAGAAATAGCTATCAATAATAATTAAGAAAAAGCTAACAATAAACCCCAACACTAAAAACCAGTAAAACTGGTTAATTTTGATTATTAAGCAAAATCCTATCTGGGTTATGCAAAGGGACTATAGTTTAACCAGTAAAACTAAAAAGGATTAAAAATCTACCTAAATCAGTAAAAAAAATTGGTCCTTTTTCATAAATTAACAGCAATATATAAATCAAAATTAATCAATATAAAAAATCATATCTGGGTTATGCTAAGGGCCTTTAGTTTATAAACTAAAAAAGAGATAAAAAATTTACCTGAATCAGTAAAAAAATTGGGCCTTTTTTTATAAACTAACAGCAAAAGTGATTAATAAGCAAAATCCTATATGGGTTATGATAAGGGAGTATAGATTGTAACCTGATTGTATTTTGTGTGTGTGTGCAGATTAACCCTAGATCTTGAGTGTATTCAGGTAATAATCTTTGAGTGTATTGATAGAGTGTAAAGTGAGAGTGAGAGAAACGAGTTTGTATTTCAATACAGAGTAATTTTTAGTATAGAAATTAAAAATATTTAAAGTATAAAAAATATTAAAAGTATTAAAATGTTATAATGGGCTTATGTATATTCACCATTATCTCAACCGGCCCGTTAAGGTTTGCATGTATTTATTTTCCTTATAAATACATCATACTTGTAATCTCCTGGATACACATAAATGAATAATAATTCTCTCTTCCTCTCATTCTTGTTTTTTATATTTACAATACGTTATCAGCACGCTCTACAACTTTGCTAAAATTTCCGTACGTATTGAATTCTTTTATATGACAGTGGTTATGGGAGATTTGCAGTTCGTTGCAAAAGTCCATTCATGAGGTTTCAATATCACGTTTGATTTTCAAAGAAAATAAGGTCCACTGATTCGAATTGTGCGAAGGTAAATCTTTTACCATAATTTAATTTTTTTTATCACATGCGGTTAAATAAATGTTCTGAATTCGATTGATCAATAAATAAATTATTTTGAGAAATTATATTTAATTGTTTATCACATACAATTAAATTAATGTTTTTATAAAATTTGGAATAAAGCAAAGTGCCATAAATCGTTAACGTTGAAAACAATAACACATGTGCTTGAGTAGCTTATTTGGCTTGGTGTGAGTTTGCTAACAGCCTAACATGATGGTTAACTAAACTCACGTCTATTTGTTCTTAGATTGAGAGTGAATCAAAATAAATGTTGCGTAATGCACTCTATATTGTAATGACTTGGATTAATTGGCGATATTACATATGGGTTCTTTGATTGAATTTCGTTAGTACTAAATTTTCTCTGTTGTTATTGTTTCATGTATCATCCAAATATTTTATGTGTATTATTACACTCCTACATACTATGATCTCATAATTTCAGTGTTAGATCTGAATTAAAAAGAAAATATATAACGGTGAAAGATCCGTTAAATGTATGTCAAAATCTAAAAGAAAGATTTGACCATCATAAGCAAGAGATTCTTGCAAATGCGAGCACATTTTTCGCAATATTAAGTAGTACATCTGAATGATGAAAAGAAAAAATGTGATGAGATGGTTAATGCCTCGAATATACTCATATATCGAGAACGATGCTTTGATAATAATAATAATAATAATAATAATAATAATAATAATAATAATAATAATAATAATAATAATAATAATAATGCCATCATAGTTAGGCAATATTTGTTTTGTTAATGTTTTATAATTTTCTTATACTACTAATGTAAATTGTATCGATACATGCATGATCACAATATTATTATGAATATTGATTCTTTTGAATCTTTAATAGGCATCTAATATTGTAATCTTAAACTATTTTTATTTTTCTTTCGAATTTATGGTATGTGCAAATTTTGTGATATATGCCATTTTTTTCTTGCCTTTAATATGGTGATATATGAAATCTTTGCTAAATCATACACTTGCTCTTTTTATTGTACGAAAGAAAATAAATAAATAAAAGTAAGTATTATTTAGTGATGCATGAAATAACTCTTACTTTGAGACTCGTTGGTAGTCAATGTGACGTGAAAAGAAAAATATCAAGATAATTCCTTACTTACGCTCACACGCTAGTAAGATGCTTGATAGCTCTAATGAGCTAAACAAAATAGTCAAGAGAAATATTATTTTGTTATAAATTGATCAAAATAAAATCTCCATTCCCTCAAGTGAATGTGATAAAAAGAGTCAACATAAGATCTCAATTCCCTAGAGTGAATGCGATCAACGATCATTTATTAATGTCGCAGATGTGGTCACAGTAAAATGAAAAATGACCAACCACTAAAAGTGACAAAATAAGAACGGAGCAAATAAAAATGTCATGTAAGAAAAATACAAGTGTGTCAAATATATTATACACTATCTCCATAGATGTAAGAATCTATATTTTGAGATTTACATGAATTCTCCGTAAAAGAAAATATAAACTTGTTACGAGGAATGAAATTTCATATTAATGATGCATTATATTCTCTTGCATCTTCCTCGACAAGCCATAACATAAGTTTATGTGCCAAAATTATATTATTATGTGGCATGACCGGTTGGACCATCCCGAGTCAATGATGATGCGAATATATAAAAGAACCATGAGTTTCTTCAATGATTTTTTCATTGTCTTTATTGCTCTCAATAGAAGTTAATACTTCACCTACCACCATCAAATAAAGTAAGGGCTCATTCCCTTATATTTTGGAAAATATCTAAAAGAGATATATATAGGCCTATACAAGTGCCATTTAGATCATTTTGATTTTAAAATCGATGCATCGTCAAAATGATCATGAAAGACGCAACATGAAGTTAGCGTGATTAGTGGCTCCGCTTATAAGAATGCGAGCATGTTTTCCATATTATATTTTTGGAAATGGTGGTTAGTAATTCCAAGTATTTGGTAATTATAAGTGTCGAACACTTGTAGCTCATGTTGGTAAGCGAAATGCTTTTGTTGAAGCGTTTATAAACGTTTTCAATTAATTACAAAGCAAATAATAATGAGAGCAAAATTAATGGTTTATGGGGCATGTTATAAATGATAGAACACGAATTTGCATCATGCCAAAAGTTATAATGATTCCTCCCCATTGAATGGTTTTTAGGTCACGAACCATATATCTCCCATCTAAGAGTCATGTAATTGTGCAGCTTATAGTGAATCCTCCACGACGCACAATGTGGGATATTGAGAATGATAATTCATTCAGGGGAAGAGAATGAGCAGCAAGAATTTGGAATGAATTATAATAATGTAAATGTTGATCCTCACAACACTAATGAATATGAACTTGAAGTTCAAAATATAATTCATTTTTGGGATAATTACTAAAATAGCCCGATTGCCCAACTGCTAAGAGTATCCGGCCCGCTCACAGAAAATTCCCCCCTTAGCCCAGGGCAACTGATCCGACGGACCACAGGACGCCACGTCACCGACCAGAGTACCTCAACAACTGTTGCTACGATGTATAAGGGATGTATTGTATTTTGGGCAACTTTTGAATTTTGGGCAACAAATACATGAACAAAAGGATATTTTGGTCATTTTACGTGCATTAAAATTAGGCAGTTTTTTTTTTAAATATATTAGCCTGTAATTCGATAATTCGATTACAATTCATTATAGAAAACACATCAATACACAAACAGCTTCTTTTCCATAGACAAAGCATCACACAAGTAACAAATCATAATTCCTTAACACCTTGTAATTCGATATGCCGATTCGGTTGTACCATTGTAAAATCGTTGTTCGATCTACAGTGAAGTTGCTTACAGAAATCAAAGATATTTTGTCGAAGGATAAAAAGCGGGAAACGTTGTTTAGAAACACAGTCTTTGGTCCGTGGTTGGATATTCGGTTTTGCGATAATGACTGCCCTTTGATGCATTTTGTTTTACAACATCAGGTAAAAGTTTCTAACATATCGTCCGATTCCCCACCATTGCAGTTCAAAATTGGGGATGATTTGTTAGAGTTCGGGCGTAAGGAATTTTGTTTAATAACAGGGTTTCGATTTGGGAAAGTTTGTAAAAAAAGAAAACAAATGCATTTCGTGACCGCGTATTTCCAGAAAAAAAGACAGATGGTATAAAATCTGTATATGGCAGTGATTGTTTGAAACTAGTTAAAGATCCAAATAGGTTCTTAGCTCTTTCGGATGAGGATGCTATTAGGTTGTGTCTTTTGATAGTTGCTATGTTGGTGTTTATGGGTATTGAAGAAAGGAATTGTATCCCTAATCATATACTGTCTTTGGTGGAGGACTTTGATGCTTGGAACGTTTTTCCCTGGGGTGAATACATGTGGCATAAATTTTATCAAAGGACTGTGAATGTTGTTGAGAGACACAGACCAGTTCATTTGGAGAAGTTGGAAAAAAACCCATATTACAATGCGACATACAATCTATACGGTTTTGCTTGGGCTTTCAAGGTATGCCATACTTTCTACTCTGTACTAAAGTTCAATACTATTGTTATATATATGTATCCGGTGTACAAAATGTTTGTATCTGTTTTCTATCCATTACTAGGTTTTTTGTATTAGATATATATTGAATATATAGTTTTGAACACGGTAATAACCTGCAGTTTGAACATTTTTCTTTTCCACATTATATACATTTTAAACAACCACATATTTCAGATATGGATTTTGGAGACATTTCCTAAAAGCGGCAACTGGTGGGCGAAAGACACGAACGTCATTCCACGAGGTCTTGCTTGGTCTAAATGTCAAAAGTTGCGAAGATCAGACCGTAAAACACTATTTGGACCGGTAAGCACCGCACTATCTTTGAATGTTAATTTGTTGGACCCTTATTGAAATTTGTTCACATACAAAGTTATTTGCTATTTGTTTTTTTAGGAGTCAGTTCCTATTAAGGCACTTTATGCCACCAAACGCGAATTGAGACAACCGTGGTGTATTGCCAGCATCCCCTTTATAAAGGGTTTGTCTGATTCAGACCTGTCAAGTGCAGAGGAAGACCAACAACCGGATAGCGCAGACGATGATCACCAACCTGCTAGCGCAGAGGATGACCGCCAACCTGATAGCGCAGACGATGACAACCAACTTTGTAGATCAGAGGATCACCAACAAGCTGGTAGCGCAGACGATCAACATGAAGCACCAAGTTTAGAAACTTTAGATAAAAATAATGTTGAAAACGCAAAAGGTGTCCAATCAGGCGAAGGCCAAGATGAAAAGAATTTTGGAACAAATCCTATTTTGGGCAAGATATTTGATTTGCAAATTGATATTTCGTTGATGGCGAAGCACGTAGCGTCTGTCCCTAAACAAGACATTCGCGAGCTGCTTCAGAAGGTGAAAACAAAATTTTCAGAGTTAGAGACAGTTATTAACGAAAGCACCGATGATCCAGATATTCCAGTCAAGTCTGATGTCAACCCTGATATTTACATGGTTTGTATTCACCTTATATGTTTTATTCTCCTAACATTATACGAAGATCAATTCCTCGTTAAGTATTACACTTATCTCATTTTGTCAACTACAGACCCCGTCATCACGTTGTGAAGATGATGTTGATAATGGTGTTACGCGCCGAGATGTTGATGATGATCATGCTGATGATGATGTCGATCATGCGCATCCAATGGAAGTTGACAATCATGTTTGTTTAAAGGTTTACTTTTACTTTGTGTTTTTTTGGCATACGTTTATAAGTATCTCATTTCCCCGTTAATGTTTACCCTTTAATCGTACATTTAATTCATTAAATGTTGTATTATTTTGTCAACTACAGGGCACGCCATTAGCTTGTGAGGCTGATACTGGTGTTACGACCAGTGTTGCAGCCCATCACATGGAAATTGACATGGATGTTGGGCAGCAAGGCTACAACGAATCTCAGGTGGGTGGGATGGACGTTCTTGTAAAAGCATGTGAATTAGGGGTTACTCCTGACTTCCCTACTCTTGATCATCATCAACCTGCGAATCAAGTTGTGGCATCCCATGAGAAGGACATTAATCAAACAACATCCTTCGTCTACGGTGATGTATGTTATCTTGAAAAAAATACTTTTGCAAAATACAACCTTCCTTGTTTGCCTATTTATTTATACATCTTTATTGTACCAGTATCATCCGGTGGTGTATGATGATGTCATGAGTTATATAAACGACGGAGCGGATGTCAGTAGTGTTTCGTTAGAAGAAATACCGTTTGACAATGAAAATGGTAAGGGTGTTGAGAATTCAAATGCTATTTGCGTGCATAAAGAACAAACAACCCCATTGCAGACATATGTTGAGGTACTTGGTTTAGTTTAAATTTAAAAAGGTTAATAATTGTTCCTTTCTATGTCTTGTGGTCGGTGTTAATTACAACCTATGCTATGCAGGAAGAGCAAACAACACCATTTCAACAAACACTCACCAACCATGGGTTTGCAAATGTGGTCGGTCCCAATGACAAACCTTGCTTGGACTCTGTTTTTTCTGAACGTAAAAAGAGAGAAAATCCAAAAGAAAAAAAATGCGCATAAAGTTGCTCTAGTGGCTAAAGCCTTTAAATCAAGGCACGATAAGTTTTTTGAATCTCTGAATTCAGAGAACGTCCAATCCGCACTACTGATAAGAGCAGCTACTTGCAGAAAGAAGTTGATTGAGCCTATAGTCATTTTAGATGTAAAGCACCGTAAAACATTGATACTGAAATCACTATCTGGTTGGCCTATGCTAATATATGGTATGTGTCTTTTCAGGACGTATCTGGAAACCCAAGAACTCGGTCAATTACTGAGTTCTATTCTGCCAACCCAGATCCTTTTGTAGAGGTAGTCTGATTTGTTATTCTTAAATTAACAATATTATGATTCGTTTATTGTTAATCATTTATTTGTTTATTTTAGGATCTGACTCGACATTCCAAATTGAAAAAGGACAAGGTGTCTGTGCCCGATTCGCTTCGTGTTTATTTAAAGCAAAATAAACCAAAAAGCTATAAGTTTCCATGGGGCGGTCGTAACATTGTTTCTGATATGAAATTTTGGCTAGCGTTGGCATGTCTTGAAGATTGTAAAGGCGGTTGGCTGTATGACTATGTAAGGAACCATCATCACTATCTGGTCAAATACATTTGTATATACTTTTGATTGAGTAACCACTATAAGTTTTATAATTTTTGTTTTGTGTACACAGCACTTGGATATATGGTTTGACCTTATGTGGTCACTTAGACCAAGCAATGCTGATTGGACCTTGGCAGGTTCTCTGTTCGCCCGACATATCTTGGCTGGTCAGATGTACAGTCATTATTCAGATGGAACAAGCTACCCTGTGGCTTGGCGAGATGTTGAAAAGGTTAGTTTGCCACAATCCTTTTTAAATATAATTTTAAGTGTATGCATATTAATATGTACATTCCTTTGTCTATATTAGGTTTATTTCCCCGTGAATGAACCTGATAAACACTGGTGTCTCGCTGAGCTTCACCTACGTACTGGTGTTGTTTCATTTTATGACACTCTTGGGTTGGTACATGGCAATGGTGCACGGTGGTGGAGAACTTTGAAAAGAATTTTGCCAAAACAACTTACCATGTATCTGGATCAGCAGGGTATATTGGCGAGCAAGGGCATATCAGCCGAGGAATATAAAATAACATACCAGTGTCCTGCAGTCCCGAAACAAGCAGACGTATATGGCGATTGCGGTGTATGGGTATGTATTATTTTATACCGATTGTGCCACAACCAACCACTGGAAGTAGATGACCCGCTTCAAACAGCTGTAGCATACCGTGAGCGGATGCTTCAATACTTGTGGAAGCACAAGGAGTTAATAAACAATGTTTAATGGTATTTGAAAGGTAGTAGAGTTGATTTAAAAATCTGTAACCCAAAATACAATTTACTATTATCTAGTAATCGTTGTTGTTTGTAACCGGTCAATAACATGTAACCCAACAATTTGAATTAGGTAGGAACAGCAGCAGCTTCAATTTCACCAGCAGTAGGATTCACCCATGCATTTCATGCTACATACAAGCACCTACTGCATCAGTGCATTTCACCAACTGCATGAATATCTGACATGGGAGTTTTATAGTTCCTGCAATGTGCATCATCTGTCAACACAGAGTGGAGTATATATCTTCATGTTAGCTGAATTGGAATATCCACTGAGTTTTGAAGTCTTAAGGGTGATGCTTACCTCAAAACTCAGGTGTGAACAACAATCGGATGTGGTTAAGGATTTACTACAAAGAATCTATGATCAGTGTCAAGCTATGAGGAATAAGATAGTTTAATTCAAGAAAAAACTTTGTGATTTGGTGTTGATCCCAGATGAGCCCTTGATAGATCTTTGTTAATTATCTTAGATATGAATGTAAAACAATATGTGTAGAAACTGTGTAGGATCGTGCCTCTTGATAGATCTTTGAGCCAAAAGAACTTGTACATAGCTTATTTAAACACAAAGCCAACTACTATGAGAATCTCTGTATAATAAACTTGTGCTTATGCGGATACTAAACACAAGAGTTGAAGAAGACAATGACTAAAAGACTTTGATCCTCTATGGATCTTGTATTAACTATTTTCTTTGGAATTGGATGCAAAACACAATGTCGTATGTTTCTGTTCCTAAAATAACTCTAACAAACATACAAAAAATACGCCATGACCAGCAGTAACAAACACTGCCAGCAGAAACTAAACAATGCTACCAGCAGGAACCATGACCGGCAGAAACCAACACTGCCAGCAGGAATCAAACTACACTAACAGCAGCAATGAAAATAAACATTATTCTAATAATTCCTAACAAACTGTTATCGAATTGACACAATATTAAACACTATGCGGAATGTATCGTTCAATGGTAAGAAGAAGACTATGTAAACAAATGAATTATGTCAACAAACACTTCAATATATGTATACGGTTATGGTGGAAGTAACAGGGTTACAAAAAACCTTCAAGGTAATCAACTTAACAAACACTACGTACTTGTACCCTTTTGTACAAACATACTATCTTGGACAGAAGCTTGAAACATGGTCGTCAGATATCCGCAAAGCACTCTATCAAGCTCATCTGTTGGTTTTCCATTTCCATACTTGTTCTTCATTAATGCCGACAGGTTTACCAAATCCTTTTGGTCAATGTGTTTAAGCATTTGAGGAATTGTTTTAAACCTTTGCATTCTTCCAGCAACTCTGCGTATCTCAAACCAAGGAACTTTCCCATCATAACCAGCTTTCCATCCAATAACCGGAGATTTAACTGCCGAAGGAGCAGTATCCTCAAACAGGTCATCATCATCAGACACAACCTGGGTCACCAGTTGTAAATCAACCGTCTCTTTCTTTTTATACCCTGTTTCATCAATGCCTTCTGAACTACTCACTACCACTCGCCTAGTTCTCTTCTTCCTTCTGGCCATCGTTTTCATTCTTCTCCCAGTTCTTTTCACACCAATTGTAGACTTAGCCTTTGACTCTTTTTCCTTACTTTTGTTATCCTCCTCCACTTCTTCAGCATTAGGTTTGTTAGCCTCGTCTGCATCAGGTTTATCCTTAATCTCTTCTGCCGAAAGATGAGCATGTGCCTTTTCAGACTCTTCCACCATCATTTCTTTGCCTTTCCCAGATCCTTTGACACCAATTGTAGACTTACCCTGTACATCATCCCTAGAATTGAACCTTTCTTCAAACTTAGCCCGTTCTGGATGTACTGCTTGAATTTCTTTTGGCCAATGATGGTATGGGACATATGCAGAATCATGAGCATTTTCTAACTCTTCCATCATCTTTCCTTTGGCTTCCACAGTGTATGTAGGTGGTTGTGTGGGTTTCGTATATGGAGTGGGTTCTCTAATAGTTATACTTACACGGTTGACATGAACCCTTGGAATTGCAGGTTTTGTAGTTGGTTGTTTTGTTGTAGATGCAGTTGTTGTTTTGATGTTATAGGTTGAGTTTGTGATATTGATTTTGGTTGATGTTGAGGTTCATATTGTTTTGGTTGTGGTGATGGATGTTGTTGTTGTGGTGATGATGATTTCTGTTCAGCAGTAGGTTCTCTTATGGTAACTCCTTTGTCGGGAGCTCTAGGAAGTGTCGGTGACGGATTTGTCTGATTAGTTGTTGGTTGGAGTTGTGGTTGAGGTTGTTGTTCAGCTGCTGATGTAGGTTGTGTTTGTGATTGTGATTCTGTTGGTGGTGTTGATTGTTTTGGTGTTGATGATTTGCTAGTATTTAGTGGGACGACCACCTGAGCCAAGCTAACATCATCATCTTCAGCAGTAGAAGGTTCAAACTTAGGACTAGGATCTCTAGTACTGGCAGTAGGTTTAATTACCTCATCAGTATCAACCTGATCATTTCCCTCATTGCTAGGACAACCTTCAGGAGAGCTCACCCTATGTGCCGTTCCAGCCTTCTTGAGCCTTTTGAATACCCTTGTTCTAGACCTCTGCCTTCCCTTGAAAAGGTTAATTCTCATCTTCATTTGTTTGACTGTTTGAGTGAGATCAAAAACTTGTGATTCTAGTGTCCTACATCTTGTCATGTATTCCTCCATAAGGCTAGTCTTCTCTGCCCCGTCAGGCTGATAACTGGAATTGTCATCTTGTACATTTTGGGTGTCCCTCAATTCATCAGTTGCATTCTTACCCTCATCACGTCTAGATGTATTACCTTCCCTGACAGTTGAATCATTGGGTTCAAAGGCAGTATGAAACCTGGGTTGATCACCTGAGCTCCCCATTTTTGCCATTTGACTGGGATTTTCATCATTTGATTCAGGTTCATGAGAACCTTGCACAGTTGGTGTTGCCATGTTCAGGGTCTTACTTATGTTAACACTTACCTGCCCACCTACTAAGCCAGGATCAGTAGTGTTAGCCCCTTCCATCATTTCACCTCCCACACCTGTGGCAGCCTCATCTGCATCTATCCTAACACTGGTATGATGAAAATCTGTGTTCTTATTCAGTGAAATCCTAGGTGTTTGGGTATTATGAGGGTGAGATGATGAGTGTTCAGAGGTGGGTGTGGGATGTGTAGGTGTTGTGATTTCAGCACATTGACCCTGACTGGCAGCCAATTGCAACATATGTGGGAACAATGGAGTAATAGTCCCAGAGAAGCCTTTTCCACTTTTTTTCAAATAAGAAAATAATTTCCTTTTAAGCATAGGAGTTCTGTAGGTCCTTTTATGAATCTTAGGCTTTGATAGTTGCTTATTCACAATCAATTGCAAAAACCTAGGGTAAATGTAATGTTCTCCTGAAACATTATTTTTGAAGCCATCCATTACCATAGCTGAAAAATTAAAGGGTTTTCCTGTGGCCAGACAAATAATAGCAGATGCTTGCCTTGAACTGAACTCATTCCACGCTGTAGTTTTAGGACTCAGACAATGGAGAATGGTGTGAATAACAAATTTCCAGTGTGGGCAGAGAAGAGGTTTATAAACGTTAAAACATCCTTTTTCTTCTCATAACCCATATTCTCAAGTTCTTTAAAAATTACATCATTTTCAAGGCAAATTATCTCTTCTTCATCTAAAAAGTTAAGAGCTTTTCTTACATATGATTCAGAAATAATTATCCGTTTGCCATCTACCATAGCCATTAAATTCTGTTCACCATTTTTTTTTTGTTTGGGTCCTAACAGTGGACCAGAACTGTTCCATATGGGATTTGTATATAGTGGGATTTTCTGTTAATGCATACCTAAGGTGAGTAGCATTAAGAAAGTCAATAACGTCAGCAAATGCTTCAGCTCCTGGGACCTTTTCAAGAAATGCAACCTGATTGTGGCTGCTTGAGTATTTCCTTTCCGCCATTGTTTATTAGGGTTTTCAATTTGGGGGTACCGGCAATCAGATGATAACAGGTGTGTTAGGCTTTGTATTAAAGTGAAATTTGTGCGCACAAAGTGAATTGTGTGATCCAATTGTGATTTATTACCGTTCGGATTCTAATTCGGGTTATATTGGCGCCAAGTTACAAAACAGTCCCTTAACTTTCAAACCAAGCAGCAAGTTTACAAAAATTTGCAAAACAGCATGAAAATTTGTAAAAAGTTTTAGAAGCAGCAGAATCTTTTTAAGTTGCCCATGTTTTAAAAAGGGAAAAAGTTATAAATACATAATGTACTTTAAAAAAAACTCATTATGCTCTATGAACTATACATATTGTCATTATACATAGCATTTTTCATTTTTGTACTTTTAAAAACTCATTATGCTCTATGGGAAAAAGTTATAAATACATAATGTACTTTAAAAAAAAAAACTCGAACTATACATATTGTCATTATACATAGCATTTTTCATTTTTGTACTTTTAAAAACTCATTATGCTCTATGGGAAAAAGTTATAAATACATAATGTACTTTAAAAAAAAAACTCGAACTATACATATTGTCATTATACATAGCAAATGCTATGTATAATGACAATATGTATAGTTCATAGAGCATAATGAGTTTTTTTTAAAAGTACATTATGTATTTAAAACTTTTTCCCTTTTAAAAATTCCCGATTTTTTTTTATTTTTATTTATTTTTTTTTTTTTAATTATTTTCTAAAGTTGCCCATCTTTTTAAATATGCCATTTAGGTTGCGCAACAGTACACACTCGTACATCTGCTTTAAAATTATTAATTTAATGCCACTTAACAGGTGCAATCATAATCAATGAGACAAATATATATGTGTGTCATTTTAGCCATTGCCTTCTCATACACAACAACTTTATACATCCTACCTATAGCCCACCCATTTGCTCAAAACTATTTAAACTATGTCTGACAACATACATTTGGATGTTCAAATAGATATCTTGAATAGGGTACCACTTAAAGGTATACTCCAGATACGTAGTGTTTCAAAGATATGGAAGGCAATCATAGATTCACAAATCTTCATCACTTCATACGGTGCTCGTCCCAATGATGAGTGTCTTTTTAATCTAACATTTGATCAGGGTCATACAGGTTTTATGACATCTGTAACTAAAAATTTAACCATTTCCCTATATGATTCACATCTAAACCTTGCATTTATGATGCCTTTAGGCACTTCTAGCGGCCTTACGTGCTTTATGTATGGTACTAACATGATGGCTGTTCTTTGGAACCCATCCATAAGAAAATCTGTTTGCATATTCATCCCTTTTTACAATAACCAAATAGAATGTTCAAAGATTGCTTTCGGTTTTGGTGTCCGTCCGGACACTCTAGACCCGACAATTGTCAAGGTATCTTATCCTGTTTTCAAAACTGGTTTTTGGTATGTGTCAGTCTTTTCATTGAACACTAAGACCTGGTCACGTGTCCAAGATTTTGAGTTGCCACGTCCCCTAATAAGATTGAAAAGAAAAAGTCAGGCAGTTGTCGGTCGTTTTATCTATTGGGGTGGCACTGAAAGGTTAGATAGTGCAAAGGGGGGTCCCTACAAGGATTACACTTTGATTTCTTTTGATATGATTACCCGCCAATTTCACGTCATAGAGATACCTTCTCTTTTGAAAGTGGTAATGCCAGTTTCTTTTTCTGTTCACGAGCTAGGAAACTCTCTTGTGCTTTCTGGTATGATCATGAATTCTGAGGTCCCACTGTTCAGCGCATGGCTTTTGGAGGTGGATGGTGCATCCGTAACACGATTTTCAAATCTATTCTGCATCCCTACCCCCATGGCGATTAGGCTGGTTGGCTTTACAAGTAGGCAAGCTACAATAGTGGAAGGCAATGTCGGAAACATTTTGGGTAACACAATTTTTGTCTACGATCATCAGGTTGGACACTTTGTTAGTTTGGGAATTGAAGGAAATGCTGGTTCATTCTACATCGCTCCTTACAAAGAATCTCTTCTTCTGGCAAGCCTCCCAGACCGTGCGTTGTACAGTACGTTTACATTTTAAGCTATCATTCAATTGCATTCGTATTATATACTGACACTCACAAATATTGTGTAGTACACTTACACATGTTAAAACGTTAACACTAATTTCATACATTTATCTGAACAGGTTTACCTCCGGTTTGAGAAGGTATGAAGTTATGGATCCAGATTCGTCGTTTGACAAGTTTTCAGTATGGCTTCGAAGTCTAGTGTCATTCGCCTTTGGAACCTTGTTACTGTCATCAACGGAAGGCGTTCGTTAACATGTAACCTTCAAATTATTGGCTACTATATAGTAATCGTACTGGTTTATCATTTCAGCAGATACTTAGTAATTGTACTATGTTATGTTTTTATTCTGTTGTATTATTTAACTTGTTTATGTTTGTCATGGTTTGCAACCGACGTACCAAAATAACAATAGAGCAACAATAGTTATGCCATAACTATTTTGGCCAACTTAAATACACCTTTTGGGTACCAAACTACTTTGCTCATTAAAACCCAATTGAACTCCAATGTCGTCTTGCTTGAAGCAGTTTTTGCTAAAAGTGTTGGAATAAAACAATTTTTATAAATCTTTATACAGTATTTGGTAATAACAAATAAGGTAATTGCAAACAACAAAATACGACGTTGATTGTCATAGAGTATTCAACCCATACATGCATAAACTACAAGAAGGTTTTGATCCTCTATGGATCGAATATAAACTAAAGATAATTGATATTGAAATTGATAAAGGTGTACATAACTCATAGACGGGTGTTTCTTTTATACTAACAACAACTGTGAAGAGATATACATGAATCTCTTCTAAAAATAAAGCTAACAAACTTTGTAAACATACGGGATAACTAACAAAAAAACCCGCAGTAATGACTACTATCGGCAGAAACAAAATATAACAATCAGCGGCAATGAGCTTGAGCAGGAACCACAACTGTCGGCAGGAACCAGCTTACACTATCGGCAGCAATGAGAAATATCTTATTTCCTGACTTCCTAACAAAAGTCAGCATATAACAATTCTAATCTCAATAAATATGGAAAGCTAATAAAAGATACCAAACTGGGAAAAGTGCACCAATGAAGTTCAATATGTTTCAACTCCCTACGAGAGTACAGTTGGGTTGGCAACATAACTGGTTCACCATACCAGTCTTTTCATAATTGAAGTTATCTTGTCCAAACAGTGGTTTGGGTGCAACGTTAGAATGTCGGCTGAAATTTCCAAAGGTGTGAGTCTACTCAACCGCCTTCAACAGCAGCAGAAATTTGGCAAATTTAAAATGCTGGCCATCTAAAGTTGGCCATTTATAAGTTGGCCCTTTTTTTATGTTGCCCATTTATAAATTGCCCATAATTTTACGTTGCCCATTTTTTAGGTTGGCCATTTTTTAAAGTAATGCCCATTTTATTGTAAACGTTTCTAAAATTTGCCATGTACGTTGCGCTACAGTGCAGACAATGGAAATCTACTTTATGTTACATTTTCTTTTAATGCCACTTGATACTTTAGGCATAATTCATGACACTCCTATATATTCTTCTGAATGACTGACGACTAAAATACTGACATGTTGTCTAGCCACAACGATGCATCAATATAAAGTTGCCCATCTTTTTTACATTGCCCAATTTTAGTAAACGTTGCCCAATTTTGCCACGTAGGTTGCTCTACAGTTCACAGGCACTTCTACCTGTAGGTGTAATCATAAGCAATTAGAATCCAATATATATGTGTCATCTACTTTATTTATTGTGTCTACTTTGAAAAGCCAAATCTTGTAAGGCTTTTAAAATGGAAAAATGTCGTATTTTTAAAAATAAATACGCAACAATCTTTTAGAGAATAGGTCACCAAATACGCACAACAACCTTTTAGTAAGTACAAAACCATATCACAGTAACATAAAAATATGAACAAAACATAAAAAAATTACAAATATACCAAATAAAAAATAAAGTGCACAACAATCTTTTAGAAAATACGTAATTACGTACCAAGTTTGGTAAAGGGACAAAGTACATACTGTAAATAGACATCGATCCATACAGCAAAAAAAAGTTTCACCAACTTTGGTAGTACATTTTAGATTGAGTATATGTACTAGCAAGATTTATTATTTGTACTTTGAGAACCCCATATTCTTCTGAACGACAGACTACACCGTTTATTTTTGGTACTTTGGTCAACCTTGCTGGGTAATTTGCGCAAATATTTATCGACGTTGGGCAACCTAGTTATGTGATTACTATAAGTGTATTAACATGTCACTTTCATCTCTTTTTCACGTGTTTATTTACTTATTATTTATTTTTATTTTTTAAGTTGCCTATGTATTTAAGTTGCCCATATTTAGTAGCGCATCTTTTAAGGCTTTGTTGTAATGCATGTTTAAGTTGCCCACCTTTTAAGTTGCACATTTTTTTAGTTGCCCATATTTTAAATATTGCCCATTTTGTTAATACGTTGCGTAAATTTGACACGTAGTGTTCGTTATGCGTCTTGGACTGTAGGTAACTTCTATCTGGTTTGGAACTGATGTAAAGGGACAAATTACAGCAGTGTCGCTCTATAGTACACACAAGTTTAAAATTTTGCCAAATATTAAGTTGCCGATAATTTGAAAATTCCCCATTTTTTCAAACATTGCCTAATTTGAAAATGCCTTATTACGTTGCCCATTTTTTTTGTTGCACATCTGTTTAGTTGCCCATTTTTAAAGGTTGTTGTAATGCCTTTTTAAATTGCCCAATTAAAAAATTGCCCACCATTTTAAGTTGCCCAATCTTTAAGTTGGCCACCTTTTAAGTGTTGCCCATTTTCTTTCGGGGACTGTTAACCGGACGGGGGGACAAGGGTGGCAGGCCTTTTGTCTCCCCACTTGTCCCCTATTTTTTCCCTGCACAGCACAGTTTTTGTCAGTTTCTGTTTCGTATTTTTGACAGTTTTAAGCGTTTGACTTATTAAACTTTATATTTTCTGTTCCGCATTTTCAGGTTTATAGCTTTTTGATATAAACAAAATTATAAAAAAAAAAAAAAAAAAAAAAAAAAAAAAAAAAGGGAGGGTCCGGCTAACATTTTGGGGGAGGGTTAGTATATCCCATCCCTTTTCTCTTAAACGTTTGGTATTTTTGCCATGTAGTGTTCGTTTTAATTTAATGCCACTTCATGGGTCTACTCATAATACTCCCTCCGTCCCAAAATTAATGCCACATTCTTTTAGGAAAACATCACTATCACTACTTTATCTCTCTTACTTTTTTGCCAAATGACAAGTTTACCCTTAACCAATTAATTAATACTTCATTCTTTTAGGGCAACCTAGTTATGTGATTACTAAAAGTATGTGATTACCATAAGTGTATTCACATTTTAGTTTCCTCAATTTTTACGTATTTATTTGTTTAATTACTTATTATTTATATTTATTGTTATTTTTTTTATGGCGTTTAAAACAACAAACCAAGCAAGAGTATTTAAAAACCGTAATGGTTTATTTGTTTTTTAAAGGGCACCACTGTTCAATGAATTTACAATACTCACACCCGTAGTGATGCGATACAACTGTTCAGTGTAATTAGTAGCCGTAACGGTTAACTTTTTTAAGTATTTAAGGCACGCTTAACCAACATAACATATATTCGTTATTATCTATCACCCACTAAAGTAATAAAATATGGATCGGCCAACTTTAGAAGAACTAGCAAAGACAGCAAGCTCTAACCGTATGTCAGACATGTGGCTAATTGTAATCCAAGAGGAGACCAAAAGAGATTTTCAAATAGCAAGAAAACTGTTTGATGTAATTAAAGATCTGAATGATAGTATGGAGAAGAGGCAAGGTATTATTAATGACTTGAAATTCGATAAGAGTCTGCGTGCCGTGGAAAGTGCAGCATTCTTCAATGCCGTTCAAGAAAAGGAACTCGCCTTGAAGATAAAACTAGAAATTGACTGCATGGAAGCACAGTTGCGGACATTCGAAAAAACGGCATTCCTTGAAAAGATAAAGAAACTTTCATGAAGGTTTTATTGTTAGATTCCAGCATATGATATGGTGACTTTAGTGTGTTAAATTTGGAAGTAGTAATGTTTCGTTATTGTGTATGATAAGGATGCATGAAATATTTTGTAGAATTGATTTGGCTACGTATCAATCATTTTGCTATTTGCTACAGTTTGAACTAGTGTGATTTATGAGCGTGTGAAATAGTGTGATTTTGTAAAATCAACTGGTTATGGTGGGTTCCTTTTGTAAAATCAACGATTTAATTAAATGTAATGGATCTTATGATTAACATTTTCAGTGTGTAATGTGTTATATGTTTTTACTTTTTGAGTGTCTTTGATATGTATCACAAACATAAACAGCTTACAAACGCAGTAACGAAACCATAAGACACATAACAAACATGATAATGTAAATCTGCAAAAACATAGAATTGGCTTGGACATGGCCAATAACATGACACCTATCTAACATGATAATGTAAATCTGGAAAAACATAGAAGGGAAGCGAAACGATTGCATAGGGACTATTCAGTTCATCAATTATTGTTGTTCTTGTTAATTAAATAATGACATTTTTAAGATATAATTAACAATAAAAAATTAAAAAATCGAATAAGATCACTATTCCCAAGTGAAGCAACAGTATTCTTATCGCTATATAAATCACTATTCAAGATTGGGAAGATTTATAAGCTGAAAGATATCGTAAGAAAATGGACAATAATTAAAAGATGGGCAACTTAAAAATGGGCAGCTTAAATGATGGGCAACCCAAAAATTGGGAAACTTAAAAAGGCATTATAACTAGGTAACAAAATTGTGCAACTTACAACATGTGCAACAAAAAAAATGGGCAACTTAAAATGGGTAAAGTATATGTACTTGTGTGAGCTGTAGCGCAACCTACATGGCAAAATCTGGCAACGTTTAAATTTTTAATGGGCAATAATAAAAAGGTGAGCAACTTAAAAAATTGGGCAACTTTATAAAATTGGAAACTGCTAATTCGCTACTTTATGCTGCTAGGCACAAAAACTTTCTACTGCTGAGGTTTGTATTGGTCGCTTTGAAACTTGTCTTGTTCTACTGTTATTGGTGGTGCCATTTTACCATTTTATATGTTCAATTCATACAAAGGGGAAAAAAATACATTTGAAAAAACAATTACTCTTTACGAACGGTGTTATGATTACTTTTTATTATTATTTTAACCTTCCACATATTTTATAACCAGTTGCCCAAATTTTATAAATAATTGCCCAAATTTTATAACTGTGTTGTGCTGTAAATTAGTGGACAGGAAGGGAGCAGCCTTTATAACAAGTTGGCCAACGTGACATGACCCAACTATTCACCAAGTCACTATCCAAAATTTACTTTTATAACACGTGGCGCAACGTGAGGAATATGTACTTCTTTTCGCGGGAACCAATAAACCCACACACCAAACCCCTATACCCACCATCATTACACACAAAGTATGTGGTTTAACAAAGGACGTTTACTTGGTTGGTTTTTTGTTGTAAAAGGCATGAAAAATATTAATATTAATAAGTTAATAAATAAATAAAGAAAGTAGGAAAGGTTCCAAATTTCTTTTGTAGGAAATTAAAAATAGTTACAATTAAGCCCCTTCATTATATCACGAATACATGTTCTCTCCATTCATTTACAAATGAAAGTAAGGAACTTTCCTACTTCATAAATAAAAACATAAACATTAAAGGAAACTGAAAATTAAAGGAAATGTTCGTTTGCAAGCAACTCTTTGTGATTGATTTTTCAAGGGATTATATAGCCTTAAGGGAGGTTAATGGAATTAAATGTTGGGTTGGTTTGGAGTTAATTGGGGATTTGACGTTTGTCACACATCATTCATTGCTGCCGATTGACCATCTCATTGCTGCCGGTTGACTTAACGTTGCTGCTGGTAGTGTTTTTTAGTCAAAGGTACTCTGGTTGACTTCATTGCTGCGGACGTTTAACAATTTGGGGGATTAATTTTGGGAATAAATTAAATTCAAATTGGTCAAAGTTTACGCGAGAAATTTAGAATTTAAACCTGCTAAATTTGGAAACCGTATTCACGAACTAAATATAAAATTCCTCTCCCAAAATAACCTCAGTCTCTCAAATCAATTTCTACCATTGTATATGTTCAACCCGAAACTAAGGTAAAAACAAATACATTTGTAAAAACACCAACTTTTTACAAATTGTGTTATTATTATTTATCATTATGAATTTAACCTTTCAGAAGGGAAGCGAAACGATTGCATAGGGAGTATTCAGTTCATCATTTATTGTTGTTGTTGTTAATTAAATAATGCCATTGTGGATATATAATTAAGCATAAAAAATTCAAAATTCAAATAAGATCACTATACACAAGTGAAGCAACAGTAATCTTATCGCTATATAAATCACTTCCAACCAAAGCAGAACGTGCGCATTCAACGAGAGTAACAAGTCTGAAATCCATAACCTATTACGATCCTCATCAAAATTAACCCAAGCCTACTAATAACTTTCAATCGGCTCTCAACCCAAGCCTACTAATAACTTTCAATCGGCTCTCACTGGAGTAACCTTGTAATTTTTCCCAGCATGCATCATAGAGTCGTTGTCTTTTCGATGTCCAAACGGCACGTGTTCATGTATATCTTGTTAATTCACCAGTTGCACAAGTTTAAAGCGGCCCTACAAATGGTCTCAGACAGGGTGGATCATTCTTATGATCTAGATCCGTTCTTAAATGACTGCTAATAACTTTTAGCCGTTCTTAAATGACGGCTAATAACATACAACCATCATCCTCTACCAAAACCCTAACATCAAAATCCCCTGCATGTTGTTGTCGAGTGTCTCCTTAAACGAGAAAGTTACATTCAACCTTTCTGGTGCGAGGATTTGCTCTAACTGCCTATCCACAAGCTTTTCCTTCACTCCCCCTCAGCACCACCAGTTGTTAAATACTGGTGGAATCTTGTTGGGAACTTAGTTCCATGTAAGTTTATGAGAGTGGAACATCCAAGGGTGTAATATGGTTAGTCTCAGTAATAACCATATTTGAAGGGAAAAATGGTGGATCATCAGAGGCTATTAAAGGGGGACAGATGGTTGGGAAGAGGATAAAAATCCCTTATTTCTCATCCTTGTTGCTGCCCTGCCCGGAAGGACAAAGGACATTCGTGCCGGCTAGGTTAAAATCCGGTTGATTTGCAATGAAAAAGCTACTTACAAGTGAAGATAACAGATTCAAGCTCCCGTCTCATTTGTACCTCATCAACATCATTAAAAATAGGATATGATTACCATAAGTGTATTAACTTTGCAGTTTCCTTTAATTTGTATGCATTTAGTAATTAGTTATGGGGAAATGATGACTAGTGTATACAAGTGGGAAAGTTGCCTACTTTTCTTTCTAATTGAATGGAGATAACATGTATTCGCGACATAACGAAGGAGCTTAATTGTAACTATTTTTAATTTCCTGCAAAAGAAAGTAGGTACCTTTACCAATTGTTAATTTTCTTTTTCATGACTATCACATAAAAAAACCAAGCAAGAATACGTCCAGAGGAGCAAGGGTGTCACTACCAGTAGCAATGGAAGAGCTACCAGCAGCATCACATATTTAGTTGCCCATTATTAGTTCCCCAAGTTGTAAAACCACCACCATTTTACGTTGCCCATTTATTTAAGTTGTCCAAATGGAAGAGCTACCAGCAGCATCACATATTTAGTTGCCCATTATTAGTTGCCCAAGTTGTAAAACCACCACCATTTTACGTTGCCCATTTATTTAAGTTGTCCAATTAATTTTGATTGTTTTATCCATGAATTGTACAACAAAAAGACAAACCAATTAAACGTCGATACTTAAACAACATATTGTTTGTTCTTTCGAGTGATGGCAACAAAATTGGTTATGGCGGCCATGTAACAACTAAAGCAAGCAGTTGAACATTTAGCCTACCAGCAGTAGAATGTTTATGACATGGCACTACCAATTTACCCAATTTAGTATAGTCATTTTTATGATGCTCAGTTTTAGTTGACCATCCTTTGTAAGTTGCCCAGTTTTTAAAACGATGCATAATTTTCCCATGTAGGTTGCGCTTCATACAGTACACAAAAGTACTTCAACTTTATTTTATTTCACAACCCAAAAAAAAAGTTTAAAATAAAAATAATAAAAAAAAATATAAAAAAAATTATATAGTGACCATTAACTTTCATTTAAAGTTACCCGTTTTAAAGTTGCCCATTTTTTAAATACCGCATAACGTTTTTTATAAGTTTGCCAAATTTTAAAAGTAAATATATACACAACGATATGAAAATTGATTTATGTTTTTTGAAAATCATTTTGTAAAAATATAAATACGTAAGGGTAATTTATATGGAATATAATTAAATACAAAAAGTGATAGGGTAATTTGTTGCATTGGAGTGATAGGTTTTTGCAAAAACCTTTTTATAGCATCATTTAATGCATTAAATGCAAAAAGTCATTAAAGACTTTTGCCATTGTAAATGCTCAACACAAGTTCATATATTTATTGTTTCTACTTTGCAAACAATCGTTTACTAACGTTTTTATAAAATGGAAGCAAACGTTGAATTTTTAAAAATAAATACACAACAAATAACATAAATAAAAGAACAAAACAGAAAGAAAAAAAATTAAAACCTACGAAATTAAAAATAAAGTACACAACAATGTTTTATAAAAAAGTTACACTACGAAATAATGTGGTGTTTTGGGTGAGAAGTCGCTTAAAAGAAGTGTATATACCACTTAGTATGGTTACAAGTTTTCCATGTCAGGCCTGCAAAAAAATTGAAGGCATCATTTTAATCATTTGTTGTTTGATGTTGTAGGAGCCTTTTTAGCTTTATCGGGTCCTAACTCTATGCAATGAATTGCCCCTGTATCTCCCTAGTAGCGTGGGCTCTTCTCATTATCCATCTCCCTTTTCGTGATACCACTTTGATGCCAACGAGAGCCTTGATTCTTCTAACGAGACCCTTGATGGCCAACGGGAGTCTACTTCACTGGATGGGAGTTTAGATTGTAGAGCGTTATGGTTTAGAGTTATTAGTCGTCATTTAAGAACGACTAAGTGCTATTAGTAGTCATTTAAGAACATGTGTGGGCCGTGAGATGACCCTCTTGACGCTGCATGGTAACCCACTTAATGTGTGAGTACATGCTTGAATAAACGAGTATGTAAATGATGATCATTAGCAAATGACGTTTTGTCATTGAGTGAAGACCGTGGTTATAATATATGGTAAGCAACTTTATATTGTTATTCAGGAACCAGTCGTAAAAGAACGATAACATCTTCAACTTCTCTAAAACGGTTGTGATTGTGTGTGTTAGATGTCCTTATTGTTTTTTGCGGGGTTGGTTGCGCCTTCATTCGTTGTAAAAACCTTTTATAGAAGAGGAAACACTGTAGTTTCACGTGTGAACAGTGACGTTGCCTGACTCTTATTCGTCTGGCCAAGTGCCTAAACTTGTAGCTGGCGTGCCTACCTTGCATGTTGGACTAGACATTAAGTGAATTGTCTTGTCTTTTCAAAGTCTTGGAAAGGTACACAAATTATCCAAGTTCAACTTGTTGCGAGTATCGACTGAAATTTCCAAATGTGGATAGTTTGCTCAACTGCCTATAACTTCTTTTTTTTTGGAAAGCCAATATAATTTATTGCCCAATTTTATAAAGGCATGTGTTATATTCACGGTACCTAGATTTTTATCCCTTTTATAAAGTTGCCTATTTTTTAGGGGATACACACTATAAAGTTGCCTATTTTAATTTATTTAGCCACGTGTCGATCAAATGGAGATATACAGAGCGCCCTTTTATTTATTTATTTATATACATTTTTTTTTTAATTATTTATTCTCTATATAATACATAGATGGTGGACTCGGAAACATATGCATAAAATATTAGTAAAAATGTTGCCTTCAAAACAGGCCCCTTTAGCCTTTTCTTTCGGCCCAAACATTTTCTACTAGCCCACATCCACACAACCAATAGAATGTCTCCAGCAATGTTATACGTGGCTTCTCATCTTTAAGTCAATAGGGACATGTTTCGTTTAATTACGTAGCCACGTGTCGATCAAATGGAGCTCCACAAATCCTGCTCTTTATATATATGTATATATATATATATATATATATATATATATATATATATATATATATATATATATATATATATATATATATATATATATATATATATGTATATAATAATAAATATAATTGGGGATTTGACGTTTGTCACACATCATTCATTGCTGCCGATTGACCATCTCATTGCTGCCGGTTGACTTAACGTTGCTGCTGGTAGTGTTTTTTATTCAAAGGTACTCTGGTTGACTTCATTGCTGCGGACGTTTAACAATTTGGGGGATTAATTTTGAGAATAAATTAAATTCAAATTGGTCAAAGTTTACGCGAGAAATTTAGAATTTAAAGCTGCTAAATTTGGAAACCGTATTCACGAACTAAATATTAAATTCCTCTCCCAAAATAACCTCAGTCTCTCAAATCAATTGCACATCTCATTCCTTCTTATTTGCACATCTCAATCCCTGATTCAACACTATGGCAACCCTTGAATACAAAGAAGATCACAACAAAGTTGGATTTCTTGAATCTTCTGATCGAAGTGAAGGATATGATCAGATTCTTTCCTTCTTAAGAGGTTCCTCTCTTAGGTTTGCTATTACTCATTGCCCAATGGTGGTATATGACTCACTGGTGCGCCAATTTTGGGATACTGCTGTTGTTCGAACGATTGTGGGAAGACCTCAGGAGATAGTTGCAACGATTGATGGGCAAGAACACATTATTACTGAGGAGTCTATTCGAGTTCATCTTCAGCTAAATGATGAGAATGGGCTGTATGACTTATCTAAGCAGCAGATTTTAGATGGGATGGAAGCAATAGGGTATCCAATTGCTGGTAACTTTACATTTCTAAAGAAGAAGGTTTCACCTCAATGGAGGTTTCTTATTCACACTTTGTTGCAATGCCTTAGTAAAAAGTCTGGTGGGTGGGATCAATTTGGTAGTCACATTGCCTCTGCCCTTATTTGTTTGTCTGATGGGAGGGTATTCAATTGGTCTAAATACATATTTGAGGGAATGATAAGGAATATAGATAATGTTAAAACCAAATTCCTCATGTACCCTAGATTCTTACAAATCATTGTAGGTGTTCAGACCACTGACCCCTTACCTAGGATCATGCCTAAGTTGACTGCTAAATTGTTTGCAACTATGAAGACTAGATTTGTGAGAGACCATATGCCTCTTTTACCAGCTATGTTGCCTGGTGAACCTGCTGGAGCAGCTAATGCAGCTGGTGGTGCAGCTGATGCAGCTGGTGATGCAGTAGTCAATGCTGCTGATGCTAATCCACCCATTCCTGCTGGTACTGGGGCATCAGATGCTGCTGGTGCAAGTGCATCCAATGCTTCTGAAGCCCAGTTACCACCATCTCCCAGGGCGCCCTCACCTGAACCTATTGACCCACTTGAGCCTATAGTCCAGACCACACCTGTAGGGCCTCATGTTGACAAACCAACACCCTCAGTTATGCCTTCTGTTGATGTTCCTTCCTCATCCAGGGTATCATATCCTAGTCCATCTAGGCAGCCTTTTGAGTTTGAAACCAATATTGGTGGAGATTCTCATGTGTCTCCACCCAGATCCAACGAAGCTCATCACACCACAGGTACTGGTGCAGCTGAGAATCTTGATGCTCTCACCTCTGTGTCAACTGTAGTTGACAGGTATAAGCAGAAAATTGCAGATTTGGAGTCTGCGTTACATGACACCGAAAAGGAGCTTGGAGACAAGGTGATTGCTTTGGAAAAGGAAGTGAAGGAAACAAAAGAGAATTTTCATTATACAATCCATAAGTTGGTTGATAGAGTTGCAACTTTGGAAGATCAGTTAAAGAGCAAGAAAAGAAAAGCTGTGCTTTCTGACTCAGAAGAGGGTGAGGCTGCTTTGAATTTGGACCCTCTAAAATTGTTGGCCAAAGCAAGTTCGGAAATTTCCGCCAAGTCTCCAGTCATTAGTACAAGGAGCAGGTACAAAAGGAGACTAGTGAAGAAGTATGATGTGGATGATGTATCTAGGAGTGCAGCTCTTACTGCTGATTCTTCTGTTCATGTTGATGCTGCTACTTCTTCTGGTACTCAAGACCTTTCTGTTGGTCATCTTTCCACTGGTGTTGCTGCTGATAGTTCTATCATTGCTTCTGGTAGTACTATCGTTCCCCCTAACGGTCAATCTATTCCTGCTGTCATTGATCCAGCTGGAATTGATAAAGCTGATCCTAAGCCTCATAGTGATCCACCTGGTAGCTCCTCCATTGCTACTGGTAATGTTACCATTGCCCCTGCAAGTGACACTCCCATTCCTGCTGTATCTGATCCTACTCCTGCAATGCTGGATGAACTTGGGGGTTTGGTCTCTGATAAAGAAAGGGCTGAGCAAGAAAGGTTGCTTAAAAACCATGAAGATGACATGATGGGGGAAGCCATGGCTAAGCAGCTTCATGCTGCAGATTTAGCAACGACTGATAGACCTTTTACAACCACTTTGCCTCCAGAAAGACAAAAAGAGTTGGCTGCTGCTTCTTTACATTATTCTGAAGCAGATTGGATGCATCTTTCTTCTCAAGTGGCTGCCAATCCTAACCTGGCCAAGGAAATTTTCGGCATTGATATCTCAGATGATGATTTTCCTGCCAAAATGGTTGCATTGACAAAGCAAAGGACAAGGGCTCTTGCAGAACTCAAAGCCAAGGATAAAAGGAATAAACCTCTTACATATGCAGAAATGAGAAATGTTAAGAGACAAGTTGTCAAGAATCAGAGTATTCAAATTTGTTCTTCTGGGTGGACTATGGCTCAGGTGAGGAATATGTCAGATGAAGACCTAGACAGGTACTATGACAGGATCATGAAAGGTTTTCCAGCCAAGCCTTCATCTTCATTGGAAGAACCTTCTTCCAAGAGATTTAAAGTCACTGATTCTGCTGACCTTTCTGGTGATGTCTCTGTCCTTGATACTTCCTCACTCTCAAGAAAAAAGTTTTCTATTCCTGCTGATCACCAAGCTTCCGCTGCTCCTGAAACTGCTAAAACTGCTCAGTTTCAGTCATCCTCTTCTACTCCCAGCACCAGAAAAAAGAGTCATGCTAAGAAGCATTATGCTGAATCTATTGCAGAAATGGATGATGAGGAGTTTATTCAGTTGGCTTCAGAGAGTGAATCTGAAGATTATTCCTCTCTTTTGTGTGGTCATATTGCTCATTGGCAAGTTGTGACTATACCTGGAGGGGAAGTCAATATGTTGTTCACACTGGATGGCAAAACCAAACAGTTCATCTTTCTTCGGGAGATTCTGCATTTTGTTGGAATTAACCATCTTGATTGTGTGGATCTATTCGGGTGGCCTTGGATCTTGAAAGATCAAGAATCCCATGGTGAGTTAGTGAGATGTTAGAGAGAGAGAGTGGGAAACTCTTGAGAGAAAACTGGTAATATTAGATTCAAGGTGTGAAGAGTTCCAACCCTTCCCAAGTGTGGGAAGGGGTATTTATACTTCTACATATTTGTGCCCCTAGTGGGCTGTGGAGTGAGCTGACAGTGGGGAAAGCCCCGACCCACTCCACAAATATAAATACGACTAATACTATTAATACTAATACTAATAATACTAAGCTAATATAAATAAGCCTACGAGCTATATAAATGCTAATTAGATGCTCGGGGTGACCGAGCCTTCATCTGAATATTTATATTCCTAACAATCTCCCCCTAAGGGAGGTCACCCCGGAAATAATAATTTAAATTCTAGCATTCTTTCTTCTGAACTTGTCTTTATAGCTCGTAGTCTTTGATTCTTCAAAGTCTTGAATCTTTGTGCTTTCAGCAGTAATCTTGTGATGACCTTTCTTTGTCTTGGATGATCTTTGAGTATTCTTCGACTTTATCATCCAACATTTGTTTCCAAGTCATCTTTCAGGAGTATGTTTCCATGTGATGTGTAAATCATTGAGCCGACATGCTCACACTATTTGGTGTCATGATCTTTAGCATCAGAGTTTGCAGAAGCCGTGTTAAAGGTCTTTTAGGTTGATCATGACTTTGTTAAGTTACAATGATGATGTAGTGTGAACATGTGGTAGAGGATTGGCATCTTGACTGCAACCAGCTACAACAGCAACCAGCTACAGCATTCCACAGTTATAATCGCCAGAAGTTCCTGCATACAACAGTTAGCAATAAAACGTCCGGTACTTACAGGTTCGGACTTTGAGATTGTTAACAGCATAGTGTGAAAACTCTCTCTAATCCTTACCAAGACCGTTCCTAATCGAAAACCCACAGAGGGCTTTTTAAGATCGAACCGTAGCACATCAACGATTAGGTGAGTCGCTGGAGATCACTCCACGACTGTAGACCGTTTGAAACCGCCGCGACCACTAAGCGTAATCCACGAGGAATTACCGAAGTGACCTGCTTTCAAGGCTGCTTGATGTTGGCCCTGGCAGGAATTTCCATTCAATCATTGAGAATTACATTTGTAAAGTCTCTCATGAATGTTCTGGCAGATTGCTAAGATCTGCGTAGGACTCATAAGTTTACAACTGGTGTCCCTAATGATGAACAACCAGTGTAGAAATAATCCGTGTTCCTATGAGATCTTATTATGCATCTCGAGGCTCTAGACTCTATTGTGCGTTTTGATTTGGTGATCGGAGGCTGGAGAGAACTGCCACCTTTTCAATATCATCTAACTCGGAGTGAGAGAGACGATAGGAATGTATTGAACTCCGTGACAATTGAAACAAGAATCCTTTGAGGGACCTTGAGTGGCTAGGGAGGGTTGTGCAGCGTATCACTGGGTCCATGATACTTTGTCTTCAATGCCAGCAATCAACTAAGTGATTCTGACAGCATATGTATTGACCCGGTTTCTGCCTAAGTTGTAAGGAGGGCTATTTCTTTTCACCCTTTATCTTTACAATTCTTTTTCATTCTTCAACCCCTTCAGTGCTTACCGAGACTTCATTACCAGTACCTTGTTGGGTTTGTTCCAGTACTAGCTCCATCTCAGTCGGCACTCTTCCCTTAATCACACTTTTCTCCTTTTTAATCATACCTAAGGACTTCTACACTAACTAGTGGATTGTCCCTGGGTAGATCCCTCCGGCTCTGGCGGGATCGTGGGAACTTGAGCCTAACCTAACCATCCTTATAACTCCATGCATTAATTAAAATGGTCGGTCTTTGGTATTCATCCACGATTGCCATAAACCAAATCATTGAAAAATCTCTCAAAGTGTTCATGATTCTGAAACACATTTTTGCAAACACTTGAGAGTTTTATATTTTTCAAATGCTCCCCCTCAACATGTGCTCGAGTGATCGTTTTATAAATTTGCACATGTTAGGTAGAGCTCGCACTTTTTGAATTGATCCACTTTCAGTGAACATGACCGATTCGAGACACGCTTACATCACTAGTTAGACTAGCTTGAAATTATTACCCGGCCTGGTCAAGTCCACAGAAGGTTTCTCGAAATGGTACACTCTACTCAGATACGTCTTTTTCGAGACACGCTTACATCACTGGTTAGACCAGCTTGAAATTATTACCCGGCCAAGACGTATCCTTTCGATTGATGACAGTTCAAGTTTCGTCAATTCATTGGTGAAGTCTGAGCCTTACTCACATGAGATGCATGCCAAATCCTTTGCTCCCCCTCAATAAGTGCATTGGTATACAAAAGAGTTTAGCACTTACTGGAGAGCTTACATTCACATCCAAAGCATTTTGCTCCCCCTCAATATGTGCATTGATATATAAAATGGTTTAGCACATACGGGAGAGCTTACATATATGTTCAAATCATCACATTTTATCAGATTTCATATTTAAATCACATTCTCTCCCCCGATCAAAAATTTCAAACCATTTGAGATTTGTGATCCCAATTGATTTAAATGAGTTAGAAAATGTGGGAGAAAATGTGTCCAATTTAATGTATTCTGATAATGGAACATACTATGCTCCCCCTTAATCTAAGAGGGAGATTCACTGCTTATTTTGCACAATTGATTATTATGACACAAATGACATTGACCTTTTTGCGCAGATGATGTAATCACCCGCTTTTCTGAGTTAGTAGTCAACATCAACTATCCATCCACCAACAAATCTTTCACAAATGTCGTTGATCCCCACTTGGCGAGACCAAAATAGATGAATGGTGGTGGCGGTGAAGGTGTTGTTGTTGTTGTTGCTGCCGATGTTGTTGAGGTGAATTTTGAGCCAATCAATAGAGTTTGAACGTCTGATCAAATGGTTAGAATGGGAACTGGTACATTCATTTTGGCTATGGAATCTGCATAAGAATATCAACACAGATATACATACATACAGATACACTATTCCTAAGTAGCTACCCTTCAGCAGCTTGCCCCATTATAATACCAAGTTCATCTTATAATCAAACCCCAATCAGGAACTACGTCAAACCACTATCTATCATGAAAAGCAAATACCAATCATGCACATGGCAATTCACACAAATATCAATATTCAACTCAGGAACTTAGGAACATGATTCTAATATGATAGCAATATCTAAGCGAATCCTGAGAACATATGCACAATATCAACAACACTTAAGCAGCAGAGACAAACAACATTTGAAACTCATTTACTTAGTTCATACAAATGTCAGTGGAGTATTCAAAAACATCAAACACAACTGGTTTTCTAACTTCTTTTAGGTTTTGAGTCTTAAAGCATTTTGGGGATTATACGAGGATTCCAAAGTAACACAAATGAACCTTCTAGATACATAAAGCTAGGAAACTATAAGCAAATTGCACATAATGTCCTAAACTTTCTAGCAACTAACACACTTGGTCATTTGATATATTTAAGCAAGATCCTCTTCAACTAATTCCCCATTAACTACAAAACCATTTTTAACAAGTATGATTTAACCAATAAATCTGTTTGATGATATAAAATTTGAATTCACTCTCCCCCTCAATCAATGACCCGTATTCTAGTTGAACCTCAACTAAAATCACGCTCAACCCTACAACTCATCAAACAAGAACTGTCATGAGGTTGTGTAGTCGTTGATTGAGTGACAAGTTTTATGCATAATCCAAGTATAAACAAATTTCATACAACACATATTCACCAAGTGTCTCACAAATAATTTTCAGAAGAATCATAGAATGAAAACTATTTGTATGCAAAGAAGACTTCTCTTCTTTTTCAAGAAATGATGCACTGAAACGTACATCAGATCGAAGAAACATGGATATAAAGTAATCCATGCCCAGGTGAACATCACCCAGTTGGAGGAACAGCCGTCTTTTTGGCGACGTGCTTTCCCCAATATGAAGCGCGGGTTGCTATATAAAGTAATAGCAAGCCATTTAGACATGTTTTAAAAATCCATTTTAACTTCTGCTTGAGCTTCATTTAAAGACCCGTGCCATTATTGAATGACATTTCTAAGTCCGTAAATGTTATCGATAAACAGAAGACATGCCTAGGTGAAACTATTTTTGGTATTTTCTATTTTTCAATTTTTATGGTTTTTCTGGTTTTACGTTTCTCTATTTACAATTAGCATGAATTCTATGTATCTATTTACAAAATGGTATAAGATGAGAAAAAGAATGTAAGAAGCAAAATATATACAAGGATACGAACCAGAAACCATTACTCCTCAGCATTCTGAATCTACACCGCATTCATCACTTGACTTGCTGAAGAGCAATGTGAGCACTTTCAATCAGGGAATGATTCTGGCTTTTCACTCTCCCCTAATTAGTGCTCTCCCCCAATCTGACAACTTCTGACGATCACCCATAATAGGAAGAAGACTTTGGATGAACGCCCGAAATATGAAGAAGACTTTTGATAACCAAATGCATGCCGTCTTTAATCTTCTAACACTCCCGTCCTAGAGTGACGCCGTCAAAAACCTTAGGCATCTTTTCGGTAGTTTAAGTTGAGCCTCAACTGAAATCTAGCTTAACCCCACAACTCATCAAACAAGAACTGTCATGAGGTTAAACTAAACCACAAATTTAAGCCCAATAACAACTTGATTTCAGCTTAACCTCACAACTCATCAAACAAGAACTGTCATGAGATTAGGTTAAAATCAAGTTGGACCAAACCTTAAACTACATAACAACTTGAACCTAACTTAACTCCACAACTCATCAAACAAGAACTGTCATGGGATTAAGTTAAATATCAAGTTGTAAGAAAAGAGCTCAACATTTTTGAATGTAGAGAAGACTGAAGACTCGACCTTCTTCAAGATTGCCCAATGTGGAGGAATAGAATACCAATCATCTTTATCTCACCAAATGCCTTCCAGTAACCTTACATGTAACCCATCAGCCCGCAGCATACACATGAGATGATAACACCCAACAGAGAACCAAGAGTAGACTGACGACTCGACCTTCTTCAGTCTTAAGTATAACACCAAAGTAACAAGCTGAACCACTGATCATCTATAGAATGTATCCATATTTGGATATTAAGCCCTGATCACGTGAACCTGTTGTGCGTCCTTGATGTACACATTCTCTCTCCCCTGATGGTTACGATTAATCAGCACATAACGTAGCAGTGAAACGATAATACCAAAGTAACAAGTTGAGCCACTGATCATCTACAGTATTTATCCATCCTGGATATTAAGCCCTGATCACGTGAACCTGTTGTGCGTCCTTGGTGTACACATTTCTCTCCCCCATGATGGTTACGATTAATCGGAATCATCATCATGATGTGTACATGTAGCCTGATGACGTATGCATGAAGCATTGACTAGAAACCCATTGTTACTGATTGTACCAGCCCGTGAGACGATGTAGATTAGCATTCCATGACCATGTTCTTCAACACCTTGATAGACGGAAGAAGTAGTGTTGGAGAAACATGGTTTGCACGACTCCTGAACTGACGTATTCAGGAGTCGTATGACCATTTCTCAATCATCAACCAACATGTAGATTAATATTCACCCTTTCCCCCCCTCAAAAATTGCATATACCTTCCAACTGCAATTTTTGATGATTGAACTAGTGAATATGAATACCATCAACGGTAAGTAGCTCCACTTGACGGTTCTTGAAGACTAACATGTTGTTTATTCACCCTTTCCCCCCCTCAAAAATTGCATATGCCTGTCAACTGCAATTTTTTGGTTGAATACGTGAATAACAATATACTCCAATATGCGCCGATCCACTTGAAGATTGAATAAGCACGGAAAGAGCATGAATCTTGTTGATGAGAATGGCCATAAATAAGAAGATTCCTCTTCTTTTGAAGATAAAGTGCACTCAAGCGTACACTTTTCTTTTCTTTGAAGAACGAGGCCTGAACTGAGGTATTCAGACGTCATTTGATGAAGAGCGAGGCCTGCACTGATGTGTACAGACGTCATTATGATGAAGAGCGAGGCTTGAACTGCTGTGTTCAAACGTCATAATGTTGAAGAGCGAGGCCTGCACTGACTTGTACAGACGTCATTATCTCTCTCTTTACAACTTCTCTCATCTAACTCGTTACCAACCCCATTATCATTTTGTCGGCTTGAAATCGTGACCACTGATGGAGAAAAACCCAATATGATGAACTTGAGCCTGAAGTAACATAACCTGAACATGTGACTTAAACTTGTGCTAATGCGAGACAAAGAGCGGTGCAGAGACTTCGTGCAACATCGAATCCCTAAGTACTCTATACTCTTCAACCAACCAACCATCAAGTATAAGACATACATCACCTCTTGGATATCCACAACTTCGTGTGACACTGAGCACTACAATGTGACCCCTTAAAGTGATAGTTATTTTGTAATAGGGAGAAAGAAAAAATAACTAGATATCCAAGTCCTTGTCACTGTATTGAAAGCTCGAACAAGGATCTCGAAGAATCTTCATCCAACCTCCCCGATATCTTCAGATGCTAAGTTCACGCACCCATGAAATTTCACTTCAGCCTCAAGTAAATAATACTGAACTAACGCCGTAGTCACGTCTTGTGGTTAATGCCCAAATCTAGCCCTTCATGATGCTTTAACTGAACTTTGATAATGGTTTTAACCCGATCCTGGTCAAGAGCGCATAGCCCATCATCACGGAATTTCACAAATCTATGGTTTAAACCGAGAAATAAGTTCTTTCGCGGGATTTTACAAAACCAAGAAGAAACCATGAGACAGTAACCGATAGAATGTGACGTGACTGATTTGGTTTTGGTGAACATCAGTTTGGGTAAAGAATATCTTGTGAAGATTACAGATCACATCACAACTTATAAAACCTTTGGCCAACTAACCAACCTTGAGCACAGATTAGTGACCACTTGATGAAGGAAACCCGATATACCAGTACTGAAAACTGAAGAATAAATCCCCAAATTTGTTACTTAAGCTTGCACTAATGTTGGAAGAACGGTGTAGAGAATTAATGCTCCAAGCAGATCTCTAAGTGCTCAATACCCAACCAAAGTATGAGACATTAACACCTCTTGCGATTATCGACATCGTCATTGACGTGTGACACTGAGTACTCCAATAACTCTTAAGTGATAGTTACCCCGACTGCTGGTAACTAGATAACCCAAGTCTTCAACTTAAATTTTAAGCACGAGCAAGTTATCATTGAAAGTCATGCATCCAACCAACCCCGACTTCAAGATAAAATAAGTAGACGCCTTCGAGAACTACAACTTCAATCACAAATAAAGAATACCAGATTAACTTCGTGGTCATCTTGTGCCATTGACTAGCCAAAAAGGAAAAGAAACGTGCGCAAATTCTTAGAAGAGCCCATGACTCATAGTCAGTCCTATCAAACAAAGCTGTCTGCTCCAGCTACTTGGATGTGAAATAGATGTCGTACTGTGTACAGGATTTTACGGTTCTTGAGATTTATCTGAGAAATAAATTCAAGAACTAACTGCACAACAGTAAGCTTCAAACTGCTGTAGACTGAACCACTGAATCCTGAATCGCTACGATCTGACCCGCTGTAACCGACACAGCTAAGATACAAACCGCTGGAGACTGAACCGATACGATCTGACCCGCTGTAACCGGAACCGCTAAAATTCACATCGCTGGAGACGGAACTTCTAGGAAACTCGCACTAATTCTCCCCCTCAAAAAGGACATGAAATGACCTTTTTGCCAAAGCTGAGAGTCCGTGATGTATGTGAATTTGTCAGGCACAAAACATGGGAAGAGACAAATGAAACTACTGCAACGAAGAAGGTGATTAAGACTCTCTTGTAGTAACCCCTTGCTTTCCTCCTCATCAATGGTTTAGCAGACTAATAATTCACTTCAGCTCGTAATATGCCAACACCGCTTAATGAAATGCTTATAACTTTAAATTGAATAAAAGGTTAAAACACGTCTCTAAACAAATCACCTCTTGTCTTAAAGTCTGACCACCTCTTGAGAAGATCTTGAGCAACAATCCCAATAGAAACTTGAGGAACAACAATCACTTGATGAAGCTTGATAAAGGACAAGTTCGCGACTTATACTTGCACTTAATTAGTGATGTAGAACCTATATTGAGCACAACAACGTAACTCCTTTAAATATAGATAATGATATATACCCAACCTTCCATCCTTGATTGTATATATCCATTTCTTGAAGATCCAAGTCTAATCATCCACATTTGTGACTTAGAACCTATATTGAGCACAACAACGTAACTCCTTTAAATATAGGTAGTGATATATACCCAACCTTCCATCCTTTATTGTATATATCCACTTCTTGAACATCCAAGTCTAATCACCTTAAATATGCTCGAGCAAGGGTCATCAAACATCGTGCATCCATCCACCCCGAGATGTTTGTGACACTAAGTACACCAACCCGTGAATTAACAAACCAACCAAGTTACCATAATTTCCCAATTCCTGCTGATCTTGAAGCTCAAACTTATCCCAAAAAAAATAGTCACACCCCGCAAGCTTCATTATGTCTAAATCCAAGTCCAGCCTACTTGTCCAAAATTAATTTCACGGGATTTTACAGCTCTTGAGATTTAAACCGAGAAATCGAATCTTTCGCGGGATTTTCTAAAATCTACAAGAGAAACCGTGAAATCAACACGAACAGTTAAGGGTGAAGTGCAATATTAATCTTCGAAATTCAAGTCACAGGAGTCAAATCACAACGTGATCAAATCGCAACAAGTCGAGCCACAGATTGTCAAATTGCAACAAGTCAGATTGTAATCAACCAAGTCACAATAAGTCAAATCGCAAGTGTCAACTCACAACGTCATATCGTAACTGGTCAAATCGCAATCCGTCAAGTCGCAACAAGTCAAAGCGCAACTTGACAAATAGCAATTAAAAAAATTGTAATTCGACAACTATAACTCAAATCGTAAATATCAAATTGCATGCTTGCTCAAGTGGTAGGCTCTATTTGGACTACGCCGCCAAATCCGCAACTCTGTAATCCCGATGACATTCATAAACCCAAATACTAGCCGTGACATGTGTATCCTCGTGAAAATTTGGACTACCAAACATTACCACACTTAATCCAAACATTAAAGATTGTATCCAATAATCTTTGTACAAAATTTTAGGATAACAATTTTAATTTAGAGACCCATCAATTAGAGTGAACCATTAGTGTACAACATAAGCTCCTAGGGTCCGGTCCAGTCCTTGCTTTAACAGTCCACTCGGAACAAGCCAGTAGTGAAAATCAGATTACACACAATAAGTCCAATGTCACACGGCCCAAGTAACATCCTATATCAGCCCAGTCCATTGAGTTAACAAAGAAGCCCACACATACCCTAATCACACGGGTATTTAACACACACTCTTAACTCAAATCCTAACCCTAACAATTAACTAATCCGCCCCTTTTCTCTCCTTCATCACAGCACTCAGCCACATTGCACAAACCCTAATCACATATTTATCATCAACCCAAATCCTAAACTTCATCCGCCCCCCTCCATCATCTTCTCTTTGATGTGCAATTAAACTCACGATCAATGCTAACTCAAACCCTAATAAACAACAAGAATCACTCCTTTCCTGATCTCTATAAGCCGCGGATAACAAAAACCAAGTGAAGCCCTTGTCACATTCTTTGCATATCGAGGCACGGCTCGTCTTCAAAATATAACAAAAGGTCACGGGTAGGTTCTTGTTGTGATTACATTATGTGTTTTTTCATTTAAACCGAACAAAAGAAACGATATAACACTATTGTTATATATCGTTCTTTATAATTTGGATATTAGAGAACAAGACCAATGATGATTTACTTTCTTTTGTATGATCGACCTTTAAAGGTTAGATGTTACTTTGAGTTACATGAAAGAAAGGAAACTGAGGTCGAATGCTTCTTTTACAGTTAGAGTCTTAATCGAATCAAGAAAAAGAATTAACATAGTTGTTATATTCTTTATCTTAACTGATTCGGATATATATTGAAGTTAGGCTTCAAAAATCTTGATTGATGATGATTTCTTATTTCGTGTGTTGGGTCTTTTAAAGATCTTGAATTATATCATACGCCACGAACAAAAGAAGCTGAGATCTTGTTTGTTTTAACTTTCTTTACGGTTAGAGTCGTTGGTAGAGGAGGTAAGAAAGTGGAGTAGATTGAGTTGATTGATGAGGTAGTTGTAGATTGTTGACTGTTATTGTTGTGTTGATTGTTGTTCTTAATGTGTTTCGAATCGTGGATTGTATGAGGAATGTTTGTCTGTTTGAGATTGAATGCATTTAATTTGATTACCATGGGATTAAGTTAGGGTCTGCTTAACTACTTCTTTCCATTAAATCTTTCATTTTGACATTCGATAACATTTTGACCAAGTAGCAGACAAACCGAGTCGATGAAATGGTAGACAACCACACAGACAAACCGCGTCGTCTTATATACACAAACCGAGTCCATGACAAACAGACAAACCGAGTACGTGACTGAATGGACAAACCGAGTCCAGGGTTAAACAGACAAACCGAGTCTGTGAGCCAATAGACAAACCGAGTTCCTGACTGTATGGACAAACCGAGTCCAGGACAAACCGCATGTTTGACCAGTCAAACCTGTCACTTTCGTACTTTCCTTAAAATCCGGATCTGTGTTTTTCACTATCATGACAAACCGCATTCAAGAAACTAACATTAAACACAAGAATTTTTGCAACCAATCACCACTCAATACCAAGAACACTTTCAAGTTTAATCCACAACAAAGCCATAAAAACAAGGATGAACCCAGTTTACTGCTAAACATTCAGTCCACAAATAAGCCACAAACCCACAAACATGCCTCTATGAACAACTCTTCACCCAGCATGTCAGTCACACAAGGAAAGTAAGATGACTCGAGCAGATAACAAACAAAGAAGCCAAAGTACTAATCGAAATTCTTGACCAAACATTGGGCTTAGCAAAAATTGTGCACCAGCCAAAAGTTAATATGTTCGAGCAGCCAAAATCACACCAAAATCACAAACTGTTAGCAACCTCATAAAGCCCAAAACTGAGATCCATGACATATTACAAGAAACACATTCAAGGCCCACAAACATAATACCACACATACATGGTATGAACAGATTGTGAAAATGATGATTCGAACAACAAAAAATAGATGCAAACAGTTTAAGAAAAAAAAATTGTTCGAACCATAAGAAAACTAAAATCGACACACAATCAAACCGAATCAAACCATTGACCACAGATCTGACCAAGATGAAACCATGGCTCTTGATACCAATTGTTGGAATTAACCATCTTGATTGTGTGGATCTATTCGGGTGGCCTTGGATCTTGAAAGATCAAGAATCCCATGGTGAGTTAGTGAGATGTTAGAGAGAGAGTGGGAAACTCTTGAGAGAAAACTGGTAATATTAGATTCAATGTGTGAAGAGTTCCAACCCTTCCCAAGTGTGGGAAGGGGTATTTATACTTCTACATATTTGTGCCCCTAGTGGGCTGTGGAGTGAGCTGACAGTGGGGAAAGCCCCGACCCACTCCACAAATATAAATACGACTAATACTATTAATACTAATACTAATAATACTAAGCTAATATAAATAAGCCTACGAGCTATATAAATGCTAATTAGATGCTCGGGGTGACCGAGCCTTCATCTGAATATTTATATTCCTAACACATTTGGTGACCAAAAAAGATTTGATTAACTTGTATCGAATGGTGGAACAGTATTATGAATCTAATAAGCCTTCTGGGTTTGGTCTTCACCTTTGGGGTGATTTGAAAGTTTTAATGGATTCTCAAGTGGGAGGAGGTTCTTGTAATGTTTGGTTTGATCAACAGTCTTGGAGAGTTCATAGTTGGAGGTTGTATTCTCCTTCTAATGTTCATGTCCTTGAAACCATCTCTAATAAGGTGTTATTTATGTTTGCGGATGTTCAGTATCCTTTGTCTGTAGAGCTGATGGAAAGAATGCTTAAAAGTAAGTTGAAGGTCAGCAAAATGGCTGTTGGGAATGATATGACCACAGCTGAACAATTGGTTAGATTTATCAAAAATCAAATTGCCACTACCAAAGGTTGATCTGTTTGATTTTGGTATAAGCCTAAGGGGAGGCTTATTTTCTTGTTGTTGTTGTTGTATAATTTTCTTTTCTTTCTTTCAGTACTCAAAAATAATTAAATAAATAAATAGAAAATTAAAAAAATTATAAAAATCTTCGTATTTAGTTTATTTTGCAAACTTGTTTGTTTTGAGGGCACCACTTGCAGGTACAGTGTTGGTTCTTGAACCACACAACAAATGGTATTCAACTTACCATGTCTAGCAGACAAGGAAAAGTTGGCTCACCATGAGGGTACGGCTCTGGTGTGATCCTCAAATCCGTTTATAGCTGTGATAGTTTGCTCAAAACTATTAGGGTACTTCAACTCACCCATGTTTAAGAACTGAGAGTTGAAATGGTGTTCAATTCACCATGGATTTTACCCTTTTGGGTTTCCTAAGAATTGGCTAGCCCACATGCATATGGCTTGTGGTAAAGGCAGTTTGAAAACCATATTTGGTACTCAATTCACCAAGGTTCTGCTGTAACCAAGAATTGGCTAGTCCTGAGCAAACGGCTACAGGTAAAGACAAGTCAAATCCGTTTATAGTTGATGATTTACTAAAAATCATATGGTTATCAATGTACCATGGTCTTACACACAAAAACATTGGCTACTCCAGTAGTGATGGCTATTGGTAAAGAGACATCAAATCCATTAATTTTCAATGATTCACCTCTCACAGGAGTTAACACACCTGGAAGTGATGAGAATAGTATGAAACTTAAGTGATTTGATGTACACATTGTCATAGTAGCAGTCAAGATCAAGAGAATTACATGGTAACCAGCTTAATTGCAGATGATTATATTATGTTGCTGCTTTTATATAGAGGTTGCTGCTGGAAATGTTTGCTTTAAAGATGTTGCTTCTGGTTACTTAATCTTGCTGCTGCGCAAGTGCAATCCTGCTGGTAGCTTTGGTGTGTTCCTGCTGGCAGTGTTTATTGCTGCTGGTCGTTGCTTATTTTTAGTATGTTAGTTACAGTTATTCTAGGAAGAGATTTGTGTTTATGTCTACACACGTTTCCGTAAAAGTCGTATTAGGGTTTCTTGCCTATAAAATAAACATACGGCTTAGAGTTTCATATATGTTTTGGTAATGGAATACAAAAGTTAATAAAAGATCCATACAGGATCATAGTTCATTAGTCATTGTCTTCTTCACAATCTTATATTTAGTTTCCGCATAAATATAAGTTTGTCATACAGAGATTTTTATTGGCTCAAAGATCAATCAAGGCGTCGATCCTACAAGTTTGGTTCTGCAACTTAGAAAGAAGCATAAGGGATAGTACAAAAATAACAGGCTCCTACCTATGTGTGTTCATTGCTCTCTTTAAGATTATTCATTATATTCGGCGTAGTGATTAATTTTGTTTCAATTCAAGAAAAAAAAAAAGATCATTGCTCAACAGGGATTCAACAATTTATTTTACGTAAATACAAATAGAAAAAAATAGAGACCTCTGAAAAAAGGTGGGAACAGTCACTTCTTTTGAATGGTGACTTCATAGACCATGCAATAGCTCTTGGAATCACATTAGGGTCTTTACTCCACCAACGTTCAGATCTTTCTAAAGACTCGAGTATCCAAATCTAAACATATTGTAAAACACAAACATATCAATCAGTCCATGAAAATGTTCGGCTGAAAAATATATTATTAATAAAAATAAATACAAACCTGGAAAGCAAATACAAATCCAGACAAAGTATAGGTCGGAACAGATTTTGGGTTTTTCTTCAATACTAAAAGGTGGTTATCCGTGTGCTTATCCATTACATTATGAAGTTGGTCATATAAATGGGTCCAAATATGTTCACCCCACGGAAATGCATTCCAAGCTTCTAGGTTTTCAACCAACCTCATCAATGTGTCATCAACTTGGGATGTCAATAAACGACCCATAAAGATCACCTCTAAGACTAACAAAAGAGATATCCGTATTGCGTCTTGATCACATAGCTTGCGAAACTGCTCTTCATCCTCGATGACACATAAGGTCTAAGTTGGTTACAATCAAACCTCGCTTGTCAGGAAACACCCTATCACGAAATTTGAGAGCACCAGAAGTGTATAACTCAAAGCTCACACTTCCAAACCGCAACCCCGTCATTAGACAAAACTCAGGACGACCAAAATGCAGAGTATGTCCATCTAGGTAATAGATAAAGGGCATATCATAATGAGACTCGTCCACTCTTCTTTGTTTCCGTACCATATAGTCAATGAGGTGTGTTTCATGTTCAAAGTATAACAAATCCAACCATTTTCCAAAGCATGTACTCCTAAACAAGTTCCGTCGTTTTGCGTCTAATTTCCGATTTATCAACCAAAAGTAGTTGAGTTTGCTACTAATGATTAGTTTAGCTTCATAGTCCTAAAAGGAAAAAATATGTTAACTCAGAACATACAATTCATAACAAAATAAGTTTGAACACATGTATACAGCCAGCGTAAACACTATCATACACAGTTCAGATGATTACAACTTAACTACAACCACTTAGTGTTGGACCATAAGAATAGGGTGTTTTGCTTATGACCTTATTTGAATCAGGCATGGCGTATCAGATACAACCCAAAATCGTGGCTTATCAAATACATCCCAAAACAAAAATCAAATCATAATCCACATAAATGCATAAACAAACAAACAACACTATATTATACCAGATAAACAAAAATCAATAACGATACAAAACAAATGTAATAAAGATTCGTAATACGCTGTACATACCATATTATACCACATTTTTTCGAATCAAACAAACAATCGACGGTGTTAAATGATTTTATTGGAACACTGTTCAATGAACAGTTACTCTGTTTTCAGATGACAATCAGGGAAAACAATGGTAGTAGATTGGAGATTGAAATAATAGTGTAACAAGATAAACAAGCGCGAACATAAACCCAGTTTATTTTTTTTGACCGTGACTGTGAAACGAGATGGAGGGAAGAAGTGTATAGAGGAGATGCTGTTTGTTTTTAAATTTTTATTTTCGAATACGGTATGAACAGTAATGAAAGCAGAATAGTGTAAAATTTTTGAAATGACCAAAAAACCATCTGTAAAGTATACGGTTGCCCAACAAATAAAAGTTGCCCAAAATACACTACCGTACAATACGTGATTATACGAGTTGCCCTGGGCTAAGGGGGGAATTTTTTGAGATCGGGATAGATACTCTTAGCAGTTGGGCAATCGGGGTATTTTAGTAATTATCCCTTCATTTTTCTGATCTAAAAAATACCAGACATATTTGGTGATCTAAACAGAGTAACTAGATCTTTTATACGCTGCTAATGCTCCAACTTATATTTGTGTCCCAACTAGACAACCAATGATTGGTAATGTTTCTATGGAACGCCTATAGCGTGATAGAAAAATCGATTCCAAATAAAAAGTCCTCGATATATAAAAATGGAGCAAGAAGCTAAGATTGGTCATATCGAGGTAATAAAGACACCATAATAGTCTCGTACTGAGACACTAGACAAAGAGGATTCTAAAAGAACCTCATGTACATTTAAAACTATGAGATCTCAATAAATATAATGTCTAGTAAAATGTGGAATCGAAAAAGAATTGAATCGACGTCGATAGTACTATTGTATCTAATGATGCGCAAGATAATGAATTTATAAATAAAATAGCGCTATAGCAGTGAGGATCTTGCAAATAATCATGCGAGAATCGCAGTTGTAAAATGATTGACCATGATGTAAAAACGCAAGTAACTAATGAAAGATTGAAGTCTCTTGTGATGAGACATGTGAGACTTGAAATCCATACACATGAATGTGTAAACTTATTGGAATGATATCTGTCTTTATTAAAAAAAAAAAAAAAAAAAAAAAAAAAAAAAACGAAAGTAATGTACTAAATTTACATTTTCGCAAAGACGTGAAAATGATAATGAGACATGATCTCATGTGGTGGATCCAATAAGTATTTTGATAAGTCTGGCAATATGAGAAATATTGATATGCGTCTAAAAGAATATGAGTAAGTGCTCATTTGATGTTGAGATCCCTAAAAGGATATAAAATGCATGAAGCATGTCTCGTTATTTAAAATGCTTGAAGCATATAAGAAAAATTCTTGAGTATACAACTTGATCAAGCCAAATAAATCATTGTATGAGATCAAGGAATATGAGCATAATTGTTACAATCGCCCTTAGTCAATATTTGTTAAAATGGGACATGAAATGATTATGTTTGCCCAGGAAATTTTATAAAGATATCTTGATTTGACTATGGTATGTCAATGAAACTCCTTGAGAGTTTATGAAGGCGATTGAATGCTTAGAAACTAAATTTGAAATAAAAGACAAAGTTCATCTTATTTTACGAATTGAACATTTTAAGGATGAAATCTTTAAACATCATGAAAGCTAAAGAAATATGATAAATATCTTTATATGGATATATGACGCTCATGTTTATGAGGTCACATGCTTTTAACTTTTAAAGATATGATCACAATATCTACTTAAAAGTGTCATACATGATATAATATACCATTTACTTTAAATTTGTTGGTAATGTATAAAGTACACGGATGTACTTGAATGATATGTATGACATATATTTAATCCTTATGGATATGCGAATAACATGTGTAGAAAATTTGCTCATGCTAGAAACAGAAATATTATTCTATTAAGACACTTGTTACGTTGATGTTAATGAAGTTGGTTTATGATATTGTGTTGCGCCAACAACGACGCTCAAGTGATGTGATCATCAGGGGAAGGAAATACGCGTTGCACTCTTTTTCCCTTGACCATGGTTTTGTCCCCACTGGGTTTTTTTCTGGTAAGGTTTTTGACGAGGCAACATCCCTAAGCGTATGAAGGAATTATGTACTATTTTTCCTTCACTAGATTTTTGTCCCACTGGGTTTTTATCTAGTAAGGTTTTAACGAGGCATAATCTTCAAATGGACATCCAAGGGGAAGTGTTATAAATAAGTATGGAATGGATGTCCATATCCTTTTAACTGCTACATCATCAAACCATGCTCAACTTATTGCACTTTGTGAAGCCAATCGAGAGTGTGTTTGGTTAAGATCGATGATTCAACACATCCAAGAAGAATGCGGTCTCAAGTCTATCAAAGGAAATCCAACTTTATTGTATGAAGACAATGCGGCGTGTATAGCTCAAACCAAGGAAGGGTATATCAAAGGAGACAAGACAAATCACATTTTTCTGAAATTTTTCTTTACAAATGATCTACAAAAGGATGGAGTTATTGATGTTCGTCAAATTCGATCAAGTGATAACTTGGCAGATTTATTCACAAAGTCTCTGCTGACAAAAGTTTTTGAGCAACTGGTTCGAAAGATCGGCCTTCGACACTTGAAAGATATACATTAATTTGAGGAGGAGTATTATGCGCACTGCACTCTTTTTCCCTTCATCAAGTTTTTATCCCATTGGGTTTTTCTTGGTAAGGTTTTTAATGAGGCAGTCTATGACATATGATAAACGGTGAATATCCAAGGAGGAGCGTTGTAAAATATTATAATGGGCTTATGTATATTCACCATTATCTCAACCGGCCCGTTAGGGTTTGCATGTATTTATTTTCCTTATAAATACATCATACTTGTAATCTCTTGGATACACATAAATGAATAATAATTATCTCTTCCTCTCATTCTTGTTTTTTATATTTACAATAAAAAGTATTAAATTTGTATTTTTGAGTGTATTGTGTATATAAAAAGTATGGCACAAGTTTTAATACAATAAAATAATATAAAAGTGACCCTCTACCTAACAAGTCGCTCAAAAATAAAGAATAGTGGGACCCAGTCGCCCAAGACTTATGTACTATTATATAATAAAATAAGACTATATTTTTTTACAAAAAGACAAAAAAACCCAAGTCGCCCAAAATATGTGGGTCCCAGTCGTCCAAGAAGTACATACTGTAAGCGGTACATCTTAGTACTTTGGTGGGGACATATATAGGGACACATGTCACTATATTATGAGATCCGCCCAAGATCTTTGAGCGACCCTATCCCGGTATCCCCTGAGGTATTTGAGGAAAAAAAAAATTTTTGGGTATTTAGGGTAAACACCCTTGTACCTTTGGGGTATATGAAGATTTATCCCTTTTTGGATACTACGAATTCCATACGGTTGTGGTTCACTTTTGATTAACTGTAAAAAAGAATTTGATATTGGTTATTAATAGGGGTAAATTCACTTTTGATTAACTATATAAAAGAATTTGTTATTGGTTATTAAAAAGGGTAAAATAGTCAATAAATTTCAAATTGATAATTATTAAGTTTTTCAAAAATTTTAAAATGAATAAATTTGTAAAATGTGTAGATTTGAAAAACTTTGTGTTTAAATTTGATATATGTGGTAGTATTATAAGTTTTGGTTGGGTAAATATGACATTTAAGAGTTTAAATTGACGATATATAAAATTAGGGAAGTGATTGATACACTCCAATTTCTTATTAGGACACTCATGGTATAAACAGTCAATTATCTTAATCTTATCTTAACTATATATAAAGGAGGAATGGTCAACACTCGGTCAATGGTGAAAAACTGAACTTTCATTAATACCGAAATTACCCTTGTGCATTAACTACAGACATAAAACACATCAATCTCTCACCCAACCTCATTTCACACTCTAAAAAAACACACACACAAAACTATCTCTCACTCTAAAAAAACACAATCTCTCTCACTCTATTAAAACACAGACAAAAGAAACTCTCGACACCATCCGACAGCACCACCACCGGAATCCACCTCCACCGACACCCCCGAAACCGTCCACCCTAAAGTTTTGAGGTATTTTGATATATCTATGATTTTTGAGCATTATTTTTGTGGATCTATAATATTTTTCGTTATCTATAGTTTTTTTTTGTAGATTTATAGATTTTTTTGGCGATCTATAATTTTTTCTATAGATCTATACATTTTTTTTGTAGATCCATTGATTTTATTTATAGATCTATATGTTTTTTTTGTAGATCTATGTATATTAACTTTTTTGGTATTTATTTTGTTAGTGCCGCCGCTGTAGCCGTTGCTATCTAGCCGGAAAGAGTCGCGGTTGCCACCACAGAAGTTTTGAAGGTTTTTAAGTAAATTATGAAGTCATCAAGCCTTTTGTGAAGTTGAGTTGGTATATTAGTTCATCACATAACTTGAATTTATCTTTATTTTGTATTCATTATGTCTAGGTCTGGAGATTCCACAGCTCGAATCTGGACACTTAATGATGGACCTTGTAGCTCTAATTCACAAAAGGGGCCCTATGATGTTTCTGTTTTGAAACACTACAGAGGTAGAACAAATGATAAGAGCAAGGATGTTACCACACTGGACTGGAATGTGAGTTTTTTACTTCCAATATTATTGATTGATTTTGACTTCCATTGGCGGACATTTTTTCATAAAGTCGTGTCTTTTATTTAGAGTGAGGGTACGCTACTTGCAACTGGCTCTTATGATGGACAAGCCAGAATTTGGAGTAAAGATGGTAAGTAGCATTAGACTTCCTCTTGTGGTTGTGCCATAGATTTTGGAAATTGGATGCTTATGTCTGCATTTTAAAAAGAGAAAGTTCAACAATTTCGTATTACAGTAATATTTTGGCAAATCGCATAATGAGATAACCAACTGTGGTCTAATTTGTGTTTTAGCTAACTATTAGGTAATCTGACCTGGTAAAAAATGATAACATGGCAGTTTTGACCTTGTTAAATTTTTTGTACTTATGTGGAGCTGTTGTGTTGTTGAAATGACGCCTCAAAACCAGTGAATTAAATTACCCTAAATGAAATTTCTTTGAATGTTTGAGCCTTTTTATAAGGCCAAATAAAGGGTTCTAGACCAAAGTTCGTTACCTGATCTATCAATGCAATTTATCATTAAATTTTGATCTGGTGGTTTGAAAAGGTTGCAGCTTAGTATTTTCTAATAAGTTAACATTTTCTCTAGCGGAGCTGGCAAGTACATTAACAAAACATAAAGGGCCAATATTCTCTCTGAAGTGGAACAAGAAAGGGGACTATCTTTTAAGTGGCAGTGTGGACAAAACTGCAATTGTATGGGACATCAAGACTGGAGAATGGAAACAACAGTTTGAATTTCATGCAGGTGCCTTAATGTCAAATCTCTTATAACTAATTCATATTTTATTCTGATTTGCTACATGATTTGCTATGTTTTGCCACTGTAATATTATTATTGCAGTTCCTACTCTTGATGTCGATTGGCGCAACAATAACTCTTTTGCGACGTGCTCTACTGACAACATGATATATGTTTGCAAAGTTGGAGATAATCGACCCGTTAAAACTTTTGCGGGCCATCAGGTATGTTACTTATTGCATGACCATTTTCTATGTTACTAATTGCATGACCATTTTCTAGGTGAAGTTAATGTAAGGTGTCATGTTTGTATTGATTAAAAATGTTTTTCTAGGTGAAGTTAATGCTATCAAATGGGATCCTACTGGTCAACTTCTGGCTTCATGTTCATACGATTCAACTGCAAAGGTGAATGCTTATTTACATTGTTCTTAAAGCAAGGACATTTAAAAAAAAAAGGTTGAACATGTGAATCACGATTTTTCTTGTTGGTGTAGAAACATGTGATATTGATTGTATTTTTTTATATTATTCCAGCAAATGTAACCACATTAATGATGATAAATTACAGTTTTCTGTATGACACATTGACGCCTATTAACCAATACCTCAAATGGCTACACTATCAAAATTTTAGCCTCCTGATGCACTTCCACCTTGCTACTTTTTGCTGCATTAGCTTCATGAAATGGCCACTTTCCTTATTTCTGACTCTTATATTTCTTAGTTAATTTTTGCATCATAATTAATGATTTGACTATTACAGTTGGATTGATCACTTATATTAATCATGATATAGATATGGAGCTTGAAGCAGAATACCTGCTTACATGATTTGAAGGAGCATACAAAGGTGATACTAATATTACATAGTTTTCCAATGTGATGATCAGCCAGCTTTAATCGCCTAAATTTTATGAAATATATTTGCAGGAGATATATAACATCAAGTGGAGTCCCACAGATCCATATTGATTTAATGTGAGATCTGAGTTATTATTATTATTTTTTTTATATAGTTTTTGGTGATGCTTCGAATCTTTTTTTTTCTTCGTGTTTTTGTAGGATATGCTGTGATTTTTTTTTTTTATGTTTTTTTTTTTTTTTTTTTTTGCCGGTTTTCACCAAAAAAGGGTTTTATTGGATCTATACATCTGACTGGTTTTGAGTTTGGTGGCGTAGGTGGCTTCGGGTGTGTTTAGGTGGTGGTTTGTGTGGTCTGGCTATAACTGGTGCACTCTTGGTGGTTTTGGGTTTGAGTTTTGGTAGTTTGTTGTTGGTGTCGTTAAAACCGTGATTTGTGAATCTAATAGTATTTGTTGATCCGAATTTTGGATTTGAATAGTTGTGTTTTCATCTATGAGTTTTGTTGGTTTGTACAATGGATCTAATGATAGAAAAAAGAGTTTGCTCGTTTGATGTGGTCGTTGATCTGTTCAGCGTAGATATCTATTGTTTGGTGGTTTGTGGGTTATGTTGACTTATGGTGATTTGCTCTTTTCTACAATGGAAAATGATATAGTAAATTTTTTAGGCCAGTGATGTTAGTTTTTGTTTAAAAACCCTATATGGATATATTCAAATTGTGGTAGAAGTTGCAACCATCTTTTTTTTTACTCATTGTATAAAATAGTACTGTAGTTGTTTTGGTTGACAGTGACAACCCATACGTGAGATAGAAAGTTTATGACAGTTTTGTTCCCAATGCTTTGACTAAAAAAAAAGGTAACACGTAAAAGCATGAAAAGAGTTTGTTAAACCCAGCATAGGTGAAAAAACATGTAGAAAAGCATTAAAAACAGAAGACGTATGAATTTGTAAAAAAAAGCCACAAGGAAAAGACGTATGAATTTGAGACGGTTTTTAGCTTCCATTAATTAACAAGTATTGTATAATACGACAAAATAAATAATTAAGATTAAAGTTGCAAAAAAATATCAAACTGGTTTTTATATTTTGGTACGGAGGAAGTAATATCTTTTTATAGCTTGAAGTAAGAATGAACCGATAATGACAATATGACAAGTATTAGAACATTGCCTGAATGAATGAGTTAGTTATTGTTTTTTCCTTTAAGAAATACGAGAGGACAACCAAGACATTGGCAGAACGGAATGGAAAAAACAAAATAAACAAACACACGAATTGACCTTGCAATATTTTGACAAAATTTATAAACCGCCGTCGCTTTGCGCGAATACTTGACTATAAAATTAAATGCACATAAACAAATACACAACACAAAGAAATCACCGCCACCATATTTTGTCGAAAACTATACAACGTTGCCGCTAGACCTGAGTACTCGGCTATACAAAGCTGCCGCTAAGCGCGGGTACTCGGCATTAATGATATGTTGAATGAAAGATTTACTGGCGAAGAGAAGGTTTACTATAGTTTTGATGAAGCAGAAGACACCCACAACTTCTATCCTTTGGAATTCTTAAACTCGCTCAACGTGAGCGGGTTGCCCCTCATTGGCTGCGTTTGAAAATAGGATGCCCGATTATTCTTTTAAGGAATCTCGATCCGGCAAATGGATTATGTAATGGCACGAGGTTGATATGTAAACGTTTTGACCCAAATGTCATCAATGCTGAGATTGCTGTCGGACAACACGCTGGAGTTAGAGTGCTCTTGCCAAGAATTCCTCTTGCTCCATCTAAAGAAGACATGTTCCCTTTTAAACTAAAGAGAACACAGTTCCCTATTCGCCTTAGCTTTGCGATGACTATTAATAAAGCTCAAGGCCAAACAATTCCAAATGTGGGTGTCTATTTGCCCGACTCTGTTTTCTCGCATGACCAGCTTTATGTGGCATTGTCTAGAGGGATTATCAAGAAGTTTTACGCGAAGAGTAACGTGTGTTGTTAGTTTTTATCTCATAACTAATGTAATGTTTTACTTTCAGTTTCATTAAATGTTTTTATATGTTGTTTGATAGATGTTAAGAATTTTTTCTAGACTTTAGTTATCGTGTAGTACAACCGTTTGCAATTACATTCTGATCGGTTCACGTTCTATTTTGAACGCTACACAAAACACTCACCACAATATCACAAATCGTTAATTATTTGCCGCTACGAATTCCGTTGCTATGCACGGGTACTCGCCTAGTTTATACTAAAAGTACAAATGTTTAATCACTTCCCATAAAATTAACCTTTAACAAAAAGTAAAAATTACTTTGATTTTGTCATTGTTTGTTGAATTTCGTGTATAGAAAAACATCACAAAAAGAGCATATGTGTCAAAAATCTGAAAAACAAAACTACAAAAAAGCCCCCGTTGTTTTATAAACTTCAAGGGTCATAAAAGAATTCACTCAAGTTTTAAATCCTTTTTAGCATGATGATTTTATATTGTAAGTATTTGTGTTGCGTTAAAGTATTTGTTTGTTGTACAGTCAAATTCGCATTTAGGTTTTTCAGTTATTATCCGTTTTCACTTTTCAAATTTTCACTTGATGCAGGTTTAATGTCACTTGGGATAGAGTTTTGAGGTACAATAAAAGAATTCACTCAAGTTTTAAATCCTTCAATAGTGTGAAAATGCCATGGAAAGGTTTAATGACACAAGATTTGAGTAAGTTGGATGTAACGAAACGACATCCACTCTTTCCAGAGTTATATCTCGAAAATCTACTATAAATACAAGTAATAAAGGCAAGTTATTCTGAATTTCATAAATTTGGCATATATTTAGACAATATTGCATTTGTACTAACAGTTTTGTTGTCCGTCTTAACAGATAGTCCTCTTTGTGACGTGCCTGAGTTTGAAAAGAGTAAGATGATACTCATAAGACGTGTGCCATTTGCTGGCTGAAAGTAAGTAACCAGATCTTCCAAACAAACTTGCTCTCAGAAAATTTATTATCTTTGGGACAATTTACATGAAACGGGTCACTTTTGGTTAGATTTTATATATAATAGGTCAAATGGGAAATATTTTACTATGTTTAGATTCTGGTATAGTTTACTATGGTTTTACTTCTGCGAGAAATCATTCTATGAATACTTTATACATGTGCGTTATGCTTAATCTATCAACTTCGTATTCTGTATCAGGTTTGAGAATCGCGATCAAAAGTAGTAGCTTGGTTAAGCACTAGCTCGGGCCAGAATATTGCCTAATCTTCACGTTTACTTGAAACTATGAATGTAGTAGCATTATTAAGGAAGTGGTGAAGTAGATTAACTGCTTACTACGTGAACTCGTGAAGGATGGAATGCAATAAGGATGAAGCCACAAGGGCGAAAGAAATCGTTGAATGTAAAAGGTGCCAAGAAATTTGCTTTAAAGGCCCAAATTTGTTTCCTGGTCTGGAGGGTATTTCCCAACTATTAGCAGTTCTGGATGTGCATGTTGCTGCCGAAAACAAAGTAAGCGGTGAATCAGATTATTATGGGATACTTGGTGTGAACCCGTTAGCAGATGATGATACTGTGAAGAAACATTATAGAAAACTAGCTTTATCACTTCATCCCGATAAGAACAAGTCTATAGGTGCAGAAGGGGCATTCCAGCTCGTTTCTCAAGCATGGAATCTGTTATCCGATAAAGACAAAAGATTGGCATATGATCATAAAAGGCATGCTCAATTTTTGAAGCAGAGGGTTCCTCAGAACGTGTTTTCACGAGTGCATATACCTCCAACTCAGAACGGTTTTCACAATGTCACGAAGAGTGCAGCTGCCCGGACAGCTGGTGCAGATGCGCAGACAAAGGTTACAACTTCTCAAAAGAAGGATAAAACTACTACTCAGACGAAGAAAAAAACCAAGAGTCAAAAGGATGAGATTAATGGGACTATCAAGACGGTTCCCACTTCTGTTCCTTCATCCTCCAATGAACAGATAGCTCCTGAGACGTCAAAGGTCAAAGGTTCTCGAAAAAAGAATAAAGTTAACGGGACTACCAAGACGGGTCCCACTTCTGCTCCTGCATCGTCAAATGAACAGATAGCGCCTGAGACGATGCCTGGGCCTTGTTTAACAGAGTTTAAAACTTCTCAAGAAAAGGATAAAGTTAATGGGGCGACAAAGACGGGTCCCACTTCTATTCCTTTACCGGTTACTAAACAGATGAAGATTAAGACGTTTTGGACCGTATGCATGAGATGCAAATTGCAGTATGAATTCTTCAGAAAGTATTTAAACCGAAATATGTTATGCCCCACTTGTTATGGACCGTTTCACGCGACCGAGATTCCCCCACCAAATATCAATGCTTCTTCAGAAGTTGCGGGAATTTCACAAGGAACGGGAAATAACATTTCAGCCCCAGAAACGTGTAAGATAACGGGTATTGAGGCTGGTAATGGTACAAGCTCCCAGCGGGGTCCACTAAAAAGGGATCGAGAAGAAGCTGGGCTAGACACTAATATAGAGGAAGCTTTGAGAAATAAGATCGCTAAAAAGGAAGCTAAATCCGCATCTAAGAAAGTCAAATCTGTTAAAACAAAGCAAGACATTAAGGGGTTTGATGCAATTAAGGAAACAGGGCCTATCAAGAATCACCTTATAAAGAAGGCGACTACGGAAATAAAGAAGAAACTGGACGAATGGAGTTCAGAGGCAGTAAAAGTTGCTGACATGGCAAACAGCTTCTCAAAGAGTAATGAGGCTGACGTACCAGATCCAGATTTTCATGATTTCGATATAGAAAGAAGCGAAAAATGTTTCAAAGAAGGTCAACTCTCGGCAGCTTATGATGATCGCGACGGGATGCCTCGGAACTATGCCATAGTTCACAAAGTAATTTCTTTGAACCCGTTTAAGATGAAAGTATGTTGGCTTAGCTCAAAACCTAACAAGAAACCACTTCCGTTTCCCGGGTTCCTGGAAGCATTCGGCGAGTTTCAACCAGGAAAACATGAAATCGTTACCTCCCCAAACTATTTTTCTCACAAAGCTAGCTTTACAAAGCAGAGAAACGGTAACATTCGTGTTTTCCCTAAAAAGGGAAGTGTTTGTGCTCTGTACAAATACGATAAAACACCGGATACCATCAAACGTACTTACGAACTTGTGGAAGTTGACGAGTCCAGTGAAGAAACAGGAGTTACCGTCACACCACTAGTCAAAGTTGCAGGATTTAAAACAGTGTTTCACCGACATCTTGACAGCAAAGAAACAGAAGTCATCCCGGAAAAAGACTTTCTTAAAATATATCACCAAATTCCTTCGTACTTGCTCACGGGTCAAGAATCTGCAAAAGCTCCAAAGGGTTGTCTCGACCTCGACCCAGCAGCTATTCCTCCTGAGTTTCTTCATGTTTTAGCAGATGTTAAGGAAGCCGATACAATGGATATCGACAATGGTCCAAGTACTGATGGTGTTTGTTCCATTTAGGTACAAAATTCCTGAACTTGGGAGTTTGGTTTGGTTTTTTGGGTTGTTTGGATGGGAAAATAGTTAACATGTAATGGGCATTATGCAGTTGTAACTTGTGCTTAAAAGGGTTGTACAACTCAGTTTTTGTTAGATGCTGCTGTTATATCTTGACTTTATTTAGAAATGTTTCTTTTGTACTTTTGGAATCCAAACATTGACAGTTACTATCTTTTTTTTTGTCTTTATTTCCTATCTTTTGTTAGGATCTGAAGTATAATAGTTTTAAACTTTTGTTGCATGTACTTTATATTATAAAGTGAATCAACATAACTTAAATCATACTTTTAGGCGGGGTGTAATGGTCACTTCCAGCACACCATTTAACTTAACTTAAATCATACTATTAGGCTGGGTGTAATGGTGACCACTTAATCAAACACATAAAAATATCTCACCTTATACAGCATACCATACAATATACCCCACACACAATTATATAACAAAAAAAAAAAAAAAAAAAAAAAAAAAAAAAGTAGTGCACCACGTTAGGTGGTCTGTACCACCGAACCAACCCCAAAAGGCAACTTGGCGCACGGTGGATGACAGGTCGTAGTGGCGGATGACGCTTGGTAGAGGCTCACCACGGGTGGTGAAGGCCTCCATTACACCCGGTCTAAATAATTGGGGTATTTAATTATTTATTCCGGTTCTTGGTTAGTTGAAATGTCTTCCATTTTTATGAAAAACACGGATTTATGATTTTTGTAGCCGATGTAATGAGTTGTTGAAATGTCTTGCATGTACGAGGTGTTTGCTTAAGCTTATTTTTTGAGCTACCGAGCTTAAATGAATTCGGTTTACGTTTAATAAGATTACTTTTTCCGGCTTATTTTACAATTTATAGGCTTATATAAGTCTATAGGTCATAAAATAAGTTAGAAAAGTATTATAAGCTGAAACCACGTGAACTCTGGTAAGCTTAAAAATAAGCATAAACAAAACCTCTTAGTATGAACTATGAAGAACTTTGTTAATGGACATGTCCACTTATGGCAGATTACGATAGATAACTTTAAGAAACATAGAAAATGGATGAATAATGACATTTCGATGGATAGAGTTTTGTATTTTTCGCAAAAAAATAATACATTGCTTATTTGCACAATTATCCTAAACAAAAACACTAACAAAACCTACATAAGCTGATTCTCATCTACATTCCTTAAAAGAAAGCCATTACCAATTGCTTTTCCTTGCTCAACATCAACTAAATATTGGGAATAAGTGGAGGCATGGCTTAGCTCCTAACTGGAATGAACAAATATGTAGCCGTGAGCAGGGGCGGAACTAGACTTAAAGTTCAGGGGTAGCGAAAAAAAAAAAAAGTTAACCATAATTTTTTTTAACCGTACATTTAAATAATTAAAAAAACACAATAATAAAAGAAGTTAAACAAATACCTAATAGATCTCAGAACTCTCCTTTTCGGTTTTTCATAGCTTGAAAACGAACCATTACATCCTCATTCGTTACTTCGTCAAATGTCTCTCCTTCAACAGCACATACCATAACATTGTTCAAATATTTGTCCCCCATTCGATTCCGCAAATCCGTTTTAATAATCTTCATTTTAGAAAAGCATCTTTCAACAGTTGCGGTTGAAACCGGTTAAAACCAATGCAAGCTTCAAAATCCGATAAAATAAAGGAAATGAGAGATTTTTTCCGGTTTCCACCATTACCCGAGCTAGGTGACAAATCCCATCCAAATTCAAAAATCTATCATCTTCCTTTACCGAGTGATAAAAGACTTTAAGCTCACCCAAAATACACCGCTATCGTTCATATTAAAATCAACCGGATACATCTCAGAAAAGGCTACTATCTTAGATATGTCAAACTTAGAAAACCCATTACAAGGATTTAAACCCGACATATTTTCTACCAATGTAGTTGATACCTCATTGAACCGGTTCCCAAATTCTTGAATTTGCATATCCAAAACCGTATTAAAAACCTCAACCTCAACATTATTAGAACCAACATCATCCTCTTGAAATTTTCTTTTAAAGAAATTGCCAATATGCACTTGTTTTTTCATGTTTCAACTTTCAAAAATCAAACCCCTAATACAAAAATATTACAAATTGCACTTAGAATTAACATATGAGCAGTAAGCAGCCTAAGTGTCTAACAATCTGAGGCAGTAAGCAGTAACTCAGTAAGCAGCCTAACTGCCTAAGCCTAAGTGAAAAAAAACATATGAAATTGAACCTATGAAATTGTACAAAAACATATGAAATTGAACAAAAACATATTAAATTAAACCTAATTAACCCTAATACTAAAAATGACAATTACATATAAAATTGAATCAAAATTAATTCTAATACTAAGAATGAAAATTATGAAATAGATTTGAAAATAGAAATTACCTAGCGATTGGCGAAGCAATGGTTGAGAATTGAGATTTGAGATTGGCGAAGCAATGGTCAATTGTTTTTTTTTTGAAAGAAACAAGTTGGGCAATTGGTTATTGGTCAGTCAATTGGTCATCAACGACTTTAAGACTTTTAATTTGGTAGGATAGAAAAGCAATGGACAGGTGGTCACTAAGCTTTTGGAGTATTATAAGTTATTAAGTTTGTCAGTTTGTGTTTATTTTTTTTTTGTTTTATTTTTAAACATTTAGTGGGCTTGGTCCTTGGAGTTTTTTTAAAGAATGATATAGGCTTTGGAAATTTTGTTTAGGGGTAGCGAAAATTTGTTTCAGGGGTAGCGAAATACGAAACTTAGTACGAAAAACATAAAAAATCGCTAAAAATTCCACTACCGAGTAAAAGTTCAGGGGTAGCGACCGCTACCCCTGACTTATACATACATCCGCCCCTGGCCGTGAGCACTGTTTAGTTTTAACTAGAGTAGTAGCAATCTTGCCATCTTACTGTAAATTCATTTACTTACTCAGTTCTGGTACGTTAATCACAAACTTGAGTTTTGTATAGGTACGGTAATTAGTGCTCTTTGAGTATAATGTCTCATGTTCTTTAGCGTATATGAATAATGTTGGTGTAAACCGGATCATGTGTTGGCTTCAGCAGTATCATTTTCTTATGGTCTATATGATTATCTCACACATGATACAATATGCACGTGATGTAGCTAATTGTTTGCGTCACGGTTGGTGTTTACAGCATAGTACTACGCACATCTTTGCATTTTTCCTTTTACAAGATTACAAGTGTCATTTGTTCAACAAATGATAGTTGACTACTTTTACTATGTTACAAGAAAATGTTTCCTATCAAATGATACAATGGGCTAGAACATATAGTTGACCCAACCCATCATGACTTCAAACAAAAATGTTTGGTTTCAGCCCAAAATTGAACCTTTAATTTTTTTTATTTTTTTTTATTATTATTATTAATTTTGTTTAAAATATTGGGTAAATGATACGATGATTAAATTTAAGTATAAGTTATACTTTGGGTAAATATGCTCTTACTCTTTGCACTACTACACCACACTACGCTTGGCTCTACACATTTACAGAGCTAACTCATGTCCGGTGCCTGACAAAGCTAAGGGGGGCTTCAGTCCTTACTCTTTATCCTCATCTTCGCCCAGGCTAACGGGGCCTTACTTTTAGATACTGAAAATGTAAAGCATTGTTCATATGTTATGGCAAACACGGTCGTCCCGTCGTCATCACACCATAAGTATTTTATATTTATTTATTTTTTTTTTTTTAATTTTTTCTCCTTAACCTTTTAAAATATATATAATAAAATTAAGCAGCAATAGTCGTTTATACTTTCTTACAAAATATGAAAGATTTTCATATCCTTCATTTAAATATATTAATTCTTCTTCATAAAATGTTTAGAGTTTTGAGTGTTATTTTATGATGTTATACGATCTATTTCACTTACAATTACGTAAACGAACATTAGAAGTACGCAACGAAGTGCGGCTACAAAGGACACTCATTACTCGTTAGTTACTTGTCTTCTTAAAAGTCTAAATGTCCTCTTCCCAATCTCAAGTCTTCTTAAAAGTCTTCTCTTACATAGAAAATAGTTATTATCAATCATATATTGTTTTGCTCAAGCCGATAAGGAATTTGTGGATGGCATTCTCTTCACAATTTACGTGTCGTGGACGTTAAACATTAATATTTGAAAATATCATAATCTCTTAAAAGTCTTGGTCAAGATGATAAGGAATTTGTGGAAGCCATTCATTTCACCATTTGCATGTCGATCACAAACTGTTAACATGCAAAACTAAAGATTAGAAGCCAATACTTATTCTTATGACTTTAATTAAATTTCCAAAAATGAAGTCACCACAAACATTAAGTTACTTATCATCTTCCTCTCATATTTCAATTCACGTACTTGGTTTTGGTTAATCAAAAATTTAAGTTTTGTATGCGTACGATAATTAGTGCTCTTTGAGTATAATGTCTCATCTTCTTTTGCGGATTTGCATAAACTTTGGGTTAAATGGGACATTTATTAGTATTGTTGACTTATGATCTACTCTGTATATGATTATCTCACATTTGATACAATATACATGTAGTATAACAAATTCTTTGCGTCGCGGTTGGTGTTTACAATATAGCAGTACATCTGTGCATTCTTTTTATATAAGATTACAAGTGTCATTTGTTGGTGATTTTAGTGTCATCACTTATATTTTGTGTAATTGTTATTTACTTGAGATCAAGAGATTAGTCAGGTATAGCTTATAGTCGAGTTACGAGGTGCGGAGTCCACACTCATTCTAGCTAGCTTGATGCTGCGATAACTAAGTGCGGGGTCAAGGGGCCGCATCCCCTTGCCGGGTCAAGGGGCAGAGCCCCTTGTTCATATGTTCTAGTGAACACGGCCGTGCCATCGTCATCACACCATAAGTATTTTTTTAATAATTTATCTCCTTAACCTTTAAAATATATATAATAAAATTAAGCAAATCAATCAACTGCCATTTATACTTTCTTACAAAATATGAAAATTTTCCATATTCTTCATTTAAATATATTAATTCTTCTTCATAAAATGTTTAGAGTTTTGAGTGTTATTTGATGATGTTATACGTTCTATTTCACTTACAATTACTTGTCTACGATATATGCAATATAAGTGTAGTCTTCCATCTCCCAAGTCTTCTTAAAAGTCGATTATACATGGAAAATAGTTAATAATGTGATAAGCTTCCCTATCCCAAGTCTTGGTCAAGCTGAGAATGAATGTGTGGATGATAGACCATAGGTTAAATAATTAATGTGATAAGCTTGCATATCCCAAGCCTTCTTAAAAGTCTTGGTCTAGATGATAAAAAATTGTTATTATCAATCAAATTGTCTTGGTCGAGCTGAGAAGGAATGTGTGGATGATAGACCATGTACAGGTGATGCTAGTTGTGCTACTTGGCTTGCATAATTAATGTTAATAGACCATGTACAGGTGATGGTAGTTGTGCTACTGGATAATTAATGTTATATGTCTTCCCTAGCTCCCAAGTATTCTTAAAAGTCTTCTGTGATATCAATCAAATTTTAGTCTTGTTCAAGTTGATAAGGAATTTGTGGATGACATTCTCTATTTCTCTTCACAATTTACGTGTCACCGTGTCACGTACGTTAGACATTAAAATTAGAAAATATCAGCATCTTGAGTTCGAAGTTTGTAGATCTCTGTCTCAACAGTAAAATATAATAAAGGAATTTATGATAATCTTAGTTATATATTGCTTATACAAGTTTTTGCTATTATAATCTATACATTTTATTTGCTAATGTTGGTTAGTATATAATGTCTTGGTCAAGATAAGGATGATAAAGAATTTATAGAAGCCATTAATTTCACGACCAAGTTGCATGTCACGAACGTTAACTTGCAAAACTAAGGATAAAAGCTGATACTTGTTCTTATAATTTTAAGTAAATTTTCAAAAATTAGAAAATATCATCATAGTCTCTTTGAGTTTGAAGCTTGTACTAGATATGTGTCTCAACAACAAAGTATTATAATCTATTAATCTTATTTGCTAATATTGTAGACGTGTTTTTTTTCGCCAATAATTGATATAAAAACATTGACTAGTTAGTACATTCTCAATGAAAAGTCTTGGTCAAGATGATAAGGAATTTGTGGACGCCATTCATTTTAAAGTGTCCACATAAAACAGTTTAACCATTTTAGAAACTCCAACTTTTTATGTGTTGTTTAAACGTCCATTAGCATAAGCTTTGTTGCCCAAGGTTTAACCTGGAAGTTAATCTTAGATAATGTTGAAATCTCAATATTTCATTGTTATTTTGAATCTAATCAAGCTGTCAATTTATTTATTTTATTATTTTTTTCTTCTCATATTCATTCAAGTGTCACCAAGATTCACAAAAACCAAAGGATTTATGCTAAAATGAGTTATGTTGTAAAGTATTTCATTGAGACATTTTTTCAAACGGTTTATGTGCATATTACAACAGACTTGTTTAAACAATTAAACATATGCAAATGAACTCGAATAAAGAAACACAATACCTTCAAATTATAGTTTTTAATTACATAAGTAATTATAAAAAAACCTTGTATTGTGATGTCAAGTTGCATAGAAGTTCTGTACCAAATTGCATGATTGAATGTTTACAAGTTGCATCCTAAAGCCAAAAGGAAGGTGTCAAGTTGCTTACATCTTGGAGTCTTGGACCATTATCCCTTAAATCATATTATAAGTCTAGTCTTCCCACTCCCAATTTCTTCCATTCAAAGTCTCCCCTACCCCAAATATTCTTGCTCAACTCGGCTATAAAAATAGTTGCTTACATATGTCTAGTCTTCCAACTCCCAAGTCTTCTTAAAGTCTTCTGTGATTATGCATATAAAATAGTTACTATTGTTAGTCAAGGAATTAGTGGAGGATAGACAAAAGGTGTTACTATTGTTAGTCAAGTTGCTTACATATGTCTAGTCTTCCCACTCCCAAGTCTTCTTAAAGTCTTCTGTGATTATACATATAAAAGGCCAATACTTGTTCTTATAATTTCAAGTAAATTTCCAAAAATGAAGTCACCACAAGCAATAATTCACTTATCATCTTCCTCTCTTATTTCTTTTATTTTTTACGGTCTCGTGATAACATGTCTTACTTCTGCCACCGTCTCTGCTTCATATGACGGTAATGAGACTGATTATCATGCATTGTTGTCATTTAAGTCAAAGATCACCCATGATCCATACAAAGTTCTAACCACGTGGAACCATTCCTTTCACTTCTGTGACTGGAGTGGTATTTCATGTGGAAAGCGGCACAAACGAGTGACTGTTTTACGGCTGGATTCGCAAGGCTTAGAAGGCTCGTTGTCTCCTCATGTAGGAAACCTCAGCTTCCTCCGTGTGCTTAATCTCAGGAACAACAGCTTTCAAGGAACCATTCCTCATGAACTTGGTCATCTATTTAGGCTACATCGTCTTGGTCTTCATGTAAACAAATTCAGTGGAGTCATTCCAACAAACTTGTCGGGTTGTTCTAACCTCGAAGACCTTTGGCTCGCTGAGAATAAGCTGACTGGAAGCATACCCAAGGAGATGGGTTTGCTCTTGAAACTTGTTTTTCTTGGAATTGACGACAATAATTTAACAGGGGGAATCCCACCTTTCTTGGGGAATAATTCATCAATGGAAGAGTTCTCTGCGGGCGGGAACCCGTTTGGTGGAAGCATTCCAGATACCATTGGTCTTTGGAAAAGCTTGACGGCATTTGGCTGTGGTTCGTGCAACTTATATGGAAGCATCCCTCATTCCATTTTCAACCTCTCACTCCTAGTTAATTTTTCCTTACCTGATAATCACCTCACTGGTAGTCTTCCTTCAGAAATTGGTAATCAGCTCCCAAATCTTGAGTGGCTTCAGTTATGGGGTAACGAACTGACCGGAGTTCTTCCACCTTCTCTTTCTAATTGTTCTAAATTAGGATATTTTGAAATGAGTCACAACAATTTTAGTGGGAAGTTGACTATCGACTTTTCAAAACTAAGAGATATTTATTCTATTAGATTATATGATAACAACTTCCATGGACGTGGAGAAGCTGATGACATGAGGTTTGTTGATTCTATGAAAAACTGCACCAAATTAGTAAATTTGGAACTTACTAATTGCAACCTTATAGGAGTGCTTCCAATATCAATAGGTAATCTTTATCAACTCAGCTTTCTACATTTAGGAGACAATCAATTATTTGGAAGCCTACCTTCAAGTATAGGTAGTCTAGTTGGTTTGACCACTTTAGGTTTAGAAGATAATCGATTCAAAGGAAATATCCCCACTACCATTGGTAACCTACAAAAGCTACAAGTTCTTGGTCTATCTAGAAATCACTTTTTAGGGACTATCCCTGATGGCATTGGGAACCTATCATTGTTGACTGTACTTTATTTAGATTTAAACAAATTAGAAGGCCATATTCCATCAAGCCTTGGGAATTGTGAAAAACTTAATGCGTTAGACCTTTCAAACAATAGACTCAGTGGTAAAATACCCAAGCAACTTCTTCAACTCCCATCACTAACTGTTGGTTTAGATCTTTCATACAACAACCTGTCTGGTTCAATTCCATCAGAGATTAAAGACCTCAAGATGTTGAGCGGTCTTGATTTATCTTATAATAAATTATCAGGTACCATTACTAGTAGCCTTGGTGAGTGTATTAGCCTTGTAGAGTTGTACCTTAGTGGCAACATATTTGAAGGCATAATACCACCTTCATTCAGTTCCTTGAGAGGATTGAAGGTACTCTACATTTCTCAAAATAATTTATCAGGAAAAATTCCTCAATTCTTAGAGAAATGGAATTCCTTAGAGTTTTTGAACCTATCCTTTAATGATCTTGAGGGTGAAGTACCAGTTGTAGGAGTGTTTGCAAATGCAAGTGCATTTTCGGTTTTGGGGAACAATAGGCTTTGTGGTGGTTTGGTTAAACTTGAGTTACCCAAATGCAAGGAGACGGGCAGTAAAAAAAAAAGGTCTCCTTTCTTCATATTAGTCATTGTGATTGCACCGACGTTGCTCGTCGTATTATGTTGTGTATATCTTTTGTGTAAGAAGAAACGCAATAGTCAACCATCTGAGTCAACACGTAGTGAACGGTTCATGAAAGTTTCATACAATCAGCTTCTCAAGGCTACTGATGGGTTCTCTACAGCAAATTTGATTGGCGAGGGTGGGCACAGCTCTGTTTATAAGGGAATCCTCGATTCTAATGATGATAAATCTGTTGCAGTTAAAGTTCTAAATCTTCAAAGTCGAGGAGCACACAAAAGCTTTATAGCAGAATGTGAAGCATGGCGTAATATTAGACACCGTAATCTGTTGAAGATAATAACTTCATGTTCAAGTACTGATTTCCAAGGCAATGATTTTAAAGCTCTGGTTTACGAGTTTATGCCCAATGGAAGTGTACACGATTGGCTTCATTCAAGTGCATATGCATCGAAACTAAACCTTCTTCAAAGAATAAATATTCTGAGAGATGTTGCCACTGCACTTGATTATCTTCACAGTCGCTGCCAAACAACGATTGTTCACGGTGACTTGAAGCCAAGTAACATTCTACTTGATGATGATATGGTGGCTCATGTTGGAGACTTTGGCTTAGCTCGACTACTTGGTACAGACTTAAACCAAAATAGCTCAACCGGGGTTAAAGGAACAATTGGTTATGCACCTCCAGGTAATTCCACTTCTATTCCATGATCCTTATATTACAGGTTAAAGTTTGTAAATTAATTAATTGTTATTCATTTGTAGAGTATGGTATCGGGAGCGATATGACAAGTTGTGGGGACGTCTACAGTTTTGGAATATTATTACTAGAGGTGATGACTGGGAAAAGGCCGACAGATGACATGTTTAAGGAAGGTCTTAGCCTTCATAAATTTGCTTACATGGCATTACCAGATCATGTAGTCGATGTTATTGATGATGATGCAATTGTGTTGCAAAGTACGGAAGCGAATGCAAAGAAAGTGGAAGAATGTTTGGTTGCAACTATCAAGATTGGAGTTTCGTGCTCTGTGGATTCACCACCACAACGAATGAAAATAGAAATCGTTGTCAATGAGTTGCAGCGTATTCTCGATGTGCTTCAAAATATATAAGGTACTCTGTTATGCCTTTTTGTAAAATCTTATTTTACATGAGTTTGTTAAAAATCATCACTAAAATGGTTTTATTTTTCAACTCTTTCAGGCCTAAAGCTTGTATGGTGAAGTTGTGGGAAACTGCAACAAGGAGGAGTGCATGTCGTAGTTAAATAAATGTTAAGTTGTTAAAGATGTTTGTAATTGTGGTTTAATTTTCTTGTTGCATAAGTGTACAAGACATAAGTGTACGTTTACATTCTTGGTGACGTATCATATGCATCAAGCATGTTTGTATGTGTGGTTTAATTTTCATCAATCCAATTTGTGGTATTGAATTCTACTTAAGTTCTACTTGGTGTTCGATTCCTTAATGAACAACCTAATGTTATTCATGTTCTCTGACTTTCAATTGCATAAATTTGACTTTTTTATGAATATCTGAATGAGAAAGCTCAAGGCTTCCCCCTCTTCTGGTTTCGAGCAGTGTATGGTTCAATTTTATAGAAAGTTAACCTCATGTTTGGTATACTGTATTATTACTACAAGTATACTGTATTAAAAATGTGTCAATAATGACCAAAGTGTATTTCTGATACATAAATCAGCTCGAATATTTTGATACTTATCGTATTCCTTATACCGTTAGTACAACTCTATTTTCATCGAATAAGCGTTTGGATAAGCAATCCCCATCTCAAAACTGTGTATTGCTATTTAGTTTAAGCAAGCCCAAACAGCCCTTTAGCAGTTAATGTGTAGCTTTATGGTCATCATTGTTGTTTTAACCATATTTCTAGAAATACAAGCGTTTAGCTTTTGGATGTTATCTCTCCTATTTGAAACGATAATAAATGGAGACTTTAGCTTTTACGTTACCAAACGCTTTGAAAATATGAATAGCTATTGCTAATAATTGTTTATAATTGGTACTACAACTACCGCTAGTTTTGCAAACAATAATCTCGTTTATTAGTAGTTTTGAAAAAGTAGGCTTGAGACATGCTTCTTGGATAACACGTAACCTGTTTTGAAATGCAGCCCAAACACCTCTTTATAATCTATATGGATGTTATCTATCCTTTATGTGTATCGATTGATTGACAATAGGCGAACTTAAGGGGTTATTCTGGAAACTGAATATAGTGTAGGGGTACAAGTGTATGTTGTGTAATTAAACTGTTATTAGTTAGAGCAAGTATCAAGTGTCTATAAAAAGTGCTTAAGCAGTAGAAAGGAAAGGATGTTACGAGGCATTTACTATCAAGCTGAATTACATGACACAAGATGTGTTAGTATGAAAGGAGAGTTGTGTATGTATGTTTGTGTTTAAGGTTGAAACCAAACAGTGGTTAGTATGATCCAAAAAACGTTTAAGTACGACGGATGTGGGTGACTCCCACATCTCAGCCCGTTACATGGGCGGTAATCATGTATATTTCTTACAAGACAGAAACATATAGTTGCATTGAGTGCATAATTATCATATAAATGTTTATTTTTTACTGATGTTGTTATTTTCTTACTCGCATGTTTTAGGATGATTGTGACCCATCATCTCGTCATAGAATAGAAAAGAGAAACAGGATGACGCATGGTATGTAGCGTTTGGGTATTCTGAAAGTTTTTGTCATCAAGTTTTACAAAAGATTAATGTGCCATTTTTACTTTTTTAATGAAATGACCCAAACTGGCCCGTTTTAACCTATTTTTAATTTTTTATATCTTTTTTACATAGCCCGAACCGACATGTAGGATCTGAATTTTAAGCTATGAAAGACCAGAACCGACATGTTGGACCTGTTTCTTAAGATATGTTTATATCTTTTTAACATAACCTGAACTGAACCATTTTATACGGGTCGATGTAGCCAGAAAAACAGCTCCAAGGGGCTTGTTGCAGCTCTGTAAAATAAAGAAAAGAATTTTTTTTTTTTTTTTTTTTTTTTTTGTACTCTCCATTAATAAGTAGTCAGTACTCAGTATGTTAATTATGAGTGCAAAAGTTCAATATATCTGATATCATTAAAATTATTTGATTTGGGAGTTTCTATGTACTGGGCACCGTTTTTTTCTCCAAGTTACTTTTTTATTTACCATTTAAAAGTAAAATGGGTCGAAATAGCCATCGTTACTAGTGTTGGTTAGTTGCTGAACTGACTGCTTTTGGAGGCTGTTAACACTAACAGATGACTGTTTTTACAAAACAAGCATAACCCATAATGCTTTTAAAGGATGACTCGTCCGATATGGCTAAGATTTCAAGAAAGGTTCCAACCTTGTTCGTGAAGTTCAGGACACCACCGAGAATCACCAGTTAGTTACTTTTTTTACAAATCTAACGTTAATGCAGACTAATAATTACTAATTGCTTAAATTACATCAGGAATCCATAAAGATCTGTAAAAATACCAGATCATTTATTATGCCAATGGACTTACAAATTCAGAAAATTAAATTGGTCCAACACACGTACATTCACATAGTATTGATTCAAATAAGGAAGATCCATTGACATTACAAATGAACATAGTATTGATTCAAATAAGAAAGATCCATTGACATTACTGTTTATGAGAATTTCAGCCATGAATGAATTTGTTGCTCTTCTTTCCCGAAATGAACATAGTACTGATTCAAATAAGGAAGATCCATTGACATTACAAATGAGTTGATACATTGAGCTTGCCTACTTGAGCAATACATCTAAAAAGACACGCCAACCTTATTAACTACTTGAGCAAAAATGAAAATGAAACATGCACCATAGACATCACTGTAAGTATCGTTATCGTCACTGCCTTTGAATAACTCGAGAAAAACAGATGGGTTTTGATGAAGTTGATGTCGTCTCCAATCTGCCTTTAGAATTGATAATCAGACCATATGACGAATACATAATAAATCTTGACTATACCCATCCAAATACAAGCTCCAAATAACACTAATAACTAGCAATACACCACATTGACCACCTGCACAAACTAAAACACACACTTTATCATTCTTTGGAGCTTCAAACATATGAATGGCAGTAAATGTTAAGCCTTGGCATTGGTGATATCACTGAGCCCATTCCAGTAATTTGTTGCTCTTTCAAAGGGATGAAAATATTTACGTTGTTAAGAAACTAACTGTCGAATACACAGGTCGCAATTTCAAGCATTTTACTTATAAATGGATCAATTTACGTTATGTTATATTTAATGGGTTCAACAGGCTGAAAACATTCATTAATCATTATTTTTTAAACAAGTTTAAGAAAAGGACAGACCACGTTTGCAGGTCAACCTGATCCAGTCCAGACTAAAATTACCAGTTTGACTTGTTTCCCAACCTGACTAGCTGCCCGTTATGGAACACCTCTAGTTTAGATCATGTGTTACCTGTAAGGCTCCCAAGCCTGCATTTCCAAGGGTCCACATCTACGGTGTGACTGATAAATCATTAGCCAATGCTTTTCTGCAATACAAAGAAATGAGAATACCAATAATGTTGTAAACACATAATTTTCTTGTGGAGCTGAAGTAATAACTTCTGGAATGGGCTCAGTTATATCACCAATGCCAAGGCTTATCATTTGTTCATCAGGGTATTTTAGCTTATGTGCAACCATTCTTCTACGAATCTGTAATTCCACCAACACATTTCATGTATCTAAGTCTCATGTCCAAATGAAAAATAACAAGTTTCTATATCCATGTCTTTATTTATAAGAAACATGTGACAGTGATACCGATGTAAACCTGAATCTATAGTGACAAAAAATCGAGCCGTAATTAGACAAGTACCCTTGTATTCAGTGAATATATATAAAGATAACCTGTAGGCTTTCATGCTCTCTTTGGTCCACCTTATCTCCAAGCCCTCATGTTCTGTGATTTCAATAAAAATGGCAAGCAAGTGTTCAGAGATGAAATGCCTACAATGCTAAATTTACTCCACTAGCAGATCTAAACATAAAACAATAGATATACAATTGGATAATTCCATCTTTATCCAATTAGATCTTCAACTACAAATCTAATATTAAAAAAATGCAAACTTGAACCCAAATACAAAAGCTTTACAAATAAACTGCTAAGTTTGAGGTCATATGAACAAGGCTGGCAAGGATTCTATGTGGAATCGAGCTTTAAACCAACACTAATGTCGGCTTTAGATCCGTTAAGAACAATAACCCCTGATTGAACCATCAACCAGTCGGAATTTTATGATTAAATGGATGTCAGAGAAAGATTGCATACCTGGTTGTCGAAGATTTTCGAACTCAAGCCGTATTGGAAACATGTAAAAAGTGATTTAAGGGTCTATGTTTATGTGGTCTAGGTGAAAAGAAATAAGAAAGCAAAGTGAAAAAAAGAAGAGGGGCGAATCCCGCTCAAAAGGGAAAAGTTAAAAAAAATAAAGGCGGGTTTTTATTTATAAAACAGGGCTCTATTTTGTGGACGAATTGGACCCCGGTTTTTTCATTTCATGACCGGGCTTTATGCCTTTGTTTTTTATGGACACCTTTATAGAGCCCTTTTTTCCTGTTAACAGGGCTCTATTAAGGGGGCTTTATTTCAGATTTTGTAGTAGTGTGAGAAAAGAGAGTTTATGAGTCAAAGAATTTCAGTACCAAGGTACATAGCCATCTGACCAATCTTCAAACCCAAACACTCCTTTTAAAGATAACTGATATTTCCAAATCTAACCAGTTAATCACTCGAGGCAGATTATTCTAGCAGACAATTTTATGACATTTTCCAGCCTGCAAGCCTTTTATTTCATTTACTACCAAACAGGAAACTATCCATATGATTTTTACTAGCCAAAGACATCAGAAGATAAAAAGCTTGTGAAGCAAAGGTTTTCAAAACCATGATACATAGCCATCGGTTTAAACCTTTATTCCAAACACCAGTTAGGCATATAACAACTTTTCTGATCAACAAGGGAGGTATGGTTAACCGTTAGTTAGGGCAAAGTAGCATCATCTTTCACAGCTCACTCTTCACATAATCCCATTCATGTTACTATCCCATCTCTTATAAATTTGAATAACTGATACTGATTTCTTCACATTAAGGCTCATAATTTTCCATTTAATCTCTTCTTTCAATACCTTTAGAATAGTTTCATCATTTCTCTTCAAGTCCTGAAACAGCCTCAAATTCCTTTCATGCCATATGATATACACACAAGCAGCGGTTCTAATTTTGCTCAGCACACTCTACCAAAATACTGTAGCCACCAGTTGTAAAAAAGGCTATTTTGATAAAATTTCCCTGAACTTTCGACTTTCAGAGTCCAATTAAACTTGAGCTATACCAGGAGTTGACTTTCGACTTTAAGTTCTCCTTAAACTTTCACATCTTCTTCTTTTATTATCATAATCTCTGTAATCTCTTCCATGACGAGGTGACGGTTCTGAACGGTCTCGATAATCCCTATCATCACTTTTGGAACTTCACCTTGAGGCCACCCTTCCTTCACACCTAGAGCGCCGATGATCACCACTTCTGGAACTTCTAGATGAAGGAGTAACACGCTGCAACATCCGAGTACATACTCAGTATTAGGTATGGGTGCAAATCTGATATAACATTCATACGCAAAATACAACTTTGATTGCCAGTTGCAGATACAAAAGTTTGATTATGTTAACAAGATCAAAAACATTATCTCAAACAGCCAAGTTACCTCTGAATGTGCGGTAGAAGCATATCTAGCAGATCGTTCTTCGGTGATACTTTCTGCAACACGAAAAAACATCTCACAATTAGATCAAACTGTACAGGTTACATTACATTAAAACGATGACTAGATGTAACTAACTCTTACCTGAATCAAATGTTTTGCTTCCACTTGAATCACGGTACTTTCTGTTTTGATTTTGCCCACTGCTGGACCACTTCCAACGTCATCTTGATCAGCGAGTGAGGATTTTTCCACATCTTCGTCTATAGATGCCATCATAGAAAAAAGTTTGGTCTGGGAACTTTACATGATCCTTCAACTCGTTTTGCACTTGCTAGAAACTGAAAATGAATGACTCCTCAAAACATTAACACTCAAACAAGATACATGAGCCTGATTACAAATGAGGTGCCGAAATTAAGATAGGATATAAGTAGAGTGTAGACCAGAAAAACTAATGAACCTTGCAACTTTTATAACCAAACTTCAGAAAGATAAAGTCTTTAGATATTTGGTTCTTATCTTGATGCAGAACAAGGCAACGTACATTATATTAGCTTCAATGATGCCTAAAAGATACTAAGACGTACTGTATATGGATAACCATATGCTTAACTTATCCAGTTATTCATTACCCCTTATTCCCCCAAATAACTAATAAGCACTTTGGCATAAGCTTACCCAGCGTGTAAGTTCTTTATACAAGCTTACCCAAACACCCCCTAAATCCCATATTCCCATGACAGGTATCCCTCTCACAAAGTCACGCTGCTTTACACATGATAATTAGGGAAAAGAGAAATACATCCCAATGTATAACGCACTTTGACATAAGCTTACCCAAACACCTTCAATAAGCTTTTTTAACTTTTTTTATACAATAACTTATTAACCAAGTAAAACTCGGATCACAAACACACACATATATATTAGCTTAATTTGTATAAACACGCATACAAACATGAATCTTTATACAAACACGCACCGTAGATATCATTCTCTTCTAGAGACATAATTAATGTTTAAAGTTGTAGCTGTACGTAACATCTAAATCCAAAATTAATTCATGTTATTTTAAAAAACCAAAATTCACATCATTTGAGCTGACTAAACGGGTATTAAACCAGGATAGTTGCACCATCACTTATTGTCAAATACTAACAAGCCACAAACATCAAAAGCAATCTCAAATCATTATCCTACCAACTGACCAACAGAAACCAAAAACCTAAACATCATAACTCAACAATCAAAGCTAAACCCGGTTCATATCCTAAATTCATACCACATTTTCCCAAAACACCAAAATTCACCCCATTTACACACACAAGATACGCATCCAACGAGGGTAGTTAAACCGTCACTTATCGTCAAATACTAACAAGAAGTAAACATCAAAAGCAGTCTTAAATCCATATAAAAACAACTCAAATCTTAAAAAACATTCATAGGCTTAGCAAAATCTCGAAAACCAAAACCCGAAAAATCAATCAGTTAACAATTAAAGCTAAAGCTAAGCTCACAATAACATCTACAAATCTCACCATTATCCAAACATCATTTACAGCAAAATCTACAAAAGGTGTGGAGATTACATCTGAAAAGGAACTGCTGTATTTGTGTGTAATAACTTCATTTTTTTTCTTTGGCATGAATGTTAATTAACACATTAATTTGTTGCAAAAATGATAATTAGGAAAAATACAAATACATCCAAACACTTTGACATGAGCTTACCCAAACATCTTCAAGGTCAGCAACCAAAAACCCGTCTCACCAAATCTCTCATTTCTTCAAATTAGAGGGTTAGGGGTTTTAATTTTTATAAAATTTGTAGATTTTGTTTGAATTGATGGAATTTATTAAAGGGTTATTGTTTGGTTGGTGTTTGGTGGTGGTGTGGTTGATTGTTTCACAAAAGTGATAATGAGGAAAGTGGTTGATCAGTTGAAAACCCCTTGCCTCTCCTAGAGGTCAAGGGTTCGATCCTCACTTCTTACAAAAGGCCGGAGGTCCTTTTCTACCTTAAGTAGAATCGGAAGCAGCCTCTCTATCTTAGGTAGGGGTAAGGCTGTCTACATCTCAACCTCCCCCATACACCGTGGAAGACGGTATTGGGACCCATAACCCGTGGAAGACGATATTGAGAGATACTTTTTTAGGTTGAAGGGTTGGGTGTATTAGTTACAGTACTATTTTGTTAGTATGAAAGTACCCACTTAATTAAAGGTCAACCTAGTCAAACTAACCGTGCCTGTTAAAATTGGACCAAACCTGAAACGAATGTTTAATTTTCTAACTCAATTCAATTTTTTTTGAAAAATTAGACCAAAAGTGAAATACTCAACAAACCACAACGATAAAAAATGTAGTTAACTCTTAACTGAATTAAAACCCTATGAATTGATTCGTATAGTCGATGTTTTTAATTATAGATCGTATTTAATTTAGGGTGCTTTTATTAATTTTATATAAGTTGAAGGGTTAAAAGTGTAAAAATTGTGAGAGGATAAAGGATAATGAATATTACAACATACAACAACAATATTTAATCACGTCGAAACGGGTTATAGGGAGGTGAGATGTAAACAAGCACACCTCTAAATAGGGATAGTGAAAATGTTTTTTATGTGATTTATGAAGGGAGTTTTTTTGTTTTTAAAATGAAAGTTGAAGGGTAAGAGTGTAAATTTAAATAAGACTAAAGGATCAAAAAAAAACTAAGGGTGATTTCTTATGCTATTCAAAGTGTGTTTTTTATGTGATTTAAAGTAGATGTGGCAATTCTTGACACCGACACGATAAACGATATGAATTCGACACAAAGTTAAACATGTTTCGGGTTGAGGATAAATAAGTTTGGTTCAAAAACATGTCAACCCGTCTAACCCATTTAATAAATGAATCGTGTTTTGTGTTGAGCAAGTATTAAACTAATAACACGTGAACCCGTTTAAGTATGTAAGCCTTACAAAAATAAAATATGTAACTTGGTTTTTATGTGGAATTTGGATTTAAATGTATTTCTTGGGAGATGATTTGTACACCATTTTTTTTGCCATCCACTACTAAATTACACCAGTGATGCACACAGTACAACACTGCTATGCATGATTTAGTGGTGGATGGAAAAAAAAGAGTATATGATACAAAAGTGTCTATATCTATAAGTAAAATGATTTTTTGGGTTGTATTATTTAAATGTATACTTTCTGTGACTTTCTACCTGTTTGTTGATGAGCAAAAGTTTATAGTTAAAACATTACCTGGTCAACTTACGTAGAAGTAAATGGGTCAAAACTAACGTTTTACATCTAGTACTGAACTATAATTTGTCTTTCTGTATACAACGTCATTGTGTTAAATTGATAATTACAGGTGACACTTTCGACTTATTTGCCTATAAATGGGTACATTCGGGCTATGTTTTCATCTCTACCAAATAAAATAAAGTTGTAGTTTGTCTCTTTTACCATCAGAAAAAAAATTCAAGGTTAAAGTTTGAATTGTACAACAGGAAAAAAAGAAGAAGATTGAATTGTAGATGCGTTTAAATATGTTTCAGTTGACATGAAAACCTGTTTTAGAAGTCACAGTTCATGGTTGAATAGGGTTGAACGAAGCTTTTACTTCACACAATCGTGTAAAACTAACACGTATGCTAAAATTGGGTTTTTAACTCAACATAGTTTTTGAAATTCCTTTAGAGGATAAATCTTGAGCAACAACACCTGTGTTAAAGGATTAAAACATGTTATCACAATCAAAGCAAATCATATACCACAAACATCATCTAAGCAAGTGCACTAAGGCACTAGCCACTCATATCAAACAAAGACATAAACTCATAAACTTTAGCATTAAAAACATGATTAAAGGTCTTACAAAGATGTAAATAAGATTACAAATGATAAAGCTTCGATGTCTCAAGGATTGGTGATGATTCCTTGATGATTTGACCTCCAAATGATGACTTCTTGATCCTCCTTAGTCTCATGCGTTTTTCTAGAGGTTTAGGGATGAATTTACGGCTTTGAGAGAGTGGTGAATTGGTTGTGAAGATTATATGAACATTGGTTTATGAGTTGGTGATGAAAACACTACCCAACGGGTCTATTTATACTCAACACAAGGCCTTGGGGTATTGAATGCTATACTTGGGGACTAAGGGTTGAAAGGATCTAGAAAAATATGTATGAGAGGTGCCAAAGTCGGTTTGTGCAAGATGGCAAAGATAAACTTGACTATGGAAGAGCAAAACCATCCAACCCAATCGGCTACGGGCTTAAGCCGATCGCCTGGAGGCTACTCAATACACACATTTGTGTCTTTTTCGTTCTTAGCTTGCAGTTCACTCGTTTCTCGATCGTGGCTCATTATTCTTTAATAAAACTTAACTGTCTCTTTATCTTGAGACTTGGAAGCATTAATTTGTTGATCCTTTTGCTCTTGAAAGGCTTCCCGAGGTAGGTCTTGATGCGAGAATCTTCGCACGTGCATAAATAGATCAATGCTTTATTCGGATTTGGATATCTAATTAGATATTTATTGTCTATCATAATTACTTGAGATGATGTGATTGAATATTTAAATCTTAATTATTCACAAGTGGGATATATATGTAGCCATACTTTGTCGGTTGTTATTCACGTTGGCTCCAATAAAATAACGTTAATAATGTATTTTCGACAGTTTAATAATGTTCAACTATTAAGGGTTAATAGACAAATATGTTAACAAAGTTTGTCAAAATGTTCACTTAAGTTACTAAAGTTTAAAACGTTACAGATATATTACTAAAGTTTGGTCTCCGGTTATATAAGTTACTGAACCTTTTAAATGATGACATGAATTATTTTTTTAAATACAAAACGGTCCTTGTCGTTAGCCGGATTTAGTCCCTAGACCACTATTTCTGTTAGTTTGACCGTTTTTATACGTTTTCATATGTTTTTGCCCCTTTTTATACATTTTAATCCGTTTTTATACGTTTTTATTCATTTTCGTACGTTTTATCCGTTTTATAACGATTTCATACGTTTTTATCCGTTTTCATCTGTTTTTATACGTTTTCATATGCTTTACCCGATTTTATACGTTTCCATCCGTTTTTATCCGTTTTCGTCCATTTTTCTTATATTTTCACCCGTTTTCTTATATTTTCATATGTTTTTGTCCATTTTTTTATGTTTTCGTACATTTTTTATCTGTTTTTATCCGTTTTTATACAATTTCGTCCATTTTTATACGTTTTCATATCTTTATATCTATTCTCATATGTTTTTATCCATTTCTATATGTTTTTATACATTTTCATATGTTTTTATACTTTTTTATATGAATAAAGATGGACGAAAACGTATAAAAATGGACGAAAACGTAAGAAAACTTATGCAAACGTAACAAAACTTATGAAAACATAAGAAAACGGGCGAAAACGTATAAAAATGGATGAAAACAGCTAAAAACGGATAAAAACGTATAAGAACGGATAAAAACGTATGAAAACTTAAGAAAACGAGTGAAAACGTAAGAAAAACTGGAGAAAGCGTATAAAAATGGATGAAAAGTATAAGAACGGATGAAAATTTATAAAAACATATAAAAACAGACGAAAACGTATAAAAGCGGTTGAAAACGAATAAAAACGTATAAAAACGTAAAAAAACGGACGAAAACGTTTGAAAACATAAGAAAATAGGCGAAAACGTAAGAAAAACGGATGAAAATGGATAAAAGGTATGAAAACATAACGGGCAAAAACGTATAAAAACGGATGAAAACGGATAAAAACGTATGAAAACATATAAAAACAGATAAAAACGGGCGAAAACGTAAGAAAAACAGACAAAAACGTAAAAAATGAACGAAAACGGATAAAACGTATGAAAATGGATAAAAACGTCTGATAACGTATAAAAACGGATAAAAACATAAAAAACGGGTAAAAACATATGAAAACGTATAAAAACGGTCAAACGAACAGAAATAGTGGTAACGACAAGGACCGTTTTGTACTTAAAAAATAAGTAATATCATCATTTAAAAGGTTCAGTAACTTGTGTAACCATAGACCAAACTTTTATAACCTATTTGTAACGTTTTAAACTTTAGTAACTTAGGTGAACATTTTGGCAAACTTGGGTAACATGTTGTTTATTAACCCGTAATAGTTGAACGTTATTAAACTGTCGAAAATACATTATTAACGTTATTTTATAGGAGCCAACGTGAATAACAACCTACAAAGTATATCTACATATATCCTACTTGTGAATAATTAAGATTTAAATATTCAATCACATCATCTCAAGTAAATAGATCAATGCTTTATTCGGATTTGGATATCTAATCAGATATTTATCGTCTATCATAATTACTTATTATCTTGTAATTAAATGTAGAGTAAACTGCAAAAAGCGACGATGGGTGGTTTCAGTCAGCCAGATCTTGGACGTTTGAGGCGGTAATGGTTCCAAGATATGACTTTGTTTGTTTAGGCTTCTAGAGATTTGGTTTTTTGATATTTGTTATGTGTTTGTGGTTGAAAAAACATGGTGAATTGCCCTCACGTGATATGCACGTGGGGTATTTAACGGATAAAACTAACGACGTTAGTGGTGGGGGTGTATTCCGCCAAATGTTTCACCACTCCGGGATGATTAATGCCAACAACATCGGCTAGGGATGATTAGTGCCAAAAACTACAAACCACATGGATGATTTTTGCAGTTTACTCTTAAATGTAAGTTATTATTTTGAGTTTTTTTAAGAGGTATAGCTAAATAGTGAAAAGTAATTATTCGGATAAAGATGGTAGAAGAACAAGATGTTATAAAGTAACGTGAAAGTAATGGAGATCATTACGGCTACATTGAGTCTGAGGATGTTTTAAAAAGATCTCTCACCTAAATAATTATTAGATGAAAGGCCTAGCCTATTTGTGGGTTTAGATTTCATTAGATTTAAGGTTAAATTAAAGACGAATAGTAGGCCCAAACATATTTGTGAGCTTAAAAACCATTACCTCCCCAAACTGTTTTTCTCACAAAGCTGAGAAACGTAACATTCGTGTTTTCCCTAAAAAGGAAGTGCTTTTGCACTGTACAATTGTGGAAGTTGACGAGTACAGTGAAGAAACAGGCATTACCGTCACACCACAAGTCAAAGTTGCAGGGTTTAAAACAGTGTTTCACCGACGTCTCGACAGTAAGGAAACAAAAGTTATCCTGGAAAAAGACTTTCTTAAACTATCGCATCAAATACCTTCATGCCTGCTCACGGGTCAAGAATCTGCAAACACTCCAAAGGGTTGTCTTGACATCGACCCTGCAGCTATTCCTCCCGAGTTTCTTCATGTTTTAGCAGATGTTAAGGAAGCCGATACAATGGATATCGACAATGGTCCAAGTACTGCTGGTGTTTGTTCAATTTAGGTGCAAATTTCCTGAACTTGGGAGTTTGGTTTGGTTTTTTGGGTTGTTAGATGGGAAAATAGGTAACATGTAGTGTGCATTATACAGTTGTAACTTGTGCTTAAAAGGGTTGTACAACTCAGTTTTTGTTAGATGTTGTTGTTAAATCTTGACTTTATTTAGAAATGCTTCTTTTGTACTTTTGGAATCCAAACATTGACAATTACTAAGGAATGTTTTGGTACTTAATGTTGTTTTTTTTTGTCTCGTTATTTACATCTTTTGCAAAGTGATCTAGAAATCCAGTAGTACATGATAAACAGGTAAATGGATGAGGTTTTCATGTGGTCAGGTTCCTCATGAAGTGGGTTTAATTTTTCCTAATGATTATACGATGATAAGATATGGAATATTTAAACTTTTTTTTTTTTTTTTTTTAATTGATCAGGGGATGTTAAGATTTAAAATTGTTCTAGTTGGGAAATTTTATTTTTGAGCTATGCATTCTTGAATGTAAGTAAATAGAAACCATGATTAGATGTTGAAGAAAAATGGTAAATTTAAAGAAAAATGAAGAGTAAGTGCAAAAGTTATGTTGAAAAAGTCATAACACAAAAATTGGAAAAAGTCATAAGGGTGACGTGGAAAAAGATAATTCATTTTAAAATAAAATAAAAAATGACATGACATGTATTTTACTTGAAGAACAGGTGACCTATCAAAAAATGGGTTACTTTGGAACAAATTCAAAAGTTATATTGATGTTCATGAGATATTCATGAGTCCGTTACCTAAACTTGGAAATTTAGAAAAGTTCTTTGTCTATTTATCGACTTAACCCATAATATTATCCTAAAAGCTAGAAAAATATTTGAATGTCTCATGTTCTCAATTGTTAAGTCAAGAACCATAAGATATTGTAAAAAGACAGTGACCGACTCAAATGAGTAGGTCATTTGTTGATCTTGAATCGTATAGAAAGTCAAATGAGGTTGTTAAACTTTGATTGTGCACTCGTATTTGTGAAGTTAATATCTTGACCAAATCCAATGAAACATTGATATGAATTAAGTTAATGTTTATGATTGTATAGAAAGTCAATGAGGTTGTTAAACTTTGATGTAAAAAAAAAAGTGTAGATTGGCAGGGACACCTCAACCCTGTGTACCTACTAGGTACCCACCACCCCTACCCGGCAAAGGTGTGATGCCTGTGAAATGCCTAACTATGGTACCCACAACATGCTGCGAGCTGGAATCGAACCCGCGCCTTTAGAGCATACATGCATGGGCCCAAGCTTTAACTGGCAGCCGGTGGCCATGTAGTGAAGTTAATATTTTGACCAAATCCGATCAAACATTGATACGTACAGTAAAACCTCTATAAATTAATGATATTGGGACCGAGATATTTTATTAATTTAACGAGATATTATTATATCGATAAATTAATAATTTATTAATTTAAAGATGTTTTTACGCGTTGCCTTTAAATTTTCAAGTCCAATATAATAGTTACAATGCATACTAGTTAGAGATGAAAAATAAATTAGAAAAACAAGTTCGAATTAACATTTATGAATTAAAATTCACAAATTAATTGAATTTTTCATGTTCATTGTTTTTGAATAGATAAAAAGTTAGTTTCGTTGGGACAAGTTCCAATTACTTATGACATTAATTGAATTAATTGAATTTGTACAAGTTCAATTTACGTATGGCCTTTATATATATATATATATATATATATATATATATATATATATATATATATATATATATATATATATAGTGAGACTTTCTTGCGATAACCATCTTATCTGCGAGAACTGACAGAACCACCAAAAACATACATGCACGCCTTCTTTTTTTTTTTGGAACGGCATTTTATTAAACTAGCAAGGAGCTAGATCAAACGGAAATAAGGTAAGGGTTCTTAAGCCAATCGTCCCATTTAGGCGACGCTTTACATCTATACTTACACCAATTAAAAGACAACGAAACTAAATTATCAAAAATTAACGCCTTCTTAAGAATCTTGTTATCGAACAAGAGCTTGTTTCTGAAATTCCAAATTAACCACCATAAGCCATAAAAGACACCTTCCATCATACCTTTCAACTTATTTGGGAACCGAATTGACACCAACCACGTACGCCATTCCTCATAAGAACTCACATTCTCGAAGTCGACATTCCACCAAGAAGTTACCTTACGCATGAGTTGTTTCGCCATATCGCATTGGAAAAACAAATGCCTCGTTGTTTCCACACCTTCATTGCACACCGGACACATTATAGAATCCATGTCCATACCTCGACGTGAGAGATTAAATCTCGAAGGCAACGCGTCAGTTTTTATCTTCCAAGCCGTGATGTTCACCTTATTTGGAACGGATTTAACCCACCTGGTATAACTACCTACCTCCTGAAAGCGCTTACCATCGATTAACTTGCGGATAGAGGAGACCGTGAACTCCCCGTCACTCTCAAGCGACCAGTGATATCTATCTTCCTTAGGCATCAAATGAGTTTCCTGCATAATATCCAGTAAAGAAATAAGTTGAGCTTCTTCAGCTCCGCCTCTAATCTTCCTTCTGAAAGAATCGCGAAGACTTGGACCCATGATTTTCATTCGGACAGTCGCATTTTTAATCGTCTCAAGCGCATATAACCGCGGGAACATATCTTTCATTCTACCACCTGAATACCATTTATCTTCCCAAAACAACATAGTATCGCCATTCCCCAGCTTTACGTGGATCAAATCCTCCACATTTATACCCTTATCTTTCAATCGTTTGACCTCCTTAACAATCGTCGTCCAACAAGTTTGAACCCCCATTATCGTATCCCCAACAAGCTTACCATCGTCACCATGGATAGCTTTGATAACTCTCGTCCATAACGAGGCCTTTTGAGAATAAAAACGCCAAATCCATTTTAACATGAGGCCTCTATTAAGCGCATATAGACTTGAAACCCCTAAACCCCCTTTATCCTTAGACGTTAAAACATTCTCCCACTTCACCCATGAAGCTTTACGAGTATTGTTATCTTGACCATTAAAAAATCGACTACGAATTGATTCAAGAGCTTTGAGAACATACGAAGGAGCTTTAAATAACGACATATGAAAAACCGGCATCGATCCAAGGACGGATTTTAAAAGAGTGAACCTACCTCCAATGGAAAGAGCTTTTAACTTCCATTTAGACAAACGCGCCATCACTTTATCTATCACCTCTTTCCAAGCTTCCTTCCTCGACATATTTGCACCAACCTTCGTACCAAGATAAGTAAATGGAGTCTTAAGGATAAGACAACCAAGTTTAGAAGCCGCATTTTGAATCTTCCCCTCCTCCACATTAATACCCATAATCTTACTCTTGCACATATTGATTCTTAAACCAGAAGCCCGATAAAAACAATCCAAAACTTTCACAAGAGTATCAATATTGAGATCACTCCATCTACCAACAAAAATTGCATCATCCGCATAAAATAAATGAGATAAACAAACCTTAGAATTAAGGTTGATACCCGAATATAAGCCTCCATCCACCACGCGTTGAAAGGATACATGCAAACTCTCCATGATGAGGATAAATAAAAAAGGTGATAACGGATCTCCTTGTTTAAGCCCTTTATAGAATTGAAATTCCTCCGTGGTACTCCCATTAACAAGGATGGATCCTCTAGAAGAACGTAAACAACTTTGAATCCACATTCTCCATTTACTGCCGAATCCAAATTTATTTAAGATGTCATCAAGGAAATCCCATCTAACCGAGTCGTATGCTTTTTCAAAATCCACTTTAAAAATAAGAGATTGTTTTTTCTTTTTACGACACCATTGAATAACCTCGTTAATAATAAACGGCCCATCTAATATTTGACGATCCGATACAAACGCCGACTGGACCTCATGAACAAGATCTCCAATCACAAGAACAAGACGATTCGTCAGAATCTTAGCGATAACCTTATATAAGCTCCCAATTAAACTAATAGGTCGAAAGTCTTTAACCTTATTTGCATCAATTATTTTGGGAATCAAAGCAATAAAGTTAGAATTACACCCATTCGGCATATCTCCATACTTAAAGAAACAGTCGACTGCCTCGAAAAGGTCTTTTTCAATCGATGCCCAGAAGTGACGAAAAAATCTAAACGAGAATCCATCTGGACCAGGAGATTTATCACATCCGCAATCCCAAACGGCCTTTTTGACTTCTTCTTTAGTAACCATTCGATCCAAAGCTTCACATTGATCAGATGATAACACATTCGGAAAGCAAATATCAATCTTAGCTCGATTCGGTGACGGCCTATCAAATCTGATACGAAAGTGATCAAGAAATTCTTGTTTTACCTTTACAGGATCCTCAATCCATATACCATTTTCCAAAATACCTCTAATACTCATTTGGTGACGCTTCTTGTTTAACATACCATGAAAGAATTTCGAGTTCTCATCTCCCTCGACAATCCATTTAACTTTAGCCTTTTGAGCAGTTTCCAACGCCTTAGAATTGTTAACCTGTTGAATCTTATTAAGAGTCTCCAACCGAATATGGCTCATCTGGACCGAACTATTGCCCTTGTCGATAGCCTCATCCAACATTCTGAGATTCTCTTTAAGATTAAAAATCTCTTCTCTTGATTTCGCTCTATAATTAGAAATCCAACCTCGAATTTTCTCTTTTGTGAACTTTAATTTATACATGAAATTGCGAATTGCATTGTTCTTATTACCGGGAGCATTACACCAAGCGTCTCTAACCATCTCATCGAACCCATCAATATCGATCCAATAATTGAAAAATCGAAAAGGAGTTGGACCGTAATCCAAAACAGCTTCTCGTAAAAAAATTGGACGATGATCCGATATATAACGATCTAAAGCCATAGCATTCATGTTTGGACACGATTGCAATAAGTTCTCGGACACAAGAAATCTATCCAACTTACTCATCTTTGTAGCAGACTTGTGACACCAAGTAAACGTACTACCGCCAAGATGGATCTCGGACAAGCCCGCATTACGAATAAAAGAATTAAAAATATCCGCATCATGAGATTTAAACATCGATCCAAATCTTTCTTCTTTATATCTCACTTCGTTAAAATCTCCCATCATAACTATTTCACCCTTCCATTGAACCGAATTCTGCGTTAAATAATCCCAAAGCATACGTTTTTCACTTGCCTCATGAGGAGCATAAATCACCACAATCATTAAATCCATCCCTGATTTTAACCACACCCCACGAATAATAACAAAATAATCCGATCTCATAACACTAGACTTGCAAAATGAATTCGGATCCCATATGCAAAGGATACCACCCGAATTCCCAACAGAATCACTATGCTCATACTCGAACTGTATTTTTGCACATATGTTCTAAAAACAACATATATGTTTTAAAAAAAACATGGTTGTTCTAAAGAATTTGATAAGAAATTAGAAATACAAATTTTTTTTTTGAAGGTGTGCATGTATGTTCTTATAAGGCGTGTAATGACAATATTGCGGCCGTGTGTAAGGTTTTTGTGAAAAAAGAGGATGAGGTTCATGATGATATTGAAGAACATAGGTGGATACTTACGATTATTGATGATTTGCATGTATTTTAATTTTATTTTAAAAGGCGTGCATGTATGTTTTTGGTGGTTCTGTCAGTTCTCGCAGATAAGATGGTTCTCGCAAGAAAGTCTCCATATATATATATATATATATATATATATATATATATATATATATATATAGTGTATCTTTATTTTCAGAACCCTGTTAAGTGCGGGAACTGCGAGAACTCATTTTACACCGTTAGATGAGTTTGATCAATGGCTATAATTGATTGTGCCATTAATGTAAATAATTAAAAGTACAAATATTTTCATTTTTGGCTCAAAGGGCAATATAGGAATTTTATGTAAAAAATTTTTGAAAACCGTCCTACTAAATTAAGGGAATAACTGTGCCAAATTTTTAGGAACCATTCATTTAATTTAATTCCTCCATCACTTTTTCTCTCACACATCAAATAAGGCAATAAGAGAGGACTGACGCGTCAGCTTCGAGGGCGCCTTTTCCTTAAGCATTTATTTCTCCATCTAAGGTCAGGGAGGAACCTGAGGGAAAAACCGCTTTCTTACCGGAAGAAAGAGGGAGCCGCCCGTCCCGGGAAACGAGGGTGACGTGGAAAAAGATAATTCATTTTAAAATAAAATAAAAAATGACATGACATGTATTTTACTTGAAGAACAGGTGACCTATCAAAAAATGGGTTACTTTGGAACAAATTCAAAAGTTATATTGATGTTCATGAGATATTCATGAGTCCGTTACCTAAACTTGGAAATTTAGAAAAGTTCTTTGTCTATTTATCGACTTAACCCATAATATTATCCTAAAAGCTAGAAAAATATTTGAATGTCTCATGTTCTCAATTGTTAAGTCAAGAACCATAAGATATTGTAAAAAGACAGTGACCGACTCAAATGAGTAGGTCATTTGTTGATCTTGAATCGTATAGAAAGTCAAATGAGGTTGTTAAACTTTGATTGTGCACTCGTATTTGTGAAGTTAATATCTTGACCAAATCCAATGAAACATTGATATGAATTAAGTTAATGTTTATGATTGTATAGAAAGTCAATGAGGTTGTTAAACTTTGATGTAAAAAAAAAAAGTGTAGATTGGCAGGGACACCTCAACCCTGTGTACCTACTAGGTACCCACCACCCCTACCCGGCAAAGGTGTGATGCCTGTGAAATGCCTAACTATGGTACCCACAACATGCTGCGAGCTGGAATCGAACCCGCGCCTTTAGAGCATACATGCATGGGCCCAAGCTTTAACTGGCAGCCGGTGGCCATGTAGTGAAGTTAATATTTTGACCAAATCCGATCAAACATTGATACGTACAGTAAAACCTCTATAAATTAATGATGTTGGGACCGAGATATTTTATTAATTTAACGAGATATTATTATATCGATAAATTAATAATTTATTAATTTAAAGATGTTTTACGCGTTGCCTTTAAATTTTCAAGTCCAATATAATAGTTACAATGCATACTAGTTAGAGATGAAAAATAAATTAGAAAAACAAGTTCGAATTAACATTTATGAATTAACATTCACAAATTAATTGAATTTGTCATGTTCATTGTTTTTGAATAGATAAAAAGTTAGTTTCGTTGGGACAAGTTCCAATTACTTATGACATTAATTGAATTAATTGAATTTGTACAAGTTCAATTTACGTATGGCCTTTATATATATATATATATATATATATATATATATATATATATATATATATATATATATATATATATATATATATATATATATATATATATATATAGTGAGACTTTCTTGCGATAACCATCTTATCTGCGAGAACTGACAGAACCACCAAAAATATACATGCACGCCTTCAATAATTGTATTTTTGCACATATGTTCTAAAAACAACATATATGTTTTAAAAAAAACATGGTTGTTCTAAAGAATTTGATAAGAAATTAGAAATACAAATTTTTTTTTGAAGGTGTGCATGTATGTTCTTATAAGGCGTGTAATGACAATATTGCGGCCGTGTGTAAGGTTTTTGTGAAAAAAGAGGATGAGGTTCATGATGATATTGAAGAACATAGGTGGATACTTGCGATTATTGATGATTTGCATGTATTTTTATTTTATTTTAAAAGGCGTGCATGTATGGTTTTGGTGGTTCTGTCAGTTCTCGCAGATAAGATGGTTCTCGCAAGAAAGTCTCCCTATATATATATATATATATATATATATATATATATATATATATATATATATATATATATAGTGTATCTTTATTTTCAGAACCCTGTTAAGTGCAGTAACTGCGAGAACTCATTTTACACCGTTAGATGAGTTTGATCAATGGCTATAATTGATTGTGCCATTAATGTAAATAATTAAAAGTACAAATATTTTCATTTTTGGCTCAAAGGGCAATATAGGAATTTTATGTAAAATTTTTTTGAAAACCGTCCTACTAAATTAAGGGAATAACTGTGCCAAATTTTTAGGAACCATTCATTTAATTTAATTCCTCCATCACTTTTTCTCTCACACATCTCTCTCTCAAACCCTAAATCATCATCTCAGCCACCACAATCTCTAGAAACAAAAGAAAAAAACACCACAAGGTCACCATCTGCCGCCGCCATCAACACCACAGTCGGATACCACCATCACCACCACCACAGCCGCCATATCTCAGAGTTGCCGCCGTCTTCACTCCACCACTGCTACCACTCCGTTTGGGTCAAGTAACGCAAGAATGATTCGGGTATGGTTTCTTAGTTACTAGTACTAATTTTATATTATTTGGTGTTGGTATGTATTTTTGAATAATTATTTTACTTTAGTGGATTATATACATGGGTTTAATTTTATCAACTCGTAGGCTAAAATCAATGTTTGTTTGGTCACTAAAATCGAATCGGATCTTGCACTGTATGCCCACACGTAATTGATACATTCTTACCACTTTTATTTGATTGTATTCAAGATCTCTTGTTACGATCTGATGGTATTTGGTAGTCGACTTTATTTTTCTTTTGTCCGCATTTTTTGGTCCCAATTCCTCAACTGTGTTCCCCAAATCCTGTAAATAATAATAGTAAGTTTTAAGGATCAATGTATAGATAGTTTTAAACGATGTTCAGTATGTTTGAATTAATGATGATTTTGGTCTTTTAGTAAGTTTTAAATCTTACATGTACTATAAGTTCCTAATGATACTCATTTGCTATTGAATGTCAACCAATGAGCCACTGTATCATGCTTTTTAGTTCTCCTTTTTTTTTATTTGTTTAAGGGAATCACTGTCTTATTGGTTTATTGCATGCTCCTGTGATCTGTTGTTAGGGATTTGTTTAGTAAATCACATGTTTTATATTGTTAGAGTTATAATTTTCAAACGGTATGAGGTTCTGATTAGTGTGTTTGAGTTTTGAAGATGGATCGGTACCAAAAGGTGGAAAAGCCAAGAGCAGATCAACAAATTAGTGAGAATGAGATCCGAATTACCAGCCAGGAAGAATGGAAAAACTATATCACCTATGCCATGGCTTTGCTTCAGGTATTGTTTCTCTACCAAAAATTATGCGTGTTTGCGATGGATACCTTCCCTTACAACTTTTATGAATTACGTGTTACTGTTGCACGGCTATAAGTGCGTAGAGTTGTGTGAAAAGTAACTGTTAAGGGCATGCTTGGTTCGAAACGGGGAATAGGAATAGGAAAGGCAAAAGATTATTATCATTGCTTTAGTATTGCTTGGTTGATAACGGGTCATCATTTCATCATAATTATAATACATGTCTAGATTAAACGTGGAATTCGTGTTTGAACATACTTGTTTTTTCGGTGAACATACTTGTTTGAACATACTTGTTTTTCAGTACACATTTTGGTTTTCATAGAACATACATGTTATTCATTGAACATACTTGTTTTTACATTGAACATGGCTGTTTTTCATGTTATTAACATACATGTTATTCGGTACACATTTTGGTTTTCATAGAACATACATGTTATACAAGATTGTGCATATGCGTTATAATAGTTGTTATGATTATTTTTTATTTCTTATTTGTTTATGGTTTAATTGTTTTTGTGCATGCTTGTTTCAGATTGATGAAGATGACGATATCATTGAAGACCGAGAAGTGGATGAACAAAAATATACATGAAGATAATTTGTGATTTTTGAAGATATACGATTATTGCATACGTTTTTTATGTTCTTGTAATTAAGTGGAATGTAACATTTAAGTATATGAATCTTATTTTTTTTCTTTTATAATGATTTATTTTCTTTGATTTGTGTTTCAAACTTCTTAAAAAATAATGGTTAGACAAAAATATTGATAGGTTGATAAAAAAATGTGAATAATTACATTATAGAAACACATTTAAATTTACATTATTTAAAGAACATGCATGCACCTAATTTTTTTTCAAAAAAAAAAAAAAAGAAACAAAAACACATATGTTCTTGTAATATTTTGGATAAACATTACCAAAAAAAAAAAAAAAAAAAAAAAAAAAAATCCGAAAATTTAGGAATGTTTTGAAACAGGATTTAATAAAAAATTCGAAATAATATAAAAATTGTATTTTACTAAAATACCCTTATGATTAAATAATAATCTTTAATATTTAAAAAAATCTTATTGGTCTAGAAGAGTTCTCGCACTTAACAGGGTTCTGAAAATAAAGCCCCCCCCTATATATATATATATATATATATATATATATATATATATATATATATATATATATATATATATATATATATATATATAATAATAATAATAATATTTTAGTAATTATTAATTTATAGTTTCGTTGATACCAATATATATACACTAGGGTTTCAAAAAAATTATTATCTTATTATTTTACCCGGAAGTTCATCTTATTAGCTTTCTAAGATCAGATAATGTTGAAATTTCAATTTCATTGTTATTTTGAATCTAATCAAGCTGTCAAAAAACTATTTTTTTATTTATTATTATTATTATTATTATTTTTTTTTTTTTCTTTTCTTCTCAAACTCTTTTAATGGGTTATCTTGTAAGTATTTTCATTGAGACATTTTATCAGACGGCTTATGTGCATATTACAACTGACTTGTTTAAACGATTAAACATATGCAACTGACTTGTATTGTGATGTCACAATGGTTGCACCTCAACCTAATCTGAAATTGACAAATAATAAATTACGCTATCCTCAAAGTTATAATTATAGTCTTCCAAACATAAATACCAAGTCTAGTCTTCCCACTCCCAATTTCTTCCAAACATAAAAAAAACCTTGTATTGTGATGTCACAATTGCTCAACCCGGCTATAAAAAGCCAATACTTACTCTTATAATTTCAAGTAAATTTCCAAAAATGAAGTCACCACAAGCAATAATTCACTTATCATCTTCCTCTCGTATTTCTTTTCTCTTTTCTTGTCTCGCGATAATATGTCTTTTTTCTGCCACTGTCTCTGCTTCCTATGGTGGTAATGAGACTGATTATCATGCGTTGTTGTCATTTAAGTCGATGATCACCCATGATCCATACAAAGTTCTAACCTCGTGGAACCATTCCTTTCATTTCTGTGACTGGAGTGGTATTTCATGTGGAAAGCGGCACAAACGAGTGACTGTTTTACGGCTGGGTTCACAAGGCTTAGAAGGCTCATTGTCTCCTCATGTAGGAAACCTCAGCTTCCTCCGTGAGCTTTATCTCAGGAACAACAGCTTTCAAGGAACCATTCCCCATGAACTTGGTCGTCTATCTAGGCTACACCATCTTTATCTTAGTATAAATAAGTTTAGTGGAGTCATTCCAACAAACTTGTCTCGTTGTTCTAACCTCGAAGACCTTTGGCTCTATCAAAATGAGCTAACTGGAAGCATACCCAAGGAGATGAGTTTACTCTCGAAACTTACTCATTTTGTAATTCACTACAATAAGTTAACAGGTGGAATCCCACCTTTCTTGGGGAATATTACATCAATGAAACTCTTCACTGTTGTCGGGAACCCGTTGGGTGGGAGAATTCCAGATACCTTGGGTCTTTGGAAAAGCTTGACAGCATTTAACTCTGGTGGCTGCAACTTATATGGAAGCATCCCTCATTCCCTTTTCAACCTCTCACTCCTAGTTAATCTTTCTTTATCCGAAAATCACCTCACTGGTAGTCTTCCTTCAGAAATTGGTAATCAGCTCCCAAATCTTGAGTGGCTTCAGTTAAGGAATAACGAACTGACAGAAGTTCTTCCACCTTCTCTTTCTAATTGCTCTAAATTAGGACTTCTTGAAATGAGTGCCAACAATTTTAGTGGGAAGTTGACTATTGACTTTTCAAAACTAAGAGATATTTATAAAATTAATTTACATCATAACAACTTCCATGGACGCGGAGAAGCTGATGACATGAGGTTCGTTGATTCTTTGAAAAACTGCACCAGATTAGTAGTTTTGTCACTTTTTAATTGCAACCTTATAGGAGTGCTTCCAATATCAATAGGTAATCTTTCTGATCAACTCAGCTTTCTAAGTTTAGGAGACAATCAATTATTTGGAAGCCTACCTTCAAGTATAGGTAGTCTAGTTGGTTTGACCACTTTAGAATTCGGAGATAATCGATTCAAAGGAAAAATTCCCACTACTCTTGGTAAACTAAAAAAGCTACAATGGCTTGGTCTATATAGCAATCAATTTTCAGGGCCTATCCCTCATGCCATTGGGAACTTATCAATGTTGACTGAACTTTATTTAGATTCCAACAAATTAGAAGGCCATATTCCATCAAGCCTTGGGAATTGTGAAAGACTTATTGGGTTAGACCTTTCATACAATAGACTAAGTGGTAAAATACCCGAGCAACTTCTTCAACTCCCATCACTAACATATTATTTAGATCTTTCTCACAACAGCCTGTATGGTTCAATTCCATCAGAGATTAAAGACCTCAAGATGTTGAGCGGTCTTTATTTATCTTATAATAAATTATCTGGTACCATTACTGGTAGCCTTGGTGAGTGTATTAGCCTTGTAGAGTTGTACCTTACTGGCAACATATTTGAAGGCATAATACCACCTTCATTCAGTTCCTTGAGAGGATTGAAGGTACTCGACATTTCTCAAAATAATTTATCAGGTAAAATTCCTCAATTCTTAGACAAATGGAATTCTTTAGAATTTTTGAACCTATCCTTTAATGATTTTGAGGGTGAAGTGCCGGTTGTAGGAGTGTTTGCCAATGCAAGTGCATTTTCAGTTTTGGGGAATAATAGGCTTTGTGGTGGTTTGGTTACACTTGCGTTACCCAAATGCAAGGGAAGGGGTAGAAATAAAATAAGGTTTCCTTTCTTCATATTTGTCATTGTGATTGCACCGACGTTGCTCGTCATATTATGTTGTGTATATCTTTTGTGTAAGAGGAAACGCAATCGTCAACCATCTGAGTCATCAAGGAGTGAACGGTTCTTGAAAGTTTCATACAATCAACTTCTCAAGGCTACTGATGGCTTCTCTGTAGCAAATTTGATTGGAGAGGGTGGGTTCAGCTCTGTCTATAGAGGGATCCTCGATTCCGATGAAGACAAATCTGTTGCAATCAAAGTTCTACATCTTCAAAATCGAGGAGCTCAGAAAAGTTTTGTAGCAGAATGTGAAGCTTGGCGGAATATTCGACACCGTAATTTGTTGAAGATAATAACTTCATGTTCGAGTACTGATTTCCAAGGCAATGATTTTAAAGCACTGGTTTACGAGTTTATGCCCAATGGAAGTGTACACGATTGGCTTCATTCAAGTGCATATACATCGAAACTCAACCTTCTTCAAAGAATAAATATTCTTAGAGATGTTGCCACTGCACTTGATTATCTTCACAATCGCTGCCAAACAACGATTGTTCACGGTGACTTGAAGCCAAGTAACATTCTACTTGATGATGATATGGTGGCTCATGTTGGAGACTTTGGCTTAGCTCGACTACTTGGTACAGACTTAAACCAAAACAGCTCAACCGGGGTTAAAGGAACAATTGGTTATGCACCTCCAGGTAATTCCACTTCTATTCCATGATGCTTATATTACAGGTTAAAGTTTGTAAATTAATTAATTGTTATTCATTTGTAGAGTATGGTATCGGGAGCGATATGACAAGTTGTGGGGACGTCTACAGTTTTGGAATATTATTACTAGAGGTGATGACTGGGAGAAGGCCGACAGATGACATGTTTAAGGAAGGTCTTAGCCTTCATAAATTTGCTTATATGGCATTACCAGATCATGTAGTCGATGTTATTGATGATGATGCAATTGAGTTGCAAAGTACGGAAGCGAATGCAATGAAAGTGGAAGAATGTTTGGTTGCAACTATCAAGATTGGAGTTTCGTGCTCTGTGGATTCACCACCACAACGAATGAAAATAGAAATCGTTGTCAATGAGTTGCAGCGTATTCTCGATGTGCTTCAAAATATATAAGGTACTCTGTTATGCCTTTTTGTAAAATCTTATTTTACATGAGTTTGTTAAAAATCATCACTAAAATGCCTTTTTGAAAGATCTATTCAAAATTATAAATTACTATTTACTTAGGAGGTTAGTAGAGCCTGAAAATGAAGTGGTAGCAATTGCATAATGACTTCTAATATATCTAGAACAAACCTAACTAATAAAATATGGTATGTCATATTCTGCCTAAACTATGAATCATGGCAGTGTGACCATAGAAAGCCGATATCGTCTTATGCCAAATATATGTCTGCTGCTCATGTTTGTACATGCTTCTCTTGTTATTTGTTTATCTAATGTTTATATAAAACTTAATATATGTCTGCTGTTATGTAGTGTTAATGTATAAAACTGAATAACCCTTCTTTTACTTATAATCTAAAATAAATAAATAAATAAATAAATAAATAAAAATAACCAGAACATATCTTTTTAATGAGGTTCACGTACTGTTGGCATGAAGTCAGTTGCAAGGGTAGCTAACATGGAAAGTGTGATGAGATTTTAGTATTTCACATTTGAGGCAATTGTGGATATATTAGTATAGTTTAAAATGGTATGTTTTCCTTCGGTTATAACTGTTAACTCTAATATGAAACAGAAAAGGAAACAGGGAGAGGAAGTGTCTGTGATTCGAGGGTTCAAGATAGCCCACTATTTAAATAAAAAGAAAGTCATGATCAATGATAAGGCTGATGAAATTTTGGTATTTTCAACTACTGCATCGTTGGCACAGAATTCTTTATATTGATTTCTCAATGCCTAGGTGGTTAAAATGATATGCTCTTTTGTCGAAATGGCACTGTTAATACTAGTAATGATAGCGTCTTTTAGATATGTAGAGGTTATTAGTTTATGACTAAAGACGTCCATATATAGAGGAATAAAAGGTATGGTCAGTAGTCGGTACTTAATCGAACTGAATATGTAGAGACCGATAAGTTAACTACGAGTTCAGTTAATATTTATGAAAATATGGTCAGTAGTCTGGTTTCCCTTTTAAAACGTTCCACAAGGACCATAGTTTTCTTTTATTTCTTAGATGTCTCATGAGGATCACAAGTCACAATAGTGACCTTTTGTGAGTGAATCTGTCACGAAATCCCGATAACAGCTGCAAGCCTTTGTGCCCATGACAATTTATGCCTTGTTGCCATTATATTATCATGTTAAGCTAATACTATTGGGGATAGTTTGTTGGACATATAAAGTCAAGTATATTGGTTCTGTGGCGATATATGTGTGTTTGGTTTTATTGCTTCTGGTTGGTGGCTGCTTCTATATTGGTTGTTTATGTGCTTTGAATTTACTATTTTTATGTAGGGGACTGGGAGGATGAAAATTATGAAGATTACGTTGAGGCTCGAGATGATTTGTAGCTGAAGTTTGGATGCTTGATATATTGGTAAAAGTAGATTCGCCACATAGGGATTCTACAATTGTTGTCAAGCAACTTTTTCTTTCTTTTCTTTTGTACCATTACTATATATATTAAATGCCGTTTTAAACGACACCGTTTCATCGAGTTTTTACTACAGTACGCTACAGTAGTGGACTCCCGCCTTTTTTGCCTCAGCCCACTTTCGTTATCCAGCCCACTTCAGCCTTTCCCTTTGATATTAACGATGCGATCTTCTGGATAAATCCATTCTCGATCAATCCACCGCCTCCACCGACTCTCTATCTCTCTCATCCATATCAGAAATCACTGTCACCATGCCTTCGTTGATAAGTATAACGCACCGCAAACCGAACAGCCTTTTTATGATTTCCCTCTTCTGTGGGTTTCTTCTGCTACTCGAACCACTCTTCCAGAAGCAGTGAGAATAATCAAATAAAAGGTAATGATTTGGGTTTTTGATTTGCAGCGGTAGGGAGTTAATTAACGTTCGTGTATTCATACAAATATTTTTGGATGTTGCAGGTTGGAAGGGTCGACCGAAGGTGTTTGATTTTACTGGATGCGTTGTTAGTGCTATACCTCAAGGGTATTTGGACCATGGTTAATACTACCTACCCATGTTTAAAAGAACTGTTGTTTTTTTGAGATCTGTGTATGTTGCTAATGAAATATCTAAAAGAACTATTGATGTTTTTTTGTAGTAGTTAACAAGATTTATAATTGAGCTCTTAAATTCTAAAGGAGATAAGTCATCTTCCAAAACTGCGATTAGAAGGTACAATTAAGTTGATGCATCTCTTTTGTATTTAAAATTTTACTTTTAATTACTATTGTGTTATGGTCTTTCGTAACAGGAAAGACAAGCAGTTCAAAAGCATTTGTATGTGAATTTTAAACCAAATTCGACAAGGATGTTGCATAAGTTCAAGGTATTTTTTGTTTGTAAAGTGATTTAATTATGTGTTTTGTATTATTTGAAGCTTTGGAATTAGTCTTATGTTTATCGGATATGAAATTCAGGCTTATGTTTACTGTATAAGATCAGTTAGTCAACAAAATGAGCTATAATATTTTGTTGAACGAATTAAGTGGAATTACTGCTCCCAAGGTGTTTGATAAAAGTATTGAGTTTGACAGACCAATTGTTTATTTTTTGATACCTTTTTATAATTTTACTTGCTTTCTATTCTCTGTGTGTATCTAAGTTTTGTAATGAGAAGCCTCACACAATCATTATGCCTAAAAAGTTTAAATTTCTAATAATCCCATCAGGTTTGGCGACTCCGGGCTGCCCTTAGTGAGCAATCCGAAATCTCTAAAATCAGCGACGAAGAGTACGAGAGACTTCAAAATGTAAAAATTCTGATTCTATGCCTATTGTTACTTTACTTTAGGTTTAAGTACTGAACTTCTATGTTATTGATAATTATCCGTTAGTGTTTCAAAATTGCTAGATCTCAACAGTTACTACACTTTTAATGAAAACAACATAAGTAATCAATAACTTGGATTTTGCCATTTGGTACTTTAGATATATATTTTGTTAGATTTATATTTTGTTAGATTTTGTTTCAATTTTTTTGTTGTTTTTTTTTTCCACTTCACTTGACTTTACTGATTTGCTTATTTGGTGTTGTCCAGGCGAACGGGAGGAGGATATTGGTGCTGTTGGTTTTGCTGTTGATCAGACTAACAGCGGATGAGTTTACAAAGTCAGCAATAACAGAGTTTGTTTTCAAGACCAAGAATCCTTTGGTGATTTACTTCAGTCGTGCAAGTGCTTCACAAGTTTTTGAGAATGCAATCAAGAATCAGGTACGGATTTCGACTGTACAGTTTTGTCTAAAGTTTATGCTTATAAAAAGGTACGACTGTATCCTTTAGACTGAATGATATTGTTACATGGTGGTATCACATGCGCGGTTCCCGTATTTTTTCCATTGTTGTGTGTTTTCAGAGACGTTAGACGATCTGGGACATGTGTGTTATATCCATGTTTATTCACAGAAACACCCGCCATTTGTCCATTTCCATGTACTAGCACTGTATTTCGTGCATTAAGGTAAGTGCATCCTACGATAGCTATGAGTGCAATCAAATAGTATATGTTACTTGGTCACGTGGAATTGACAACGTGCACATTATTTCTATCTGTAAACATGTCTTTTAAAACTGACCTTTTATGTTAGTCAACTAACATCATCTATTATTTGCTCTGCAGTAATATGTCGAGTAGTTCTCAGTTGGCTGCCATAGCAAAATCTGTTGGAAAAAAACCAATCACAGATCTTGGAAAGTGTTGGGCTGCGCGATATTAAACCGTCGGATATCGGCAAAGCTATACATGTAAAGGTATATCGTAAGTGGACAGTCACAGCCATTAGGGGAGCAAGACAGTCGACACTTTCTGTAATATTATTAGATCAACAGGTACAATATCTATTTATGAAACATTACGACGTGTATTCAGTCTCTTAAATTACTCATTGTACTGATTCACTATTTAATAGGGAGGAGCGATACAAGCAAACGTGGAATCATGTGAGAGGAACCGTTTCGACAATACACTCCAGATAAATGGCACATACACCATTACCGGGTTCGGGTTCGGGTTCCTCGACACAAACAGATGGATGCAGACCCTGCCCAATCGGCTTACACTGATACTAGGAAGGTTTACTGACGTGCAGCCATTTTCTAGGACTGGATTCCCGCTACACCATTTTAATTTCGCTGCATACAACGAGCTACCTGCACGTGCAGACAACAATGATGCGATATTAACAGGTACATGTAGATAATATTACTAATATATGTACAGTATTCGTTTTAACTACTGGATTCCACGTTTACAGATTACATTGCATGTGTGCTGCACGTTGGAGATGTTCGCATTGCTGGAAACGCAACCCAAAGAAAGGTGCCGTGGCGAGATATCATACTTCGGAACCTGCAGTGAGTCCTGTTATCCCTCACCTGTTATATATACCTTACATCAATAACCGCATTATCTTTTTCAAATTGTAGAGCCGAGACGATCAGATTCACTCTGGAACGAAAAAGCTAGGAGCTTTGATGTTGACGAATACGAAAACGCCGCAAAGCCGACAATAATGGCTGTTAGCTCATGTTGGGTGAAGACATATGGAGGTAATTTTGTAATTATATACACACGCCTTGAATACGGACAAGGGAAGTTTTTTGATATACAATGTGCAAGGTGCAGGACTACAGCTTTCGAACACACCCGCCACCTGGCCTATTACTATCACAATCCGGATATCCAAGAAACAGATTGCATACTAAGCATGTAAGTACCTATTTAATTATGGTTCTATAAAAATCCGTGGGCTGTGGCACAACGAAACTAAAATAGCCTACTTACACAGGTATGATCAGCTGTTAACGCCTCCAGTGATACAAAATGTGCGGCCATACCGATATGACAACATAGAACAAGAGAAGTTGCGAAACCGTGTTACAGTAGACGAATTGGTGAGAGAAAATCCGCAGAACCAAACGGTACACACCCTAAACTTACTTCCATATATTATCAGCAATACAAGTACTAAGCATTTAATAACTTTTGCAGAACGTGAGATTTACAGTTCTTTTGCAGCAAAATATTTTATAGGAAAGGTTAATATATTTGTGGAAGGGTCTACTTTTTGAATCATAATACTTGACTGTTATATTTACAACTCTTCCAAACATATGCCACTGATCATCGCACCAGGTGGTTTCTTTGATTCAGCTTGGTTCATGGAATACCTAGACAAAACATCCAAGACCCTTAACGTGATACCTCACCATATATACAGTCTCGGCTCAGGTATTCATTCTTAGCAAAAAGTCAAAATAAACTTAACTAATAGTTATATGAAACTAACTCATTTTCAATTGTAAAATAAAATTTACAAAATCTCCCATACTTTGTATCAATTTCACAATGGTCCCATTATTCCTGTCAGGTGTTGATAAAAACTTAACCGCAAGAATACTTGATCCGTCTTACCTTGATGGGGCTGGTGATACTTTCAAGCAAGTTGGAGGAAGCTATAGCCGACTCTGAATAAGTCATCTCGAACCTAAGGTACTACATGGTACGCGTACACTATCAGATTCACATAGATATTTGAGATTGCTTATCATGGTGATATACAAACGTCCTGTTAAGGTTAGGGAGATTAATACACTTAGATGGAAATTTGTGAACTTAATAGCTTTGTTGTGGACCACGTTAGCTCCAAATTTTGATTTGCATTACGGAAAGATGCTAAAGAATTTGTAGTTGCGTCTATTCAAATTGAATACACTTCTGTATAGACTGATATATTCATTGTATACCAGCATAGGTCTCGATCTTGCATGAAATGTGGCTTAGTCTTTTGTGATGCACAAAATCATTCAGACTGTCTATATATGAATTACATTGAAAGTTCTATTTCCTGTGCATGATCGACGACGTGGAACGACGCCCCGCCGCAACGCGGCGGTCCGTCGCCCATCTCGTTATTGTTGAAAACATATGCAGAAACATATGCAATAAAGATTTTACTGTCGCCACTTGAGCCATTTTTTCTTGTAGTGGATCATGTAAACCCCAAACTTACACAACACACGTAATCATCTACTTATTATATATGTTGTTGCCATTCACATTCGTTCATTGATTTTGTTTCTACTAATTGTTTGGTGTTATTTATTACTACTTTATGAAACTATATATCCATGTTTCGGACATCGGTAATTGCGCTTAGGAAACTTAATAAGAAACAGTGTTTGGCGAACTTTTTTGAAAAAAAAGTGTTTAGCAACAAGGGTTTAGCTTTTGAATTTTGTTTAACGCTTCTATTTTATACGCTGCTAAATTAAAAGATGTGTTTATCTTTTACATTATTTTACATTTTATTATTATTATACTTGCAGAGTCGTTTTATTTTACAAACTCAATATCTGATACATACCAATGGATGTTTTTCAGCCGTTGGATCAAAAAGACATGATTTGAGAATAAAAAACACGGAGGGACCATTTCTGCCAATTCACCAAACTTACCCCACCAACTCCACCCCTACACCTATCACTTTAAACAAAAATCTGTATAACAAAAAAATCACTTTCTCTCTCTAACCTCCATTAAAAACTGCAACAAAAACTCAAAATCAACCGATTTTAACCGTTCAAATTACCAATAAAACACAAAAATGGAAGAATCATCGAGTGCACAAACAGATCCACAAAAAAACCGGTTCAAAATGAACCTACTGAATCTCGAGATGAAGGTACGATGCTTCCGACTAATTATTTAGTTGTTTTATTAGTATCTCTAGTAATTTTGTACTTATTTATGAATATTATTGCTACTTATGAAGATTTTTGTGTATTTTTTGTTGATTTTTGATGTGATATTGTGATGCATGTGATGAATATGAACTTATTCGACTTTTATAAGATATTATCTATTTAGATTTTATAGTTTTTGTTGATTTTATAACTTTATTGAGAGATTGTTATGATGATCTGATGAATGTTGTTATTTTCTTCAGTTTTTTGTAGAATATCACTGGTGATAAAAACGTCTCTGATGATGAATAGTTGTAGTGGTTTTCTTAGATTTTTGGTAGTATATCACCAGTGATTAATGTTATGATTTTCTTCAGTTTTTGGTAGTATATCACCAGTGATAAAACAGTTGTAGTAAACTTATTATGTTTTTCGTAGTATAACATTTGTGATGATGAACATATGTAGTGGTTTTATTCAGTTTTTGGTAGTATATCCTCCGTGATATTGAGCACTTGTACTGATAAATAGTATATCTTATGTGAGTTTTAGTGAGTGTATACATTTTAGTTTCATGAGAGATTAAATGTTTGCTTTTTAAAAAAAATGTAGAAGCTGATATTTATGCGCATCTGGACACGATGGAAGCTTTAAACGGTTAGTTTATGTTAATAAAGCTTTACACATAAAAATTGCATACAATGTGTTGCTATCTAAAAAAAATTGTAAATACAGTTCTGTCGACAAGCGCATTTTTGAAACTATCTCCAGATATTGATAAAAGTAAAGGTATATTGTAAATATAAGCATGTCTCCTTTAGAAAGAATTAATTGTGATAATAACCTGAATGTATGCGGCGTACTTGACTTGACATTTAGATTCTATGTTATATCACCTGTGATACATACACATTTAGTAGAATGTGTATTTATACTTTCAGTAGATTGGGCATGCTTCGATATGTTTAATAGTGGTATTTGACTCTACTATTAGTTGGTAGTATATCACATGTGATACAATAGTTGCAATGATTGCTTATTGGTAGTATATCACTTGTGACACCATTGTTACTCCACCACAACACCACCGCGACACTACTGTTACTCCACCACAACAGTGCTTCCTTCCATAAATTAATTGGTTAACGATCAATCTTTATTTTGTATTAGATTGTGAAACTTATTCGTTTCGTTTAGGTATTCAATGATGAATAATTGCATATCATTACTTTGATACTTTTAATTTATGTATTAAATTGTGAGTAACATTAGGTTTAGTATGATATCATTTTGGGATGGGTGAAGTGATGAAAATTTGATGCATGGAAGGTGTTTGACAAAATGCCTAAGAGAGGGATGCATAAGTTGAGAAGCAATCACATGTTCCTGTTTGTCCATCATTATTAGTGTGTTTTCGATAATTTGTGATGTTGTGATGATTTATGCGATAATATGAGAGATTAAAAGATAGGTTTAACAGAACAAAAGATATGTTGTGATGCTTCTGTTTAATGGATAGATTGTACATGTTTCAATAGGTTTTACTGCAGTATTTGAAAATAATATTGACTAGTAGTGTATCACCTGTAATATAACTGTTAAATTATTGTTGATATGTAGTATATCTATTGTGATAACAAATAGTTATTTGTTTGACATATGATATTGAAAACAAATGAACTATTCGTACACTAACAAAAATTATGAAAATATTTTGATGCAGACTTGAATGAGACCTGTGCAAAAAACAGCATCATCAAACAAAAGAATCAACAACAAGTGCAATTGTCGTTGAAGAAAGTACAACATCTCCACAAACAAATTGAAGAAGCTCAAACACCTGTGATATCACAAGTTCCTCCATCACCACAATTGATTCAACAAATAGAAGAAAGCTGACACACATGTGATATCACACTAGTGATATCACCTGTGATATCACAGGTGGTATCACCTGTGATATCACATGTGATATCAAAGGTGCCCCTGAAAGCATCTGGGAATAAAATGAAAGTGCTGGTTGATGAACCAATGAAAAGGACGATTTTTGAAGAACAAAAGTAAATAGAACAAGTTGATGAAAACAGTTGCGTTGTTATGTTTTAATCTATTCGGTTATAAATAAATGTGTATAGTTGACGAGTTGGAAGTCAATAGTAGGTATTTAGTTTGACTGAATCATGTTATTTGTCACAAGAGATTCAAACTCATAGAAATGGGCCATAGCGAGAAATTGTTTAATCCATCTTGATTTGTGAATATTTGTTTGATAAAGTTTTGAGTGGTATTTAGTTTAATATGGTAATGTGAACTAGGTTGCTTTGAGTAGAAAACTTTGTATACATGGATGCACACCAAGTGTTTGATGAAATGTGTGAGTGAAAAGTGTCATACCTGTAGTATCACCAGTGATATTTGAAGTTAAACTGATATGTGTATTATCACTAGTGATATTTGTATTATCACTACTGATATTTGTATTAACACTTGTGAAATTTTATATTTTTTATAGGTTTTTTTGTTTACTTGTTAAACTTTATTTTATTAGTACTATTGAGTAAACCTAACAATTAAGAAGAAGAAAAAAAGCATAAGAGTTTCACAAATGATATACAAGTCCAAGATAAAATTAGTAATGCTATTAAATAAAAATAACAATTCAGTAAAAAAATCAATCAATCAACAAACTAATACTTCAATTGCATCGGCTGAGAAGCCGCCTCCACTTTCAACTACGCCGCCACCCCATTGATTTGAAACTTTTCCCTTGTTTGGACAAGTATGTCTATTATGATCAATTAAACTACAAATATTACAACCCTTCTTTTGGTTCTTACTTTTCTCAATAGCTTTCTCGCGTCTACCCTTAATACGGTCATTCTTATGTCCTTTAGGAGGATTCTTTATACCCATAAAATCTTGAACAATATCACAAACTTTTCGGGGTGGAAGACTTGGCAAATCAGTCTCAACTTTTGACTTTAGCTCTCTCAGGTTGTCTACAAAAGAAGTCCAATATCATAGACAGCTTATCAGTAATTACAACAATAAGAAACAAATTATCAAACATATCACTGGTGATACTACACATGTATCAAGCATATCACTGGTGATACTACACATACATCAAACATATCACTAGTGATACTACACATATACCATCAACAAAAACATTTATTGTGTTTGTCTATTACAGTGAAAGGCACAAAAACCATCTTGTACATAAAAAGTACATAACTAAATACCTTGGTGTAAAATCCAATAATGATCTTCATTACATACTCAGCATTAAACTCAGAAACAACACGAAAAATGCCAAGAACTCCATAAGCTTTTTTGGTAGCCCTTTAATACGGTCATTCTTATTTCCTTTAGGAGGATTCTTTATACCCATAAAATCTTGAACAATATCACAAAATTTTCGGGGTGGAAGACTTGGCAAATCAGTTTCAACTTTTGACTTTAGCTCTCTCAGGTTGTCTACAAAAGAAGTCCAATATCATAGACAGCTTATCAGTAATTACAACAATAAGAAACAGATTATCAAACATATCACTGGTGATACTACATATATATTAAACATATCATTGGTGATACTACACATATATCAAGCATATCACTGGTGATACTACACATACATCAAACATATCACTAGTGATACTACACATATACCATCAACAAAAATATTTACTGTGTTTGTCTATTACAGTGAAAGGCACAAAAACCATCTTGTACATAAAAAGTACATAATTAAATACCTTGGTGTAAAATCCAATAATGATCTTCATTATATACTCAGCATTAACCTCAGAAAAAACACGAAAAATGCCAAGAACTCCATAAGCTTTTTCGGTAGCTCTGCAAGCATTTAAATAGAGCACCACATAAAAGACTTCGAAACACTGTTAGCTAGTTAATTACTATCTGAGTCAAGCTTTTGATAAGCTCTTAACTAACATCACAAATTAAACATCGCCTTAAATATGAATTATGTCTTATAAATAATAAGCAATATTACACTATAATTAACAACTTATCAGTAACTTATACTCACAGCTTATCCCCACAAACTTATATTTTCATCCTCATCAAAATGTCAAAAAAATTATATAAGCAAATTAAACATCTTAACATAAACAACTTATAAATAAACAGACTAACAATTATCACTGGTGATACTAAACGTATATCACTGGTGATACTTGATGAGTGTCTAAATACTCATCATTTCGTTCACATTTAAGCTACAAAAACATCTGAAAACATATAGATTTGCCTCAAAATATAGGAAATATCATCAAATTGTGTTTTTAGGTGTTACAAGTGCAAAAGGGTTGAAAACTGATAAAAAACATGCAAAGTTTACATAATTTACAGTTTCAGTCCCTAAACTTTGACAAATTGGCGAAACTAGTCCCTGGTTACTCAAAACTTGTAAGATATCATTAAAGGTCCTTGGGGATTCATAAGTTGTTAGAAATAATCCTTTGAAGTTAAAAATGCATATTTACAACTTTGGTCCCTCAACTTTGAAAAATGTCAAAATTAGTCCTCGGGTATTTAAAATGTGGAATTTATCAAATAAAACCCTTGAACTATTCTTATATGGCATATCAGGTCCTTGTGTTAACTTTGGATAAATTACAGGTTAAGCCCTTCAAGTATGCAGAAAATACAACAAAGGTCCTTGGGCTTTACATGCTACAAACCAAATGGACCATTATTCATAAATAAACCAATAAACCAAACCCAGCCCATTCACCCTTTGCTGGCCCAACAAACAACCCAGCCAACCCCGTTTGTATATAACCCAGGTCAACAAACCAGTGGTTTCACCACCACCTCACCACCCTTTCCAGCTCACCTACTCTATATCACCAACTCATCCCCCCTCCTCATCATATACCCACTTTGCATTAAATGCATTTCCCACCAAAATTCCCTCCAAACCTTATCACTACCCCTGTTCTTGCTTTACAACTCACCCCAGCCCATAACCTAATATCTAAAGTGTCCCTTACACCTTCACATAACTCCACAAAGCATTAATTGCCTCAAACCTGCTTCTATCCACCTGTTTAGAATTTGGCGCCAAAATGCCATGTGTTCAATTTTGAGGAATTAGTGGAATCCAAGTGTTGAAATGAAGTGGGATATTATCAGAGGTCGACAAGGAGTTGAAATGATCATTATAAATCAAGAGGGATGCTGAAGAGTAGTTTTTATCATAGAAATAGTTTATGATCATGTAACTTAAAAAACTTTACTGCTTATCTTTTAATACTTGCAATTTACAGCTTTTGGATGTTTATTAAACTTTGACAGAGTGTAATAACCATCTTTGTATTTTCAATTTCAAGTTAACTTTCAGTTTCAAGTTTCAAATTCGTACCATCTTTAAATTTCTTGTCTTTTTAATTCTAGTGGATTATAGATGTTCTTTGGATTCTGAGTGCTCATATAAGCTCATGACAAGGTTTATAAGCCTTTAGAAACTTAAAAACAGCTTTGATCTATAAAAAAGGGAAAATACCAAAAAAATCAGAAAAATACCAAATAAATGCAAAATTCAATCAAAGAAGAAAGCTTGGAGCAGGGTAAATCTTGGAATGCCTTTGGTTTAGAGCTTCATGGGAAGCCATAGGTAGTGAGTAATCCCTTGATCTTGGTTGTTTTGGCAGGATTGCAATTTTGTAAGAATTTCCTCTTAATTTTGTACTTCACTGTTTCCTTGTTGTTTAGTTGCTAAATTTTGTTCATTTATGTTTCTTTGATGTTATTTAGTGATAATATAGTCTAAAATCAGTATCTTGTTTGTTAAAATTCCATAGTTGCTAGTTATTCCATTTTGGACAGTCAATATAGCATTTTATTGATTTCTGAGTTTCATGCTTGTATTGCTGTTGGATCATGCTTATTTAGTTCTATGTTATGATTATATGAAGCCTTAAATCAGTGTCTTTAGTGTTAAATTGCATTTTCAGTTTTTATCAGGGGAGTTTGGCATAGCATAGTCAAACGGGTCAAAACCCATATTTACTGTATATTTGCCACTTTTCCAACTTTGATCTTGCTTAATATGATCCAAATAATCTGTTTCTGAGTTCTAAGTAACAATATAGATAAAAATAGCACTTTTGTATTGCCTGTTTTAATTCTAGCCTTTAAATAGTCCATATAAGCCAATATAAGCTAGAAGCTCTTTTAGACCCTAACTTTGGCATTCCTGAGTTCACTTTAGTCCCATTAGTGAGTTCTCAAAAGCTTAGTTTGGTCTCCTTTAGTCTGCACATCAGTATGCAAAATCTGCACATATTTTCGTAACTATCATTTTCAGCCCAGTTTTTGTCGATTTTTCATTTCTTCGTTTTTAGGAGTTAGACCCTGAAATTTGGCACGCATATAGCTCCCCAGCTTGTGTACGTCTCCATATTTTTAGATTATTTTTTAGATTTTTTTACAGCAGCTTTTCAGTAGCTCAAAGTAGGCTGATTTTGAGATGCAAAACAGAAAAATCAGCAGTACTTTCGCTTATTTTGAGCTTTTCCAGCTTATTTCCCAGCTTTTTCTTGAAACCTTTAGCTTATTTATAGTCTTATAAGTCCATAATAGCTTTTCCTTTTAGCTTATAACTTAAATTCTAGCTTATAGCTTGTTTAGAAATTTCTAGTTTTAAAAAATCCTTTATATAACTAACTGTTGTGAATAAGCTGTTTGAACTGGCTTATTGAGCTTATTATAAAAGTTTTGCTTTTATTAAAGTTGTTCATTATTAGTTAAAAAGTTAGTTTGTAAAAAGAAAATCGAACCAAAAAAAATAATTGCAAAAAACGTGGGGTGTGGGATTCGAACCTGCGACCTCTCGATAGTACCATGCATAACACCCACACCCCCTTCCAGTTGCTCTAGGGCACTAGTTTCGTTTGGTTTTACACGATAATTCCTTTTATCCCTTCTTTAGTCCGTTTAGCTTATTTTCTTATTTCTGCTTATTACAGCTTATTTAAATAAGCTCTTTGCGTGTTTTTATTTTTAATAAATCTGTAATGTTGTTAAGTATTTTATAAAAAAATTTCATAATTTTTGAAACTGTTTTAGTATTTATTTCGTATTTTTATTTGTAAAATAGTATTTAATTCATAATAAATAGAAAAATAATCAAAAAAATATAAATCTTTTTTCTAAAATTTTCTTTTATTAAATAGAACCTGTAAAAAATATAATTGTACCCATAGTGTTTATATTTCATAAAATTTACGTTTTAACTTGCGCACTTACGTAGTTTTTAATTATTACGCGCGTTTTTAGTTTTCTTTGACACTTTTTATTACGTAGGCTTTAGATAATCGTTTTTCTTGCCTTTTTAATCGTTTTTAATTTATTTTCACTTATTTTAGATTAGAAACCCAAAAACCCTTTTCCGTTCAATTATCACCCGATCACAGATTCGTTTTATTTCAGTTTACACACCTCGCTGGGACTTAACGACCCGGGAATATTCTGTACTCCTTGGTAAATTGTATTGTTGTCTTCAACTGGTTTGACTTTATTTGACCACATCCGTGGTTGATTTAAGTTGACTGTTTAGGGCCAATCAAATTTTGGCGCCGCTGCCGGGGAGGTTTGCTGCGTACTACGAATTTGAAGCATCAGTGATTGTTGAATATACACCCATTGTATATTTACCATCTTTGTTCATATTTCCTTATTTTCATATTAAAACCAAAATAATCGTGAAGTTAATTCGTTTGACTAAACGATTGCCAAAAACATTTTTATTCAAGTTTTCAACGAACACAAAAAACCCAAAAATATTCATCTTTACCCTCTTACCCTTTTTGATTCTTTATTCCTTTACCCTCAATCCATTTGATTCTAAACTTCTTATACCTTTCTTCTATGGCGTCTCTCGGGTACAAATGTTTTGATTGTAAAAGCCCGTTGATTGACAGCCATCGTTGTTCTAAGTGTGCGTGTGAGCGGTGTGGAAAGCATGCACCAAAGGATCGTGGATCTTGTTATTGGTGTGAATTATCCACTAAAGAGTCTCTCAAGGATTCTCAAAGTCCTTCCTACTACCCTCCACAGCCCGAGATACGTGCTATTAATGACAAACCGTCAAGAATCGATCCTAACCTTTCAGGATTTACGGTTAACAGTTTGTCAAGCAAACGTACAGAACTTAGAACAGTGACTAAAAAGAACGACTTGCCCAATCTTCACGTTATTCAAAAACAAAAACCAGAGACCATAACGGAAATGGTGGAAATTCCTAGCTCTCAGAGCACACTACTTGTCCCACCTCCGGATTTTAGTCCTTGTGTCGGTTGTGGTGAGTCGCTTTTTGGTTTACCATGTCATTGGTGTACATGTGAACAATGTGGTAATGATATTCGAGACGGAAGTTGTTTGTTTTGTGGTTCGAGGAAGTCATTTTCTTATGATCCTGATCCGAACTCATTCAACGACCCTTCAAATTTCTCCAATTACCCATCACATTCATACGAGCAAGTATCATATTTTCCAAATCTCAATGATGCATCGTATCAAAATACACCGAACTTTTCTTGTGAGTACTGTGGAGATCCACATTTTAGCTCTGATTGTCAAACAGGGAATCCATTTCCTTGTAACAATTACGACGATCCATATCACGACCAACCTCCACAGTGCCAAATAACTCAAACTCCTCAACAAACCCAGCAAGACACTTATCTAGAGCTTCTAGAGTTAGTAAAAAGAGCTGAGGAGTTTAATAAAAAAACATTTCAGAATGCTCTCAGTTTTTCTTGTGTATATTGTGAGGGTCCTCATGATGATTATCAATGTCAACCTTCCGGTTTTGACAAATCCCCACTCCCACAATGTCCCGTCATTAAAAATTCACATGAGAAATCCATGGTAGAATTGTTAGCTGAAGAGTGGGCTGCTAAAATAAATTCCCAAGATGCATTTGAAAAATCTATTAGGGAATCAATTGCAAAAGAAAAAGCAGCCAGATCTAGCTCTCAATTTCGTTTCATTCCTGATGACAATGATGATGAAGGTATCTTTGAGGATGATTCATCAAGTTCATCAGTTGAAACTCAGTCTGTTGTTATCACACCCGAGGTTCCCACTAACTCTCTAAACATGGGAGACGAGTATCTTGACACTGTTCCTGCAAAGGAATCGGACGAATTCATAAAGTCTAGTGTTGAGAACCTTGTCTCAATCCCAAGTGAGTCACAGGGAACTTTTGATCAAATGTGTGATATCCCTCCTCCTCTTGATTTTTCAAAAGATCATATTGAGATGTTCTCCGATTCCACTAATGATGATTCTTTATCATGTGGAGACATCATTTATATGGAGGAAATTCCTTCTGAGCCAGTCAGCTTAGAAGGAGAAAATGATGAGGAAATTGACACTGAAATCAAAGATGAAGCTCTTCGAGCAACATTATTGAATGTCAGTCTTCTCATTTCTAAAATCGAGGCTTTTAAAGAAAAAACCATTTCATCTCCTATCCCCATAAAGGATAGTGACATATTTTCCGATGATTCTATTCCGGAAATGGAAGCCTTCTGTTTTGATCAGATGGGAGAGAAAATTAGTGGCAACACCACTTCTCATTCTCATAATTCTCTCCCCGATTATGAATCATTTACATTTGAGGAGTTCGCTGATGAACTCACTCACATCAAATCCGAATATGATTCATTCACCTTTGAGGAGTTCTCCAGTGAACTCACTCATATCATATCTCCGCTGGAGTATGATAACTTCCACTTTGATCTTGACAAAGATTATCTTTATGTTCCGGAGGGAGATGTTCTCAACACTGAGAATTTGATTAATATCAAAATTCCATCCCTCCCACCCAGAATATGTCTTGATCAAATGAGCTTAAGTGATGAGATTCATGATCCAGAAATCATGAATTCTCCTTCTGATGATGATGAGTTAGTCATGATTTTTATCATGACTTTCTTTCTTTTCTTCACCTACACGGTGACTTCTCCTGTTCTTCACTCCTTCGGGAATGAAGACACTATCTTTGACCCCGGCATTTTCATTTATCATTTGTGAGCCGGATCTGTGTATATCTCATCGGTGTGGAACTTTCATGAAATTCAATGTTTTTCCAAACATTTTGAACGAAAGTCCGATGGAGATTTTTTGTTCCACATGCTTCCCCAAGAACAAATGAATGCGGGGTCGAGTCAAGCTGAGTGACTCGGTGAACAAAAATATTAGCACACCATATGGGTTTTCACCCATATTTCTGTCTTCTTTCTCTTTTCTAACACCCAAGTGTGGGGGAGATGCCCCACATGTTGTATATATGTACATTTTATCAAGTTTAAAAAAAAAAAAAAAAAAAAAAAAAAAAATGTGTATGTATATATAAAATAATGGCTATTCAGTATTTCCCTTTCACGTTCTAAGTGTTGGTTTAATAGCCGGTACTTTGAATATTGAGGGCAATATTCAGTTCTAAGTGTGGGGGGGAATTCTGGCGAATTTTGTCACATTGTACCTTCTAGTGCCCTATTCCCCCATTTTGGCCAAAATTTTAAAATTTTTTCTCACTTAGAACGCAATAAATGGTTATCAGTCCGCCATGTCTAACCCACATAAGGACTGGCTAATCCTGAGCAAACGGCTGCAGGTAAAGATATATCAAATCCGTTTATGGCTTGCAATTTGCCGAAAATTGTATGGTATTCAACTCACCATATCCTAAAAAGTGAAGAGTTGGCTAGCCCGCAAGGTTATGGCTTGTGGTAAAGGCAGTGGAAAAACCATGATTGGTAATCAGCTCACTAAAGATAATATTGATAATTTATCTAAGAGTTGGCTAGTCCAGAAGCAAACGGCTTCTGGTAAAGACAAATCAAATCCGTTAACAGCTTATGGTTTGCTGAAAATCATTTGGTTATCATTGTACCAAAGTTCTTACTTGAACTGAAACAATTGGCTACTCCAGAAGTAATGGCTTTTGGTAAAGAGAGTTGAAATCCATTAAATCTTCATAAAATATTGCTAGGGACTAGCAATAGTTTAGTGTGGGGGATTGATGAGTGTCTAAATACTCATCATTTCGTTCACATTTAAGCTACAAAAACATCTGAAAACATATAGATTTGCCTCAAAATATAGGAAATATCATCAAATTGTGTTTTTAGGTGTTACAAGTGCAAAAGGGTTGAAAACTGATAAAAAACATGCAAAGTTTACATAATTTACAGTTTCAGTCCCTAAACTTTGACAAATTGGCGAAACTAGTCCCTGGTTACTCAAAACTTGTAAGATATCATTAAAGGTCCTTGGGGATTCATAAGTTGTTAGAAATAATCCTTTGAAGTTAAAAATGCATATTTACAACTTTGGTCCCTCAACTTTGAAAAATGTCAAAATTAGTCCTCGGGTATTTAAAATGTGGAATTTATCAAATAAAACCCTTGAACTATTCTTATATGGCATATCAGGTCCTTGTGTTAACTTTGGATAAATTACAGGTTAAGCCCTTCAAGTATGCAGAAAATACAACAAAGGTCCTTGGGCTTTACATGCTACAAACCAAATGGACCATTATTCATAAATAAACCAATAAACTAAACCCAGCCCATTCACCCTTTGCTGGCCCAACAAACAACCCAGCCAACCCCGTTTGTATATAACCCAGGTCAACAAACCAGTGGTTTCACCACCACCTCACCACCCTTTCCAGCTCACCTACTCTATATCACCAACTCATCCCCCCTCCTCATCATATACCCACTTTGCATTAAATGCATTTCCCACCAAAATTCCCTCCAAACCTTATCACTACCCCTGTTCTTGCTTTACAACTCACCCCAGCCCATAACCTAATATCTAAAGTGTCCCTTACACCTTCACATAACTCCACAAAGCATTAATTGCCTCAAACCTGCTTCTATCCACCTGTTTAGAATTTGGCGCCAAAATGCCATGTGTTCAATTTTGAGGAATTAGTGGAATCCAAGTGTTGAAATGAAGTGGGATATTATCAGAGGTCGACAAGGAGTTGAAATGATCATTATAAATCAAGAGGGATGCTGAAGAGTAGTTTTTATCATAGAAATAGTTTATGATCATGTAACTTAAAAAACTTTACTGCTTATCTTTTAATACTTGCAATTTACAGCTTTTGGATGTTTATTAAACTTTGACAGAGTGTAATAACCATCTTTGTATTTTCAATTTCAAGTTAACTTTCAGTTTCAAGTTTCAAATTCGTACCATCTTTAAATTTCTTGTCTTTTTAATTCTAGTGGATTATAGATGTTCTTTGGATTCTGAGTGCTCATATAAGCTCATGACAAGGTTTATAAGCCTTTAGAAACTTAAAAACAGCTTTGATCTATAAAAAAGGGAAAATACCAAAAAAATCAGAAAAATACCAAATAAATGCAAAATTCAATCAAAGAAGAAAGCTTGGAGCAGGGTAAATCTTGGAATGCCTTTGGTTTAGAGCTTCATGGGAAGCCATAGGTAGTGAGTAATCCCTTGATCTTGGTTGTTTTGGCAGGATTGCAATTTTGTAAGAATTTCCTCTTAATTTTGTACTTCACTGTTTCCTTGTTGTTTAGTTGCTAAATTTTGTTCATTTATGTTTCTTTGATGTTATTTAGTGATAATATAGTCTAAAATCAGTATCTTGTTTGTTAAAATTCCATAGTTGCTAGTTATTCCATTTTGGACAGTCAATATAGCATTTTATTGATTTCTGAGTTTCATGCTTGTATTGCTGTTGGATCATGCTTATTTAGTTCTATGTTATGATTATATGAAGCCTTAAATCAGTGTCTTTAGTGTTAAATTGCATTTTCAGTTTTTATCAGGGGAGTTTGGCATAGCATAGTCAAACGGGTCAAAACCCATATTTACTGTATATTTGCCACTTTTCCAACTTTGATCTTGCTTAATATGATCCAAATAATCTGTTTCTGAGTTCTAAGTAACAATATAGATAAAAATAGCACTTTTGTATTGCCTGTTTTAATTCTAGCCTTTAAATAGTCCATATAAGCCAATATAAGCTAGAAGCTCTTTTAGACCCTAACTTTGGCATTCCTGAGTTCACTTTAGTCCCATTAGTGAGTTCTCAAAAGCTTAGTTTGGTCTCCTTTAGTCTGCACATCAGTATGCAAAATCTGCACATATTTTCGTAACTATCATTTTCAGCCCAGTTTTTGTCGATTTTTCATTTCTTCGTTTCTAGAAGTTAGACCCTGAAATTTGGCACGCATATAGCTCCCCAGCTTGTGTACGTCTCCATATTTTTAGATTATTTTTTAGATTTTTTTACAGCAGCTTTTCAGTAGCTCAAAGTAGGCTGATTTTGAGATGCAAAACAGAAAAATCAGCAGTACTTTCGCTTATTTTGAGCTTTTCCAGCTTATTTCCCAGCTTTTTCTTGAAACCTTTAGCTTATTTATAGTCTTATAAGTCCATAATAGCTTTTCCTTTTAGCTTATAACTTAAATTCTAGCTTATAGCTTGTTTAGAAATTTCTAGTTTTAAAAAATCCTTTATATAACTAACTGTTGTGAATAAGCTGTTTGAACTGGCTTATTGAGCTTATTATAAAAGTTTTGCTTTTATTAAAGTTGTTCATTATTAGTTAAAAAGTTAGTTTGTAAAAAGAAAATCGAACCAAAAAAAATAATTGCAAAAAACGTGGGGTGTGGGATTCGAACCTGCGACCTCTCGATAGTACCATGCATAACACCCACACCCCCTTCCAGTTGCTCTAGGGCACTAGTTCCGTTTGGTTTTACACGATAATTCCTTTTATCCCTTCTTTAGTCCGTTTAGCTTATTTTCTTATTTCTGCTTATTACAGCTTATTTAAATAAGCTCTTTGCGTGTTTTTATTTTTAATAAATCTGTAATGTTGTTAAGTATTTTATAAAAAAATTTCATAATTTTTGAAACTGTTTTAGTATTTATTTCGTATTTTTATTTGTAAAATAGTATTTAATTCATAATAAATAGAAAAATAATCAAAAAAATAATAATCTTTTTTCTAAAATTTTCTTTTGTTAAATAGAACCTGTAAAAAATATAATTGTACCCATAGTGTTTATATTTCATAAAATTTACGTTTTAACTTGCGCACTTACGTAGTTTTTAATTATTACGCGCGTTTTTAGTTTTCTTTGACACTTTTTATTACGTAGGCTTTAGATAATCGTTTTTCTTGCCTTTTTAATCGTTTTTAATTTATTTTCACTTATTTTAGATTAGAAACCCAAAAACCCTTTTCCGTTCAATTATCACCCGATCACAGATTCGTTTTATTTCAGTTTACACACCTCGCTGGGACTTAACGACCCGGGAATATTCTGTACTCCTTGGTAAATTGTATTGTTGTCTTCAACTGGTTTGACTTTATTTGACCACATCCGTGGTTGATTTAAGTTGACTGTTTAGGGCCAATCAATACTAAACCAGCTTATAATCATCAACTTCACAAATATCACTGGTGATACACATACGCTAAAGGGCATATTCAAAACAACAATTAGACACAAAAATAGCATTCAAATGCAGTTAAAAGCATAAATTCAACTAACAACTTAATTAATAAGCAAAATTACAGAAGCAGATAACAAGATTATCAAACATTTTTTACTCACACATTTCATCAAACACTTGGTGTGCAACTTGATAAGAAGAAATGTTAACAACTTGATTCACATAATTAACAACTGATTCAACAACATTATCAACCGCAACAATATCAATCAAATCTGCTTCTGAAACAAACGCTTATTTCAGATCAAAAGAAGCCATAAAAAATGATGATAATGATCGGAACAGTGATGGTGATCGGAGTGGTGATGGTGATGGTGACTGGTACGGTGATGATGAAAGGCACGGTAACTGTCGATCGGAACAGTGATGGTAATCGGAGTGGTGATAGGAACAGTGATGGAGATGATGAGATGATGATCGGAACAGTGATGGTGATCGGAATGGTGATGGTGATGATGATCGGAACGATGATGATGATCGGAATGGTAATTGTGGGTGGGGATAACTGGTTATGAATGGAGGGAATGAGAGCAGAGAAAACACACACACGAAGTGTGTGAAAAAAATGAAGCGAATGAAAAAAGAAAAGAAAAGAAAAGAAAAGGCTTTATATAGTTGGGAGTATTAAGGTTAAGCATATTAAATCTTAGATTAATGTATACCATTAGATCAAAATGGATGGAAGGTGAGGATTTGTCCATTGGTATGCACCAAAATAAAGGTATACAATTGAATTTTCCTCTATACTTGCAACTACTTTATATGCAAGATAAGTGTAGTCTTCCATATCTCTAAGTCTTCTTAAAAGTCTTTTGTGATTACAGATAAAAAATTGTTATTATCATCGAGCTGAGAAGGAATTTGTGGATACAGGTGATGCTAGTTGTGCTACTTGGGTTGATTAATTAATGTTGATAGACAGGTGATGCTAGTTGTGCCACTTGGGTTGCATAATTAATGTTATACTCCCTCCGTCTCAATTTAATTGTCAATATTTCCTTTTATGGATGTCTCAAATTAATTGTTCACTTTCCTTATTTAGTAAAAACTAGAGAATCTAGTGAAGGAATATTCTATTTTAGTGGTTGAAAATTAAAGTGGCCCCACTTTTATTAAACTTTGTGTTTTCTCTCTCCTGACAAATAAATTGAGACGGAAGGAGTATCAATCAAATTTTAGTCTTGCTCAAGCTTATAAGGAATTTGTAGATGACAATCTCTTCACAATTTACGTATCATGTAGGTTAGGGCATCTGCATAATTAATGTTATATCAATCAAATTTTAGTCTTGCTTAAGCTGACAAGGAATTTGCAGGTGACAATCTCTTCACAATTTACGTGTCATGTAGGTTAGGGCATCCACAGTGGGGTTACATGGCAAACGCATACATTTAATAAGTGTGTCAACAACCAACTTTTATACGGTAAAAGTGGGCCATAACCATTTTGTTTCTCTTGAAAACCCATTCATTGCATTATCTTTTATATTTAAAGTATAGATATACATGCATTGCTGCTCTGTATTACTATTTTGTAAGTTTATTTATTTATTTATTTATTCGGTAAACACCTCTTGTGTCATATGCTTTTATGCAACGCAACTGTTTAATATATTTTTTTAGCTCTTATTAGCTTATGAAAAATTGGTTCTTAATAAAAAGTTTAATGATGTGATAATCAATTAAACTATATATGTTAAGTTCAATGCATTGTAAAAGTTTCGTATGAAAGTTGATATGTTGATGTCTCAACAACAAATATAATAAAGGAATTTATGATAATCTTAGTTATATATTGTTTATACTTGTTCGTGTATGTGTCCGGACTACCCGTGCCGGACGGAATGATCCGGACGCATCCCAGACGGGCCGTCCGGTCCGGACTCAGGTATATAAATAATAAATAATAGCAATGACAGAAGGAACCTTGGGAAAGACCAATGCATGAACAGTACCGCCGTCTCCAGGTTTTGCGGGATATGTTCCACCAAGTACGCCGCCCCGGGTTTTACGGAACAGTACTACAAGTACATGCACAGTGGCCTATAGGTCACTGTGCATAGATCGGTCACTTGTCTCCAGGTACAGTGAATACACAGTGATTGGGGCACTATAAATACCCCAACACATTCAATGCAGGCAGTAACTTCCTCACTCTCATTTATTACTCACTTACACACTATATTTATTACTCCTTCCGGACAAAACACTCATCCTCACACCGGAGCTTGGTCTTGGGATAAAACCCAAGACGAGGCTAACGTGTGATTCTTTTGTTTCAGGTCCACACAAGCTCGAGGAAAAGAGCTAAACAGACCCGGGGTAAGTTTTTACCTCAACAAACTGGCGCCATCCGTGGGACCCAAATTCAATCTACCAGAAGTATAGAATGAGTGGTTCCAACCCAATCACCCCTCCTCCCAACCGCTCGGGAGGAGGTCAAGGCTCCGGAGGGGGAGGTCAAGCTCATCCAGACACGCGAGCCATCATAGAAGGCCACGTATCAGCCCTCAAAGAATATTTTAAAATACAAGCCAACCATGATCTAGTAAAACCGATGCTCTTGGACTTTGAAGACGACCTAACGGATCCAGACGATACGGAAGAAGAAAATGTCAGAGGGAGGGCGAAAGATAAAGGAAAAAAAGTGGCGAATGATGACTTTAGCAAACCGTTCAAGGAAGTGATAAAGTGTCCGTTCACAAGGAGGATCATAGAGTTCTCCGCCCCGAAGCATAAAATACCGACGAATCTCAAACTATATGATGGGACAACTGACCCGGATGACCACATCAACCGCTTCACGGGAGCGGGGAATCAAGAAGAGTGGCCAATGCCGGTGTGGTGCCGAATGTTCCAACAAACGTTGGACGGAAAGGCTAGGGGTTGGTTTGACAAGCTGCTAGCCGGAAGTATTGACGGCTGGGATGACCTCCAGAAGAAATTCCTGAACAGATTTAGCATACTAAGGGCATGTGTCAAGGACCTCACAGAAATTAACAAAATCCATAGGAAAGCCAACGAGAGCCTCCCGGACTTTAAAGAACGATGGGTGAGCGAGGCGAACTATTTTTCGGACGCTCCGGAGATAATTCAGGTCGCCTCTTTTATGAATGGTCACCATTTCCCGGAATTGGCAAAGAAGTTCTCGGACAAAATCCCTAAAACGGTGGATGAAATGCTGGAAAGATTCGAAGATTTCATCCGTTCGGAGGAAGCCTTTCGGAGCACCGAGCTACCAAAAGGGGAATATGCTAGGAAGGACGGGGGAGAAGCACAGCCCATAAGAAATGACCGGTACCATAAGAATTTTGAAGATAGAAAACGATGGGGACAGAAATCCCCGTACCGGCTGAAGGACTACCACACCCCGTACGTAACTCTGAGGCAAGAACCCAATCGGAACTTCAAATACGGAGTCAGAGACGATAAAAACAGACCGACATTGGAATCATTAAAACGCACACCTAAGGAAATCCTGGACACCGAACATCACCTCCAGCTGCCCCAACCACCCCCATTGCCCGGAACTCCCCGGAAAGAAAACTTGGATCGGTATTGTGATTATCACGGCGAAAAGGGTCATTACACCAATGATTGCTATCAGTTGAAGAAGCAACTAGAGCTAGCTCTGGAGTCTGGTAAGTTGAACCATCTAGTCAAAGATGTGCGGCAAAGAGGGAAGGGTCAGCAGAAAAAAGACGGTCCACAGAAGGGAAACATAATTGATGAAGCGAAAAGTGTACCGCTTTTAAGGGGTCATTTAAGCCTTAAATCGTATTTATTTGATCAAATATTGCCCTAAATCGTTCCTTTTGTCATTTTAGGTACTTTTGAGGAGAAATCTGGAATAGGAGGCATTTTGGACGTTTTTGGAGCATTAAAGTGAAGAAAACGGCAAAGTCTCAAGAATCGGCTGAAAGTCACCTTTGACGGCGTCACATTTAACTCTAGACGGCGTCATGCCTTGGCAAGAAAAGTTGGACGTGAAATTTACTCATGACGGGCCAGTGAAAATAGCATGTGAATTCTGACGGCGTCACGCTTTAACTTGATCGAGGGCGTCACGGCTTAAATCATAAGGGGACGGCGTCACGTTCATGGTTCGACGGCGTCAAGCCTTGATAAGCCAGAATGGATTTTTGAAGAGCTAAAGAGGGACGGCGTCAAGAAGGTCATCCGGGAACCCTAAAAGCGGCGAGGTGACGGCGTCACACTCCATAAGGTGACGCCGTCAGATCCAAAAATCTATATATAGTTTTCTAATTTTTTGTCATTAGGGAGAGCTTAGTGTGTGGAATTTTGGGAGAAAACCCTAAGACGATTTTAGCATCTTTTTCAGGGCTTTTTGCCTTGAGATCTTCCATGTTTCATTGAAAGATAAGTTATCAATTAATCATTCAATATGTCTATGTGTTGTTTGATTCTATCTTATTCTTGTCTTTTGTTTAACATGTTAGGCTAAATTTATCTTGTGTTTGCTTAGATCTAATGAAACCTAGCTATTGATTATTGGTTGTTAGTGTGTTATTAGTTGTATTGGATGATTGTTTATCTATGTTAGGCTTAAGAAAACTGGCTAACTTCCTATTCGGTAACTTGCTTGAACGTCTTAAGAAACATGAACCAAATGCGTACTAAAGGTTTTTATGGTTGTATTTAATGCACAAGCGAATTCTAGTGATCCCATGTTAGGAGCTTCCTAGCCGGCTCGACATAGGAGTGAAGTAGGAGCTTGTAGAGTTGGGGAAGTAAGTACGCCACCCCACGAATGGTATTAAGGAATACACCCGTCATCCACGCGACTAATACACACTAATTAACCGGTAAAAGATAGTTAGGGAGTAAGGAAATCTAAGTAAACACATTTCTCTACACATAAGTTTCTCACCACATTTTCATTTTTGTTATTTTATTTTATTTTATTTGCATTCGTAGTAATTTGGGTTAGTTGACTAGCAACTAATTCCGCCCACTCTATCAAAACCGAGATTTTACTTGCTTTCATAAAAATATAAAAACATAAAAAAAGAATCTTCCTCAACCCTTAGACCTAATTAGAGTAGCCTTTCATACCTAACGAACACTATTCCCTGTGGAGAACGATCAATCCCCCGTACTTACCACTACACTATACTACATCGGTCAGGTACACTGCCTGGTGGGGTTGTAAGCCTCTTGAGATCCCTCGAGAGGTAAAACCTGTTGTAAGGTTACAAAACCACACAATCAAGTTTTTGGCGCCGCTGCCGGGGAATAGTTATTGTTTAGGTTGAATTGTTATTTTATTAGGTCTACTCACTAGATTCCTTTCTAGTGAGATTTTTATTTTATTTTTCTAGGTTTTCTTTAGTCTATCTTATTTCTTTGTGTGTTTGTTCGTAATTTCCATTGACTCTTCCGTTCACCATTATGGAGAACGCGAATCCACCATACTACCAGCCACGTAATTCACCCACTCCATATGACATCTTGATGTTTAAACAACATAAAGATGAACCTCTCTATGATGCATGGACTCGTTTTAAATATTTACTCCAAAAAGTCCCTCATCATAACTTCGATTTTTGGTCCCTAACTCAAATCTTTTACAATCATGTCGACCGACATGCCCAAAGGGACATTTACCATATTGCCGGCAGGGATATTAGGGAATTAAGTGCTGAGAAAGCATGGGAAGCTATTGAAGAGTGTGCCCAATATTATTATATAGTAGACAACCCAACAAACGTTAGTACAAGTCAATTGACCACAAATTTCGACGATCATGAAACAAGTTTGTTTGGGGATGAATATGTTAGTGTTGAGATACCTAAGTGGATGTCATGTAATGCCATATTACAAAACAAACACATAGGTGACCTTGATATGACGGAGGATTTAGCCGAACATGATCACATTGATCAAAAAGACCTAGGTTTTGTGATTGATGACGTCGAATCTCAAGAAACACATGATGAATCTTTTAGGCAGTTTGAATATAGCAGTCAGAATATTGAGGATGATCCGTATGATTTGGACATAGAAGTTGAAATGCCTAGAGAAGCACTTGAGATACTTGGGAAAATGTTAGGGTTAGATCCTACTAAAACGCATGATGAGGATATAGGTGAGCTTGACATAAGGAATGATGAGGTAAGTAACATAAGCCCACCAAGTGCCCCACAAGTCCTACCATCACTTGAGGCACACACACCGCCCGAGAATTACCCAGAAGAAGTAGAAGAAACTTTAGGAATCCCAATGGAGGTAGAACCCTTGGACCAAGCACAACTAGAGGATATAGGTTTGAATACTTATAGTGATCACAACCTTACTCTTAGTTCTAGGGGATTTCCTATTTTTGATGAACCGGAGCCTCAACCAAAACCGTTACCTAATCTTCCATCCTTAGATGTGAATTTAGGAATTGAAAAAGGTCCCGATCCACCCATCAAACCATGTAGTCTGGGCAATGTTAAGATTAAGGTAGTAGACTCTAAGCCTTGTAGAGAGAAAGCTGACATAGGAGTGAACCATAACCTTTCATACTTACATCACCCATTCATGATTAATCACAAGAAACACTATGGGTTTAAACCGGGTTTATTAGGTCAAGATGGATTCCCAACTAGGAATCTCTCAAAGTTGATAGAAGATGATCCCTTTTTAGGAGAAAACTTTAATTCACCCATTGACCAAAGTGAACTAGGTAAGGTTATGATGAAAGGAGCACACCCCTTTGAGCATATAATTCATCCACCACTCTTTCCTCACGTGGCATACTCCTACCGAGCTGGTGTGTATCGCTACTATCACCCGCACTTAATCCTAAGTGTAGGGAAAACCTCTCCTTTATCCGTTAAATAAGGGTAGAGTCAGGCTCGTGACTCGAACAAAAACAAGCGCTTCTTGGGAGGCAACCCAAGCTTTATTTGCTTTGTGTGTTTATTTATTTGTTTGTTTGATTTTATTTGCTTCCGTATGTATGTTTAATTTTTATTATTATTGATTCATGTTCAAAACTAAATTGTGAAAATGCTTTATTTTGTTTTTAACTTCGTCTTAACTACATATAAAGGTATTTTGCAAAAGATAAGTGTAAGGGAAAGTCAAATCGGTTTATTAGAACAAATGAACATGAATCATAATAATATTAAATTAACATACATATTAGTATTTGTTTGAGTCAAATGCTTGTATCGAGTCATAATGATGTTTTGCAGGATTTCCAGGAAGTAAGGTAAAGGTTTTTTCAGAAATTTTCCGGAAACTTAAAATGAAAATTTTTGTCAGGTCATTTCTGACGGCGTCAGGGGTTATAACCTGACGGCGTCAGATTTAATTTCCAGAAATTTTTGAAAGTTTTGTTTTCATAAAAAGTTTTTATTAAAATCTCCAACTTATAATCTCCAGGAATCTGCAAAATTATCATTCCACAAGCATTATATCCTTATATATAGATTTTTCCCGCCGATGTTACGCAGGTTTTCGTGTTTGTTTTCTCAGGTTTAACAGGTTATTTTGGACAAGGAAATGTTTTGAATCAAGCTTATGGCGATGCATTAGTCATGGAGCTTCAACATTCTCTTTGGAGGAAGATTTAACCGTGTAATTTCATTATCCACCGAACGAATCAGGGGAGTATTTGATTTCATTCTTTTACTTTTTGCTTTTACATCTTATTATTTGAACATTGGGGACAATGTTCATCTTAAGTGTAAGGGAGGGTAAAAGTACGATTTTAGAGAATACAATTGCGCTTGATTTTTGTTTGTTTGATGGTAGATGTGTAATAAAACTGAGAGAAATACTTGTTAAGGTAATTTTAGTGCCAAATTTAAAATTTTTTACAACATATAGGAGTGAAACTTTGATCTTAATGAGCGTCTCATGGATAGGAGTTATATGACTAGCACAAAACCGTACCACTAAAAAATTTTCCACCCCAAATATGTGAGGTTCGCCCCTAGAATTGGTAGGAAAAGCATTTATGCTATGATGTGTGTACCGGTAGCACTTAGATTCTAGAACTTGCGTTAGGACCATTCCGAGGCCACAAGTGAGACTACATTCATGTAGTTAGATTTACTACATGATAAGAGGCATTAGGATTAACCCATTGTTTTACACCTGTGTTTTTGTTATAATTACGTTGGCTACATTGGTCAAGTAATTCTCCCACACCCTTTGCGTTGTACTCATTTTTAGTACACGATACCCCTAGTACACCCCTCAGAGCCTATCTTTTCGTTTCGACCTTTAAGCATTTTACTTAAAGGAAGAATTTGTTACACCCCACTAAAATGTACACCCAAATCGCCTTAGCCTACCTTGTATGCACTCATTTTTAGTGCATTATTGTGACAACATTTGTTTAAACCCATGTTAATTATCTAGTTGATTACATGGTTGCTAAGTCGAGTCATATCCTTGTACATATTGTTTTGGGACGATTGGGACTCATGGGTAAAGTACTAGTGTAATGGAGTAATGGGGAAGAACATCATTTATTACCCCCATATGTGCTAAATATTTTAAAAGTACTCCAAGTGTTTTGATTATCTTAATTCGAGTCATTAGAATAGTAATTTGTAAAGTTATGTAAAAGTTCAAGTGTAAGGGGAATGCAACGCCCCTATGATGTATTATTTTGGATGGTAGGGCAAGAATGTATGTCAAAAAAAAAAAAAAAAAAAAAAAAAAAAAAAAATCGAAAAAATCAAGAAAAATACAAAAAAATGAGAAAAAGAAAAATAGAAAAAAACATACGGACTACCATCCCGTTTTATTTTATGCTTATTTTATGTTTTTGTTATTTTCTTTCATTAGCTTAAATCGAGTCTAGTCTTGGCTTAGCAACATTGTATAGTACATGTAATTAATCAAGATCTTTAACTCGCCACCAGTAAAATATCCTTTATCCAACGAAACCGTGTTTTCCTTTTCCCTACACCTAACGTTATAACCCATGTAAAAGCCCTATTTGATAGTTTATCTTAGGTGCTTATGCCTAGTGGAGGATGTTTTCGATCCTTTCCCAAGCCTATGGTAATCTATTTGCTATGACAGGTAGTGAGAGATATTATCCGTTTTCATTTATGAGATTTATTTTGATGACACTTGAGAGATGTGAGTATCTAAACACTACTTGTGAGGTGCTAGTTTATAATCTCCGTGCTTATTATGATTGAAGTGGAACGATTATTTGTTGTAATTACTTTTATGTTTGCATTAAATGACCCCTAACTTGTATTTTGATTAGAATAAAAGCGCATTTGCTTGAGGACAAGCAAATCTCAAGTGTAAGGGCATTTGATGAAGCGAAAAGTGTACCGCTTTTAAGGGGTCATTTAAGCCTTAAATCGTATTTATTTGATCAAATATTGCCCTAAATCGTTCCTTTTGTCATTTTAGGTACTTTTGAGGAGAAATCTGGAATAGGAGGCATTTTGGACGTTTTTGGAGCATTAAAGTGAAGAAAACGGCAAAGTCTCAAGAATCGGCTGAAAGTCACCTTTGACGGCGTCACATTTAACTCTAGACGGCGTCATGCCTTGGCAAGAAAAGTTGGACGTGAAATTTACTCATGACGGGCCAGTGAAAATAGCATGTGAATTCTGACGGCGTCACGCTTTAACTTGATCGAGGGCGTCACGGCTTAAATCATAAGGGGACGGCGTCACGTTCATGGTTCGACGGCGTCAAGCCTTGATAAGCCAGAATGGATTTTTGAAGAGCTAAAGAGGGACGGCGTCAAGAAGGTCATCCGGGAACCCTAAAAGCGGCGAGGTGACGGCGTCACACTCCATAAGGTGACGCCGTCAGATCCAAAAATCTATATATAGTTTTCTAATTTTTTGTCATTAGGGAGAGCTTAGTGTGTGGAATTTTGGGAGAAAACCCTAAGACGATTTTAGCATCTTTTTCAGGGCTTTTTGCCTTGAGATCTTCCATGTTTCATTGAAAGATAAGTTATCAATTAATCATTCAATATGTCTATGTGTTGTTTGATTCTATCTTATTCTTGTCTTTTGTTTAACATGTTAGGCTAAATTTATCTTGTGTTTGCTTAGATCTAATGAAACCTAGCTATTGATTATTGGTTGTTAGTGTGTTATTAGTTGTATTGGATGATTGTTTATCTATGTTAGGCTTAAGAAAACTGGCTAACTTCCTATTCGGTAACTTGCTTGAACGTCTTAAGAAACATGAACCAAATGCGTACTAAAGGTTTTTATGGTTGTATTTAATGCACAAGCGAATTCTAGTGATCCCATGTTAGGAGCTTCCTAGCCGGCTCGACATAGGAGTGAAGTAGGAGCTTGTAGAGTTGGGGAAGTAAGTACGCCACCCCACGAATGGTATTAAGGAATACACCCGTCATCCACGCGACTAATACACACTAATTAACCGGTAAAAGATAGTTAGGGAGTAAGGAAATCTAAGTAAACACATTTCTCTACACATAAGTTTCTCACCACATTTTCATTTTTGTTATTTTATTTTATTTTATTTGCATTCGTAGTAATTTGGGTTAGTTGACTAGCAACTAATTCCGCCCACTCTATCAAAACCGAGATTTTACTTGCTTTCATAAAAATATAAAAACATAAAAAAAGAATCTTCCTCAACCCTTAGACCTAATTAGAGTAGCCTTTCATACCTAACGAACACTATTCCCTGTGGAGAACGATCAATCCCCCGTACTTACCACTACACTATACTACATCGGTCAGGTACACTGCCTGGTGGGGTTGTAAGCCTCTTGAGATCCCTCGAGAGGTAAAACCTGTTGTAAGGTTACAAAACCACGCAATCAATAATCAACATGGTCGATAGCCGAGGGGAAGATCGGAAAAGAAAAACGATGGTCACCACCGAAAGCTGGATAAATGTACCTATAACTTTTCCTCCGGTAGCACCGGACGACCTGTCCGAAGAGGCCATAGTAGTAGAAGCTGAAGTCGCTGGGTATTTCGTAAAGAGAGTTCACTTTGACAAAGGGGCTTCGTGTGAGATCATGTTTAAACATTGCTTCGACAATTTGCATCCGTCTATCAGGGCAAAAATAGTGGAGACAGCAACAAACCTGGCCGGTTTCTCAGGAGAACAAGTGAAGCCGCTAGGAAAAATAGAGCTAGATGTGTGTTTCGGAAGTGACGGTTTGTGCAGCCGGACAATCATGAAGTTTGTTGTGGCATCCGCGTCTTCTCCCTTTAACATAATCATTGGCCGGACAGGATTAAAAAAGCTGCGAGCCATCCCTTCAACAATTCACTCAATGATGAAATTCCCTACTCCCAGGGGAATAGCTACATTGGTCACACAAACGGCCTCCGTATATGAATGCCGAAGGTTGGACAAAAGGAGAACGGTAGAAGAGGAAGAGGAAAAAGAACAAAAAGGAGTTAAAAAGGAAGTTGGCCTGACCGAAGAAGTCCTGGTGAATCCGGCGTATCCGGACCAGCTAGTGACTATAGGACGAAACCTATCTTTGTCCGGATCAGAAAGTTTAAAAGCTCTCCTCAAGCGAAATCAAGACATCTTCGCGTGGGAACCCGCTGACATGACAGGTGTCCCTCGGCGGATCATAGAGCACACGCTAAACGCCAACCCGTCGATCACTCCCATAAGCCAGAAAAAAAGGACCTTGTCAGCGGAAAAAAGTCAGGCAGTGGCAAAAGAAGTAGCCGAATGGTTAACAGCGGGCATAGTAAGACCGGTCAAGTACCCGACCTGGATATCCAATCCGGTACTAGTGAAGAAAGGGGATGGAAGTTGGAGGATGTGCATTGATTTCAAAAACATCAACTCCGCATGCCCAAAAGATTACTACCCTCTTCCGGAGATTGACCTAAATGTGGAGTCAATATTAGGTTCCAGATATAAGTGCTTCTTGGACGCATACAAGGGATATCATCAAGTGCAAATGGCCGAAGAGGACGAGGAAAAAACAGCCTTTTACACAGACCAAGGAACTTACTGCTACACTAAGATGCCATTCGGCCTCAAGAACGCAGGAGCCACGTACTAGCGATTGGTGGATGCGGCCTTCTAGTCTCAGATTGGCGGAATGTAGAAGCATATGTCGATGATATGGTGATTAAAAGCTCGATGGAAAAGCACTTTTGGCCAACATGGCAGAAACATTTGACAACATAAGGATGATTAACATGAAGCTTAACCCTAAGAAGTGCTCATTCGGTGTCAAGGAAGGGAAGTTCTTGGGATACATGGTAACATCCGAAGGGATACACGCCAACCCGGCAAAGACGAAGGTTATCGCATATATGCAGTCCCCCCGGACACTAAGAGAAATGCAAAGCTTATCAGGAAAACTAGCCGCCCTAAACCGGTTTCTCGCCAGATCGGCTGAAAGAGCCCTACCTTTCTTCGAAACTCTGAAAAATATCACGAACATCAACAAGGACGAATACCGCTAGACGGAGGATGCAGAAAAAGCTTTCCAAGAACTTAAGAAAGTCATTATCAACCTCCCCTCACTGGCCTCCCCCAGGCCGTAAGAAACACTATGCATCTACTTGGCCGCGGCAAAAGAGGCGGTCAGTGCCGTTCTACTGGTCGAACAGAACGAAAAAACAGCTGCCGGTGCATTATGTCAGCTGGACGCTGCATGAGGCCGAGTGAAACTATGCTCCCCTAGAGAAATTGGCTTTATCACTACTTCATGCATCCAGACGGCTTAGGTGGTATTTCGAGGCACACCCAATCAAGGTCATCACCGATCAACCAATAAAACAGATCCTGAACAAATCGGAATCCTCCGGGAAGTTGGCAAAATATTTGGTCGAGCTGGGAACATATGACATAGTATACGAACCCAGGAACGCGATCAAGGGCTAGGTATTGGCAGATTTCATAAATGAAGTCCCCATGGACAACAACGGAAAAATGGTGGAGCAAGGGACGGATGGGCCAAAAAATCCTGATGGAGAGGATGAGTGGACGCTTTATACGGATGGGGCGTTAGGGAAGAGTGGATCGGGAGCAGGCTTGGTCCTAATTTGCCCAACAAAAATGGAATACACATATGCTCTCAGGTTAAACTTTGAAAGCACAAACAATCAGGCAGAGTATGAGGCATTGCTCGCCGGACTGAGGATGGCCAAGGAAATGAAGGTGTCTGTACTATCCGTAAAAGTTGACTCCCAGTTGGTCGCCTGGCAGATCAACGGCGAGTTCGTAGCATGTAGTGATAATATGATCAAATACTTAGCCGAAGCAAAAAACAACATAAGACATTTTCAGAAATTCCGGATAGCAAACATCCCTCGCAACCAAAATCAGAAGGCAGACATCCTCAGTAAGCTAGCCACAGTGGCGTTCAACCATCTGACTAAGGAAATTCTAGTAGAGGTACTAAGCCAACCGTCTGTGGAAACGACGAAGATTAACATAATAGTTGAAGAAGAAGGGGACAATTGGATGACTCTGATCGTGAAGTGTCTCAAAGAAGGGATATGGCCGAACGACAAAAACGAGGCCAAATCCCTTCGCATGAAAATCAGTCAATACGTTATGGAGGGGGACGTACTTTTCAAAAAATCTTACTTGATGCCTATGTTGCGATGTGTAGGTCCTCTACAAGCAAACTACGTTATTCGAGAACTACACGAGGGAGCATGCGGGATGCACTCCGGTCCGTGCTCGATAGTAGTAAAAGCGATCCGGCAGGGATACTACTGGCCGACTATGCATAGGGATGCAAGAGAAGAGATACAAAAGTGTGACTCCTGCCAGATACATGCTCCGGTGCCCAAACTGCCCAAAAACCTCATGACATCTATCATGGCACCATGGCCGTTCTACCAATGGGGAATAGACATCCTTGGCCCTCTCCCGGCCTCACCAGGGAAGGTCCAATATGTCATAGTAGCAATTGACTATTTCACAAAATGGATTGAAGCCAAACCCTTGGCCAAAACTACGGGGAAGGAGGTCATTAAGTTTGTATGGAATAACATAGTGTGCCGTTTCGGTCTTCCAGCCATCATTGTTACAGATAATGGGATGAACTTTGTAAAAGACCCATTCAAAACTTGGTGCGGGAAATTGAAGATAAGGCAGATAAACACAGCTGTAGCACATGCACAAGCCAACGGGTTGGTAGAAAGAGCAAACAAAAGTCTGATGATGGGCATAAAAACACGCCTGGGAAGAGAAAGGGCCGGATGGGTGGACGAACTCCCCAACGTCCTCTGGGCACACCGAACGTCCATAAAGACAAGCAACGGGGAAACACCCTTCAGCCTCACCTATGGAAGCGAAGCGGTGATCCCGGCAGAAATTGGAATGCCGATGCACAGAACTATGATGATTAATGAAGGGATGAATGAAGAGGAATCTCGTCTAAACTTGGATCTATTACAAGAGAGGCGAGAAACAGCGTCCATAAGGGAGGCAAAGTACAAATCTAAGGTGGAACAATATTACAATATGAGAGTTCATCTGGTGTCCTTCAGAGTCGGAGAGTTTGTTTACCGAAGGAACGAGGCAAGCAGAGTGGAAAATTTGGGAAAGCTAGGACCCACTTGGGAGGGTCCCTACCGGGTGATAGAAGCCTTTCAGAATGGTTCCTACAAATTGATGACGATGGAAGACAGAGAAGTGCCGCGCACTTGGAAAGCTGTGAATTTAAGAAAATGTTATATGTAAGCAATGTAATCTTAACCAAATGTACTCGAACTATATGAAATTAAACATGGGCTGCATTCCAAATTGGGATGGTAGCAATTTTTTGGCAAATTAATGTTAGACATAAGTTGTTAATGACTCCGACGGACGGCTAGCTACCTCCGATCGATGTGTAGTCAGTGTCTATTTCCAACCTAGGTGCTATTCACCGAACGGTTGCATTCCCCAAACGTGCTATTTACGTGGGAGGAACCTAGGTGCTATTCACCGAACGGTTGCATTCCCCAAACGTGCTATTCGCACAGGAGGAACCTAGGTGCTATTCACCGAACCGTTGCATTCCCCAAACGTACTATTCACACGGGAGGAACCTAGGTGCTATTCACCGAACAGTTGCATTCCCCAAACGTGCTATTCACATGGGAAGAACCTAGGTGCTATTCACCGAACGGTTGCATTCCCCAAACGTGCTATTCACATGGGAAGAACCTAGGTGCTACTCACCGAACAGTTATATTCCTCAAGCGTGCTACTCACTCAGAAAGAGCTCAGGTTCTACTCACCGAACGGCCACATTCCATTACATACTATGCAAAAGTCCAAATAAGACTGACAAAAGACTTCACTTGTCAATAAAAAAGTGTATATATGGAATAATAATCTAAGAAATCGTAAAAACAAAACTTTCGACCGGCCGGGCGGACGAACAAACATTTCAAAGTAAATAAAGTTACAAGATAATATTGTTCAGTAAATGTCATACAATCATCCAACAGAAAGATAAACTAAGCTATTACAAAGTTAAGGCTGCGCAGAGCTTGAGGACACATGGCCAGGAGTAGGAGGAGTCTCATCCGGAAGCAAGTTTTGCAATTCAGCAGGAGTCTTGAGATAGGCGCTAGCAATTTTGTCAACATAGGGGTACCTTTTGTCAAACAGCGCATCATACAATGAGTCAAGTTTCTGACCGGCGTCAAGATCAAAACCGGAAGAAGCGTAAGGATGGTTTTAACTTCTTCGGGCGAATGTCCCTCTTGCACCCCCTCGAGCCATCCGGCAACAATGGTCGTGTTGAACGGCACTGCCAAACTCCTTTTGTACTCTTCGCTCTGAAGCAGGCGCCTGACAAAAGTGGGGAAGTAATCCCGTATCAAACGCTGTTTAGCGACCACTGTTTGACCACACTCCACAGCAAAGTTCTCCTTCTCTCTAGCCAGCTTCCTACTCTCAGCTTCCGACCCGGCTAGTTTAGCCTCCAGATCCCTGATCTTTACGGCCTGCTCGGCCCCAACAGTGACTAAGCTCAATTTCTCCTGCTCGGCTCTATCAGCCCTAGCAAGGGCAGCATCCCTCTCGGCCTTGGCTCCCAACAAATCTTTCTTGCTCTCCTTGTATCGGAGCTCAACATCCTTACAAGACTGATGCTTATGGGAAAGATCAGCAAACCTTTCAGACAACTCCCCAAACCGCAGCAACACATTCGTTTGATTCTGCATACACATCCCAAGTGAACGCCATGACCGTTTGATAGCACCTTCATCAGACATCCCGTCAGTGTAAAACTCATAATCTGCCGGTGTAACAACTCGTAATTTTCCAGATTTATTTCTATACGAGATTATCTCTGTTTTTCATTTACGAATCTTTCCGGACTCTTTTGACTCTAAAACGTGAAATCTATCTCGCGAAACGTGAAATACGTACACAACGCGTACTGGCACAACCGACGAATTGATTTGATTATTTTATTATTCATGAGGAACGAGGCGTATGAATAGCCGTTTTTATTGGAAAAATTATTCTGAGCGCAGTGGTGAAATTCTCGTGTCTTGAATCGATCGTTTGCTATCTTAAACGAGCCCGAGTCTCATTTTAAGAAAGATAGCCTAAATTACAAAATTGGTCCCTGCAGTAAAGTTCCATCTCCACCTCTACAGTTTATTTGTGACAAATTTAGTCCCTAAGGTTTTTCTAATCTAACCCTAACCCTAACCCTAGTCTATATATACTTTGTTATAACATTTTTTTAGGGTTATAACCCATTTCTCCTTCCCAGCAGCCGCACCTCCCATCTCCATCTCTTTCCGGCCATTATCCGGCCATCCGAGCTGCCACCGCCGCTCACCCTACCACACCGCCACCACCATTCGACATCCCATGATCTCCCCGTCACTCCTATGTACTCCACGCGCCCTCTCCAACACTGCTGATGCACCTCTTCTCTTCATATCCACCACCACCACAGCCGGGTTATTCATGGAGTATGTTTTGGTTCGAGTTTTCCAGCCACCATCTCTGCCGCCACTCTCTTCCCTCTCCTCACTCTTTCTCGACATGGTAAAAAAAAATTGAGAAAACGATTTTTGTTTATTTATTTCGTTTCTTTTTATGAAACCGATTATAATCATGTTGTATTGTTTTCGTGGATCTAAAATTGTTTATGAAACGTGGTTATTAACTCGTGATTTAAAAACCGGATTTAAATGTTTGTAATATATGGTCTCGTGTGGTAAGATTTTATTAAAGTGGTTAGTATTTGATTTCAGTCATGGTATACGGGTCGGGTCGGACTCACGAGAGTTTCGTTTCGGTGTACAGGTCTGATGTGAGGTTGTTATTGGCATGTTGAGTTGACTGTTGTGTTGTTTTGTGCTCTTTGAGTTTGTTTGGTTGTTGAGGTAAGCAGATTCGAGCCGAGACCCTTTGATCTCGGCATGGTGATTATAGTTATGGTGTCTTGATGTTAGGACTTGGTTGGAGTCGTGACTTTTGGTCTGTTTGGTTGTTTAACCGACGAGGGTTCAAGCCGAGACCTTTGGTCTCGGCATGGTAAGTAAAAGTGAATTGTTGTTGTCAAATGGGACATGGTGTTATATTTGATAGATGTGGCCCCTTTTGTTTGCGTCCAGTTGTTATCAGACAATGGAATATTGATTTGCGGTTTGGTAATTATTGATTTGTCTAAGGTTGAGTTGTGTAAGTCTCGGTCCAAATGACATAAGGGTGTCGGGTGAATAATTTGGTCAAGTTTAAAAATGGTTCGTCTGATTTAACTAAACTAACGAGTATTAAATTGTTCACTTGGCAATCCTATTGGTACGTTTCGGATAATATTTGGAATCGTGATTTGGATTTGAATACGGATTTTGTCTATTATACTTGGACGTTTGGAAAATCATTGATCGTTATCGGACTTACAATATTAGATATTGGATTCGTTGAACATTTTGAGACTTGAGACGGTATAATATATTAAACTCGAAAAGACTTTAATATATTAAACTCGGACCAGACACAAAATCTTCAATAAAACCAAAACTAATATTTACAAGAACAATAGCGAGACATAAACTTATTAAATATTGAAATTTCATATTTGATTAACCCCAGTCTCGACGACTTGAGAAAAACTAATTTTATTAGTTAAACTTATTTTTATTATAAAACGTTTATGTTTTATACAAATTATTTGGGGATAACGGGGTAAATGTCGAAACGTACAAACTGAGTTATTTGATTTGAGGTGTTTGTTTGTCGTAAACTTTTAGAGTTGTCTTCCTTGGTTTGAATTCTCATCAGTATTCTCTCGAGTTTGTTGATGTCCCTTCTCTTCGGCGTGAGTTGTATGTCAAGTCTATGTCTTCTTACCAAACCACACGAAATGTTGAAACTAAGCTTTTGATAAGTTTTGAAAACCGAGTAATCCACGAAAACTACGGCACATTATCTTTTATAGACTTTATAATTTTGCGAGCCGTGTTTTGAGATAATCATATACGTATTAGGCTGTGCCGATCCTAGACCATTGTGTACCGCTGTGCTTATACCTCCGTGTACCGTTGCGCCTGTATATCTTGGAACCGTCATGCCATCTGTCTTGAGATTGATGTATTTTGCCTCTCGATGCCAGTTGTGTCTGTTGTGATCTTGCATTGCCATGGCTAAGGTGAGTTCATGGTCTCTACTTTTACCGGTTTTCTAACTATTTTCGGGGGAGAATACATGCTCGTTTTTACTAAACTCATGACTGTTTACTTGGCATTTATGCAAACTGTTTACTCAATATTTGACTATTTGCTGAAATATCTGATCTGGTTATTTGATGGCGCTATGTGATTTATCTGGTATTCATGAGTGAGAACATTTAAACTATTTTTGAATGGACCTAACCGTCTTTTTGGTTTTTCTATAACTTGTTGACTGGCTAAGGGTTAGACTTGCGGTAGATGTTGACTTAGTCTAGGGTAGCAATCCCTTGCTATAACCATGATGCCTAGCTAAGAATAGATATCTGCTTACGGCCTAGACCAGGGTAGCAATCCCTTGCTATAACCATGTTACCTGGCTAGAGACCGCTTAGGGCCCTACTTGAGATCTCGTTAAGATATTGGAACGATTGGTTTTGGAATGATTGATATTGGAACGATTGGTTTTGGAATGATTGATATTGGAACGATTGGTTATGGAATGATTGGTTTTGGAAGTATTATTGGAACTCGTGGTTTTCATCGATCTTAGTCCAGTGTAGCAAATCCCTTATCTTGGTCCACATACTACTTTTGTTCACCTAAACCAAATCTTATTTGGCAGTGGGTTGTAAACACACAGGTTGCAAGTCTTGTATGGGCGGGACTTGGGACTGAGTGGATTTACAATGCCTTTGCTAGGAAATCGTTATCTGAATGCTTTACATTTTAAACTAAAACCTATGAACTCACCAGCGTAAGCTGACCCTTTTAGCATGTATTTTCAGGTTTAATGCTATAGCTTATCTCTGGAGGCGCTTGGCAAGAGGCATGGTCATAGACGACTCTGATATTTATATTTGGGACCGCTTTACCTATTTATGGGCCTATTTCCGCACTACTCTTGAATTATGTAAATTTAACATTTTAGTAAATGAATTTTATTCTAAACGGTTTAGGTAAAACCGTTCTTTGAACCTTGTGTTGTGATACCAATTGAGTAGCACCCAGTGACATGTATGCTTCCGCTGGACCCGATTTTCGAGGTGTTATAGATTGGTATCAGAGCCTAGGTTATAGAGAACTGGGTTTATTTTCTAAAACCTGGACTATAACCACTTTTGGCGAAAACTTAACCCTATGACCGACACGTGCCTGCCTGCCAAGCTGATGCCTCGCGTATGATTTTGTTTGAGGTTATGATTGATATGACGAGATAGTGATGATATATTAGATGAGATGTTCATGGTATATTTAATGAGTTATTTGATGAGATGCTTGATTATATATTTGTTGAGATGCGTGCCTGACTCTTGGATATTTTATATCCGCTCGTTTAAGCTGTTCACTATAAGCATTTTCACATGCTTCTGCACGCACCATACCTGTCACTAAGTTACACTATTTCCTTGCGTAATCTCACTATTGAACGTCGTGTTTGTATACTTGTCGTGGTTTTGGGAATGATTTTAGATATAACGAACATACTACTAGTATAACTAGGCTTAGTATTCCAAAAATTCATTGAACCTCAGGTGAATATAGACTGATCACCTATATTCAACCAGGGACAGTAGGACATAGCCTGATCACCTATGTCCGACTCAGAGGTGAATTTTGCAATACTCAGAGTAGTTATAATGGAATTATGTTCGGGTTGGTCCTTGATTTTTGGAATGGTACAGTTTCGCGTGTGTACACGGACATGGAATTTTACTTCCACACACACTACACACTGGCATCACAACACCGCATGAACCGTAATGCCCTTGGCATCGCTATACGTCTCCATTATATGGAAATCCTGTTTGCCGCCGTCTGGCCGTATTTTGCATCGGGCCGAGTTAGATCTGATTGGCACCGTTTGAATCCGAGTTACTTATTTGTAACCCCTTAAGAGCGCTATAAGCCGTCCGAACTTACTGGAACGTTTAGATTGAATTTTGACCACGTTTAGATTTGATTTTCGGCAACGTTTAGAGTTGATTTTTGACCACGTTTAGATTTGATTTTTGGCTTCGTTTGGAATTGATTTTGGCCACGTTTGGATTTGATTTTATCTACGCTTATGTTTGATTTTGGCTACGTCTGGATTTAATTTTTGCCTCGTTTGGTTTTGATTCTGGCTACTTTTGGATTCGATTTTTGACTACGTTTGGATTCGATATCGACTATGTTTGGATTGGTTTTGATTCTAATTTAGTTCGAGTTGTTTGATTTTATGATTTTGGACGTCATCCTGGATTTGGATTTGTTATCCGACCTCGTTTTGTTGTGACCTTGTTACAGTCGCCGCTACTCTAAGCCTTGTGCTCAATCGATGATATTCATTTTTCCAACCGAGGTTGTTCAATCGAAGCTGTCCAATCAATGTTGTCCCTTCCGTTTTGAGTACCTTGTACATTACTAATTCAATCAACTGATTGCTTGTGGCAATCAACATCTTCCCTCAGAATTTTACCTTGAACTCGCTAAGCTCTCTATTTGGCAGAGATTCCACGCCCAGCAGAAATCTTGAGACTCTAAGGAGTAACTGAAAACCGCGATTCCTTGGGACAACCGCCCAACTTCTCACTCGTCCCTCGGAAGTACCAGTGATCTTTGCTACTTTCTTACCGGATAATGAATTATATCATAAACGAAACCTTGGAGGTAAATCCCGCGCCGCTACGAGAGTAATTGTTGATAATCCTACTTAATCTACTCACCTTCTGCTAATCAACGAAACGAAAATATTGGTAAACTTACTCGTCAATACTCATTGGAAATCTTTACACGACATAGAGTGTCGATTCTTACCATTCTCTGACCGGGATAGTTGTTTCACATCAAATTCCCGGAAATCACCCCAAAGAGCCATGAGAACAGATTTCGAGATGAATACTGTGTATCATCTCCAGACTGATGGCCAAAGTGGAAAAATCAATCAAATGTTAGAGGACATGTTGTGTTCCTGCGTAATTTGGCAATAGTTGGTATCGACACCCCCTGTTGGCCAAATTCTCTTATGACGATACTTACGACTCTAGTATTCCAACGACACCGTATTAGACACTTTATGGTCGCAAGTGCCGTTCGCCGACTTGATGTGTAAAACCCTAAAATCTAAAATGAGCAAAAAGACCAAAATGCCCCTACTAGTTTAAAATTTAATTAAAAGCTTATAACGTATCAAATAAATTCCAAACTTCTGGCAATGCACATGTTATGATCCCAAATAATTTTGACAATATCATTTAACATTTATGCAAGTGGTAAAATGACTAAAATGCCCCTAGTAGTGCCGAATGGGATAATATCAAATTTTATTATAATTTAAAGTGTATTAAAATATGTAATTATGGAAATAAAGCAATCAAATATTTTGCTAACCAACTTAGCCGAAATTTTGGTCAATCCTCCCCTCCTATGACTCGGCCTACCCCTTTAAACATCAATCCACATCTCATTTACCTCTAACCCTAGTTGCCGAGTAGAGAGAAAAACCCAAAAGAAATTCTATAGCCTCCATTCGATTCATAAAAATTACCAAGGCATTTTTCTGAGTTCAAACACAATTCAAGGAGTCCTAGAAAAATCGTGTGGAGTTCATTTGTTGCCCGATCCATTTGTGGTGGAATTATTTCTATCGCTAGCTCAAATTAAAGGTATAATTCGTATCAATTAAATCAAGCTTTGTAAAATTCGATTCTTATTTTTCCTGGAGTCCTTATATCATATGTGATATGCGAAAATTGTGTACAAGGTGGTTTGGTCCCATTTGGAGTCGTGGAGAATTCTTCCTTGTCGATTATCCATCCGAGAAGAAATAATTCGTGTGGTCTTATTCACTCGTCCTAAAAATCTTCTGGTATTTTTCCTAGCTTCCATTGATCGTATATATCATGAGAAAAATAATAAAAATGATCCATGCATTGTAAATAATTCGTATGAAAATTCATGTATTATTAAACCCTAGAATCGAAATAATTCAAGATATTATGCATGCGATTTTTCCAGGTCTAGTATATAATTTTTGTGGGCTCTATGATCTTAATATAACACTAGAAAAATACTCATTTGATTTGTTGAGGCTAAAAAACTATTTTTGGTGAAATATGTTATAATCGGCTAGAAAGGGAAATTAAGAACAAAAATGCTTAGCGTGGAACTAGGGTTCAAAAAGGGTTTGGATCTGATGAATAGTGAATAAAAATGATGTTGAAATGATTGCCTAATGATGGGATTCGATTAGGGTTTTATTTGGTTAAATATTGTGTTTACCGATTTGAAATTAAATATGAAAGGGTGTGTTTTGTCAATAATAAAACTCATGGACCATTTTTGTCGTGTTCCATAAATCATGTGTGACTTGTAAAAATTATAAAATGAAGGGCCTATATGTAAATTTTGTGAGAAAATGAATTAGGTTGTAATTGTTAATTCGAATTGGAAAATTAATAAATACAAGGACTAAATATGTAATTTCTGAAAAGTTGAGGTCGAATTGTGTTATAAATGATATTCAGGGACTAAGGTGAAAATTTGGATATTTATTGGGCTAATATGTAATTATTATTAATTAATGATTTAAATGTAAATTCTAAGGACTTAATATGTAACTTTATTAAAATAAAGGGACCAAACTTGTAATTTCTAGAAACTTGGGGCTGTTTTGAATAAATAAATATATTCAGGGAATTATGTGTCATTTTGATAATTTAATGGCTTGATATGTAACTATTGGTAATTAAAGGTTGAAATTGTAAGTTTAAGGATTGAATATGTAATTTTGATAACTGGAAGGATCTAATGTGTAAATATGAAATAACTAAAGGTCTGATTTTATAACTCACTAAAATAAGTACTCATGATGTAAAAGGGTTTAATGTGTAATTATGCATGTTTGAAGGTTTAAAATGTAATTTTGGAAGTTCAGGGGTATAAAGTGTAAATGGTGAAAACCTTAAGGACTAAAAGTGTAAATATGATAAAAATACTTTATTCCAGCAAATATTGACCTAATTAAGCTATGTACTAAATATTTCTAAAAGTGGAAACCTTCTAATTATGGAAACTTTCTAAAAGTGGAAACTTACTAAAAAGGGAAAGTTACTGAAAATGGAAAGATGGTTAATTAAGAATGAATTGTAATCCCCTTCTACTCCTTTAGGTGTGAAGAAGGAGAGACTTTGAGCTTTCCCTCATTTCTGTGCTTGTTTCTATTTTGCTTTCGACATAAGGTACGGATACTCTGCCCTTGTTTCTGTAAGGGTTCTATACAGTGATGTTGACTTATAATTCTGTTAAGTTTTCTCCAAACCATTGCTATGAACCCCATTTGTTTATGATCCTTTGCTTATGAACCTTGATCTGTTGAACCTGTGATTTGGACCTTGACACTAGTTCTGAACCTTTGATATGAACCCTCTGTTATGAACCTGTTATGATGAACCTTATGATATGACACATTTGATATGATATGACTCTTAGTTTGATACCCGAGCCAAAATATGTTCCCTAGCCATGAAGGTAACATGGCCGTGTCTGTGATGCACCACTGGCATGACTCATGTGTGGGTGAGTGATTCCTCACACCGTCCCCATTCTGATTATGATATGCGCATTACTTTGATTATGATTATATATATGTTTCTGGGGGGCGTATGGATTGCAATCCTAGATCTGATCTGTTTAGTGGATTTAACTGTTTATGCTATGATATGATTTGTCTGGTGACTGGTGCTGTGTGCAATACACGCCTTTCACAAACTGTCTGGGAGCTGATCACTCCATTTGATACATGAGGTCACCCCTCATATTATCTGTTGCCTAAGAGGTATCCCTCTGCATGTGTATGATTTTGAGCATGATATGATATGTTTCTGGGCTCGTGGTAGATGACTATCCTATTTCTTCTCTTTTACCCATTTGATTCTGATTTATACTGTATGATATTTCCCAGTGCTTCATTATGTTTCTGTTCCATTATCTTTGTTGTATTATGTATCTGTTCACTGAGCTTTGTAAGCTCAGCCGCACGTTTTCTTTTCCGTGTGCGGCAGGTATCTAGCTGGGAGATGGATTTATGCTTGGGATGAGAGTTAGAGGAGCTTTTGCCTTAGATGATGTCCTACCCTAGTCTTACCATTTTATTTCAGCTTTTGGATATTGGATCTATTTCGTTATGTATTTCCTTGGGATTATTTCTTCCTTTCATTTGAGACTTATGTATTGAATTCCAGTCGTGTTGACTTGGTTTATTTCATGATTATGTTTATTGGCTTCCGCTGTGAATATGTATGTATGCTTTGATTTGTCACCATAATGTGATGCTTCTACCCTTGCCGGGTTGGGGTGTTACAATTATGGTATCAGAGCCAGGTTGCGACCTGTCGTACATAAGCTGTGGCCTGTGAAACATGTGGACCATAGGATTTGACCCTTAAGTTTTAAGTTTTGGCTGGTGAGGCTTTGGGTAGGCATAGGTTTCTGTTTCGTCTTCCATTTCGTGCTTATTTTTCCCTTATGTTTGCTAACTCTTTTCATGATCATTCAGATGGTGAACACTCGCTTTACTCAGTACTCTAATGGGGATGATGGCCCCAACTTTGAAGAGATGATAGCCGCTGCTGTGGCTGCTGCTCTTCCGTGAGTGGTGACTGAGGTCACCAATAATATCAGGAATGGGGCTGGTCCTTCTGGAGGTGGTGGTGGTGGTGATGCTCAACCCACTGCTCCACCCGCTGCTCCTCCGGCTGGTATCCACGTGTGGATCGAGAGGTTTAATAAGCTAAAGCCTCTCACGTTCAGGTCCGCTGTTACTCCCCATGAGGCGGAGGATTGGGTTACGCATGTCGAGAAGTTGTTTCGTGTTCTGGGATGTGCTGACGAGTTTAAAACTCGTTTGGCCACATTCAAGCTAGAGGGTGATGCTCAGAATTGGTGGACTGCTCTTGTTCAGGCCAAAGGGGATGATTTTGCTGAGACTTGTTCGTGGGCAGATTTTATTGAGGCGTTTTATAAGCAGTACATTCCTATGGCAGAGCAGCTGAGGTATGAGAGGGAATACGGGTCTATTCGTCAGGGTGATCATGAGTCTTCTGGAGATTTCATGCAGCGTTTCTTACGTCTGGCTAGTTTCGTGGGGCCAGAGGTTACTGGGGATTCGGTTCGTCAGGCTCGTCACTTCAAGTGGGCTCTTAAGAAATGGGTGTTAGACCGGATCGTTAACACTCCATTTGATGATGTGGCTAGTGTTCAGGACGCCGCGCGTAACATCGAGTTGTTGCATGCGGATAGGGTATCTAATAAGCGTGATAGAGATGGTAACCGGGTGGATTTTCGGGGTCGGCAGGACCAAAGGCAGGATTCTCGGGGTCATGGTCGTCAGGACCAGAGGCAGGATGTTCGGGGTCGTCAGGACCATGGGCATGATCAGCAGGGTCGCCAGGACCGAGGTGGTGATTATAGGCGACAGGATTCCAGGAACCAGGATCGTCGAGATTCTGGTAGATATGGTGGTGACCGTCAGGGTCAGGGTGGTAATAACCGGCGTAGGGATTCTCAGCAGTATCAGCAGTCGGGATCTTCAGGTCAGAGGGGTTCTGTTCAGGCTCTACCTCCTCCTCCTTTGTGTACTACATGTGGGAAACCGCATCCGGGTCCTTGTTACAAAGCTTCCGGTGGTTGCTTCTCTTGTGGGTCTACTTCTCACAAAGTCAAGGACTGTCCTAAGAAGAATGTTGGTGAACCTAAAGTTGATACTAGGACCGCTCCTAATTCAGGCCGGGTCTATTCTATGACACGTGACCAGGCAGCTAGCACCTCAGGTACTATTACGGGTTTTCTGTATATTGAAGATCGTATTGTTTTCGTTTTATTTGACACGGGTGCTACGCATTCCATAATATCCACATCACTTGCAAATAAAATAAACGTAAACCCAACTCAATTAATGAACCGAATATCTATTGCTACCCCGATGAAAACTCATGTGATTATTGATGTTGAGTATGTTAATTGCCCTCTCCGTTTCGATGATCGTATTCGTCCTGCGAACCTTCTTCCCATTGATATGGTTGATTTTGATATTATTCTGGGCATGGATTGGTTAGCTGCTCATAAGGCGACCATTGATTGTTATGCTCGTAAGGTGATCTTTGGTGATCTTCACCATCCTGATTATGTTTATTCTGGTTCCCAACCTCTGAAATCTGTAAAGATTATTTCGGCTATGAAAGCCCGGACTTTGATTTCGCATGGCTGTCTTGGTTTTCTTGCTTCTATTAAAGATACCTCTGTTGATGTTCCTAACATTGATAGTATTCGTACTGTGCGCGATTTCGCCGATGTATTTCCGGATGAACTTCCTGGCATTCCTCCTGTCAGGGAAGTCGAGTTTAGCATTGATCTGATTCCGGGTGCTGAACCCATATCTAAAGCTCCTTACCGCATGGCACCGATTGAGTTAAAGGAATTAAAGGAGCAATTGCAAGAACTGTTGGAAAACGGTTTTATTCGTCCGAGCGTATCTCCTTGGGGTGCTCCCGTGCTGTTTGTTAAGAAGAAAGACGGGAGCATGCGTCTTTGTATCGATTATCGAGAGCTTAATCGCATTACGATTCGTAACCGCTATCCTCTTCCCCGCATTGATGATCTATTCGATCAGTTGCAAGGAGCGAGGCATTTCTCTAAAATTGATCTGAGGTCTGGATATCATCAGCTTAGGGTGAGGGAGCAGGATGTTCCCAAAACGGCCTTTCGCACTCGATACGGTCACTATGAATTCTTGGTTATGCCTTTTGGTCTGACCAATGCTCCTGCTGTGTTTATGGACCTAATGAACCGGGTATTCCATGAATTTCTTGATAAGTTCGTCATCGTCTTCATAGATGATATCCTTGTGTACTCTAAAACCGAGGCGGAGCACGAGCAACATCTTAGTATAGTTCTGGAGATCCTTCGACAGCAGAAATTGTATGCAAAGTTTTCGAAGTGCGAGTTTTGGTTGGATCGAGTGGCTTTCTTGGGTCACATAGTTTCTGCAGACGGCATCACGATGGATCCGGCAAAGGTTGAGGCTATCACAAAATGGCCAAGACCTACGAATGTGACGGAAGTGAGGAGTTTCCTGGGTCTTGCTGGGTATTATAGGAGATTTGTTGAGGGCTTTTCGCGTCTTGCATTGCCTTTAACACAGTTGATGAGGAAAGGAGAGAAGTTTATTTGGACTGATGAGCGAGAGAGTAGTTTTGAGGAGTTGAAGAAACGTTTAGTGTCGGCACCTATCTTAACTCTCCCATCAGGTTCCGGCGGTTTTCAGATTTATAGCGATGCATCGAAGAAAGGTTTAGGATGTGTTTTGATGCAGCATGGTAAGGTTATCGCTTATGCTTCGAGGCAGCTGAAGCCTTATGAGGTGAACTATCCGACGCATGACCTTGAGTTAGCAGCTGTGGTTTTCGCGCTAAAGATTTGGCGCCATTATTTGTATGGAGAGACTTGTGACATTTTCACTGATCATAAGAGTCTTAAATACATCTTCACCCAGAAAGAGTTGAATATGAGGCAGAGGCGTTGGTTGGAACTTCTGAAAGATTATGATGCTAATATTCAGTATCATCCCGGTAAGGCGAATGTGGTCGCTGATGCTCTGAGTAGGAAATCCGGTATGATCGCGAGTTTGGAGTTTGAGCCTCGTATTTTGCATGATTTAGAACTTCTTGATGTGGAGTTTTGTGTTAGTGGTCATGGCGGTTATTGGGCTAGCCTTACGGTGGAGTCCAATCTTATTTTGCGAATTAAGGAAGCTCAGAAAGAGGATGGTGAGCTGTGGGCTATAGTTCAAAATGTCGAGGACGGCAAGCAATCAGAGTTTAGAGTTGATGATTCCGGTGTAGTGTGGTTTGAGGATCGTCTCTGTGTTCCCAACGATCCTGAGCTTAAGGAGGCTGTTCTATCAGAGGCTCATAGTTCCCCTTTCACTATACATCCTGGTTCTACCAAGATGTACCGGGACCTTAAGCAACATTTCTGGTGGAGTGGCATGAAACAGGATGTGGCTTCGTTTGTATCAAAGTGTTTGACTTGCCAGCAGGTTAAGATTGAACACCAGAGAGCTAGTGGGTTGCTTCAACCATTGGAGATTCCGAAGTGGAAATGGGAGGAAATTTCCATGGATTTTGTGACTGGTTTACCTCTTACTCGTAGGAAGCATGATGCGATTTGGGTGGTCGTCGATCGACTAACCAAGTCTGCTCACTTCCTCCCTATTCGTGTGGATTACAGTGTTAGTAAATTGGCGGACATATTTCAGCAGGAAATCGTTAGGCTTCATGGTATGCCTACGGCCATTATATCAGATAGGGATCCTCGGTTTACGTCACGCTTCTGGAAGGGATTGCATAAGGCATGGGATACGCGCCTTAAGTTCAGTACAGCTTTTCACCCACAGACGGATGGTCAGTCGGAGAGGACCATTCAGACTTTAGAGGACATGTTGAGGGCATGTGCCTTAGAGTGGACTGGTAGCTGGGACGATTATTTGTGTTTGGTAGAGTTCGCATATAATAACAGTTGGCACGCGAGTATTCGTATGGCTCCATTTGAGATGTTATATGGTCGGAAATGTAGGGCTCCGGTTTGTTGGAACGAGGTAGGTGAACGCGTTATTGAAGGACCGGAGTTAGTTCAGATCGCTACTGAGAAAGTGGATGTTGCTAGGGAGAAGTTAAAGGAAGCTAGGGCTCGTCAAAAGAGTTACGCTGACAAGCATAGGCGTGACTTGGAGTTTAACGTTGGTGATCGGGTGTTTCTTAAGGTTTCGCCGTTTCGAGGAGTTAAACGTTTTGGGATTAAGGGCAAGCTCAGTCCTCGATTCATTGGACCGTTCGAGATTTTGGATCGTATCGGAGAAGTTTCGTATCGTTTGGCTCTTCCTCCGCAGTTATCACATGTTCACGACGTCTTTCATGTATCTCTCCTGAGGGGATACAATTATCATCCTCTGCATGTGGTGTCTTACCCTCTTGATCAGATTCAGCCCGATATGTCTCTTCCGGAGGAGCCGGAAGCTGTTCTTGATCGCCAGGAGCGAGTTATGAGACGTAAAGTCATTCCTTTTGTTAAGATTCTTTGGCGGAATCACCCAGAGCGGGAAGCTACCTGGGAGACCGAGGAATCTATACGAGCTAGTTATCCTCACTTTGTCTTCTGAATTCTGGTATGTCTCAATCCTGTTTTCGATCCGTTTTTCATTCTGATTCTTTGCAAATTTCGGGGACGAAATTTTTCTTTTTAGAGGGGAAGAAGTTGTAAAACCCTAAAATCTAAAATGAGCAAAAAGACCAAAATGCCCCTACTAGTTTAAAATTTAATTAAAAGCTTATAACGTATCAAATAAATTCCAAACTTCTGGCAATGCACATGTTATGATCCCAAATAATTTTGACAATATCATTTAACATTTATGCAAGTGGTAAAATGACTAAAATGCCCCTAGTAGTGCCGAATGGGATAATATCAAATTTTATTATAATTTAAAGTGTATTAAAATATGTAATTATGGAAATAAAGCAATCAAATATTTTGCTAACCAACTTAGCCGAAATTTTGGTCAATCCTCCCCTCCTATGACTCGGCCTACCCCTTTAAACATCAATCCACATCTCATTTACCTCTAACCCTAGTTGCCGAGTAGAGAGAAAAACCCAAAAGAAATTCTATAGCCTCCATTCGATTCATAAAAATTACCAAGGCATTTTTCTGAGTTCAAACACAATTCAAGGAGTCCTAGAAAAATCGTGTGGAGTTCATTTGTTGCCCGATCCATTTGTGGTGGAATTATTTCTATCGCTAGCTCAAATTAAAGGTATAATTCGTATCAATTAAATCAAGCTTTGTAAAATTCGATTCTTATTTTTCCTGGAGTCCTTATATCATATGTGATATGCGAAAATTGTGTACAAGGTGGTTTGGTCCCATTTGGAGTCGTGGAGAATTCTTCCTTGTCGATTATCCATCCGAGAAGAAATAATTCGTGTGGTCTTATTCACTCGTCCTAAAAATCTTCTGGTATTTTTCCTAGCTTCCATTGATCGTATATATCATGAGAAAAATAATAAAAATGATCCATGCATTGTAAATAATTCGTATGAAAATTCATGTATTATTAAACCCTAGAATCGAAATAATTCAAGATATTATGCATGCGATTTTTCCAGGTCTAGTATATAATTTTTGTGGGCTCTATGATCTTAATATAACACTAGAAAAATACTCATTTGATTTGTTGAGGCTAAAAACTATTTTTGGTGAAATATGTTATAATCGGCTAGAAAGGGAAATTAAGAACAAAAATGCTTAGCGTGGAACTAGGGTTCAAAAAGGGTTTGGATCTGATGAATAGTGAATAAAAATGATGTTGAAATGATTGCCTAATGATGGGATTCGATTAGGGTTTTATTTGGTTAAATATTGTGTTTACCGATTTGAAATTAAATATGAAAGGGTGTGTTTTGTCAATAATAAAACTCATGGACCATTTTTGTCGTGTTCCATAAATCATGTGTGACTTGTAAAAATTATAAAATGAAGGGCCTATATGTAAATTTTGTGAGAAAATGAATTAGGTTGTAATTGTTAATTCGAATTGGAAAATTAATAAATACAAGGACTAAATATGTAATTTCTGAAAAGTTGAGGTCGAATTGTGTTATAAATGATATTCAGGGACTAAGGTGAAAATTTGGATATTTATTGGGCTAATATGTAATTATTATTAATTAATGATTTAAATGTAAATTCTAAGGACTTAATATGTAACTTTATTAAAATAAAGGGACCAAACTTGTAATTTCTAGAAACTTGGGGCTGTTTTGAATAAATAAATATATTCAGGGAATTATGTGTCATTTTGATAATTTAATGGCTTGATATGTAACTATTGGTAATTAAAGGTTGAAATTGTAAGTTTAAGGATTGAATATGTAATTTTGATAACTGGAAGGATCTAATGTGTAAATATGAAATAACTAAAGGTCTGATTTTATAACTCACTAAAATAAGTACTCATGATGTAAAAGGGTTTAATGTGTAATTATGCATGTTTGAAGGTTTAAAATGTAATTTTGGAAGTTCAGGGGTATAAAGTGTAAATGGTGAAAACCTTAAGGACTAAAAGTGTAAATATGATAAAAATACTTTATTCCAGCAAATATTGACCTAATTAAGCTATGTACTAAATATTTCTAAAAGTGGAAACCTTCTAATTATGGAAACTTTCTAAAAGTGGAAACTTACTAAAAAGGGAAAGTTACTGAAAATGGAAAGATGGTTAATTAAGAATGAATTGTAATCCCCTTCTACTCCTTTAGGTGTGAAGAAGGAGAGACTTTGAGCTTTCCCTCATTTCTGTGCTTGTTTCTATTTTGCTTTCGACATAAGGTACGGATACTCTGCCCTTGTTTCTGTAAGGGTTCTATACAGTGATGTTGACTTATAATTCTGTTAAGTTTTCTCCAAACCATTGCTATGAACCCCATTTGTTTATGATCCTTTGCTTATGAACCTTGATCTGTTGAACCTGTGATTTGGACCTTGACACTAGTTCTGAACCTTTGATATGAACCCTCTGTTATGAACCTGTTATGATGAACCTTATGATATGACACATTTGATATGATATGACTCTTAGTTTGATACCCGAGCCAAAATATGTTCCCTAGCCATGAAGGTAACATGGCCGTGTCTGTGATGCACCACTGGCATGACTCATGTGTGGGTGAGTGATTCCTCACACCGTCCCCATTCTGATTATGATATGCGCATTACTTTGATTATGATTATATATATGTTTCTGGGGGGCGTATGGATTGCAATCCTAGATCTGATCTGTTTAGTGGATTTAACTGTTTATGCTATGATATGATTTGTCTGGTGACTGGTGCTGTGTGCAATACACGCCTTTCACAAACTGTCTGGGAGCTGATCACTCCATTTGATACATGAGGTCACCCCTCATATTATCTGTTGCCTAAGAGGTATCCCCTCTGCATGTGTATGATTTTGAGCATGATATGATATGTTTCTGGGCTCGTGGTAGATGACTATCCTATTTCTTCTCTTTTACCCATTTGATTCTGATTTATACTGTATGATATTTCCCAGTGCTTCATTATGTTTCTGTTCCATTATCTTTGTTGTATTATGTATCTGTTCACTGAGCTTTGTAAGCTCAGCCGCACGTTTTCTTTTCCGTGTGCGGCAGGTATCTAGCTGGGAGATGGATTTATGCTTGGGATGAGAGTTAGAGGAGCTTTTGCCTTAGATGATGTCCTACCCTAGTCTTACCATTTTATTTCAGCTTTTGGATATTGGATCTATTTCGTTATGTATTTCCTTGGGATTATTTCTTCCTTTCATTTGAGACTTATGTATTGAATTCCAGTCGTGTTGACTTGGTTTATTTCATGATTATGTTTATTGGCTTCCGCTGTGAATATGTATGTATGCTTTGATTTGTCACCATAATGTGATGCTTCTACCCTTGCCGGGTTGGGGTGTTACATGATGGGTAGGAGTTAGTGATACCCAACTTACTCGCCCTGAACTTGTTCACGAGACTACCGAGAAGATCGTTCAGATCAGAACCAAATTGCAAGCTGCTCACGAATCGTCCGAATAGTTATGCTGACAAATGACGCAAACCTCTTGAATTCCCAGTTAAAGCCGAGATGATGCTTAAATATTCACCATGAGAAGGTGTGATACGTTTAGTAAACGTGAAAAGCTTAATTCTCAATGTATTGATCCTTTTGAAATCCTTGATAGAGTTAGACCGGTAGCGCACAGATTCGAGTTACCGTCAGGACTCAGCAATGATCGCAACGTTTTTATGTACATCGTGAAGAAATGACTTGCCGATGAGGCAACCGCTATTCCTCCGGGAAAGATCCAGATTTATGAACGTTTAAACCTTGTTGAGAAACCTATCGAAATCATGAACCGTGAAATCGAACGACTTTAGTAAAGTCACATCCCTGTCGACAAAGCTCGTCGAAGCTCGTGAAAAAGTCCTGAATTCACGTGAGAACGTGACGACGAATCCTCGTATGTATGTACTCATCTCTTTTCAACCGTAACGAGTAACTTGAATTGAATCGCGAGGTCGCGATTCCGTTAAGGAGGTGAGGCTGTAACAACTCGTAATTTTCCAGATTTATTTCTATACGAGATTATCTCTGTTTTTCATTTACGAACCTTTCCAGACTCTTTTGACTCTAAAACGTGAAATCTATCTCGCGAAACGTGAAATTCGTACACAACGCGTACTGGCACAACCGACGAATTGATTTGATTATTTTATTATTCATGAGGAACGAGGCGTATGAATAGCCGTTTTTATTGGAAAAATTATTCTGAGCGCAGTGGTGAAATTCTCGTGTCTTGAATCGATCGTTTGCTATCTTAAACGAGCCCCGAGTCTCATTTTAAGAAAGATAGCCTAAATTACAAAATTGGTCCCTGCAGTAACGTTCCATCTCCACCTCTACAGTTTGTTTGTGACAAATTTAGTCCCTAGGGTTTTTCTAATCTAACCCTAACCCTAACCCTAGTCTATATATACTTTGTTATAACATTTTTTTAGGGTTATAACCCATTTCTCCTTCCCAGCAGCCGCACCTCCCATCTCCATCTCTTTCCGGCCATTCTCCGGCCATCCGAGCCGCCACCGCCGCTCACCCTACCACACCGCCACCACCATTCGACATCCCATGATCTCCCCGTCACTCCTATGTACTCCACGCGCCTTCTCCAACACTGCTGCTGCACCTCTTCTCTTCGTATCCACCACCACCACAACCGGGTTATTCATGGAGTATGTTTTGGTTCGAGTTTTCCAGCCACCATCTCTGCCGCCACTCTCTTCCCTCTCCTCACTCTTTCTCGACATGGTAAAAAAAATCGAGAAAACGATTTTTGTTTATTTGTTTCGTTTCTTTTTATGAAACCGATTATAATCATGTTGATTTGTTTTCGTGGATCTAAATTTGTTTATGAAACGTGGTTATTAACTCATGATTTAAAAACCGGATTTAAATGTTTGTAATATATGGTCTCGTGTGGTAAGATTTTATTAAAGTGGTTAGTATTTGATTTCAGTCATGGTATACGGGTCGGGTCGGACTCATGAGAGTTTTGTTTCGGTATACAGGTCTGATGTGAGGTTGTTATTGGCATGTTGAGTTGACTGTTGTGTTGTTTTGTGCTCTTTGAGTTTGTTTGGTTGTTGAGGTAAGCAGATTCGAGCCGAGACCCTTTGGTCTCGGCATGGTGATTATAGTTATGGTGTCTTGATGTTAGGACTTGGTTGGAGTCTTGACTTTTGGTCTCTTTGGTAGTTTAACCGACGAGGGTTCAAGCCGAGACCCTTTGGTCTCGGCATGGTAAGTAAAAGTGAATTGTTGTTGTCAAATGGGACATGGTGTTATATTTGATAGATGTGGCCCCTTTTGTTTGCGTCCAGTTGTTATCAGACAATGGAATATTGATTTGCGGTTTGGTAATTATTGATTTGTCTAAGGTTGAGTTGTGTAAGTCTCGGTCTAAATGACACAAGGGTGTCGGGTGAATAATTTGGTCAAGTTTAAAAACGGTTCGTATGATTTAACTAAACTAATGAGTATTAAATTGTTCACTTGGCAATCCTATTGGTACGTTTCGGATAATATTTGGAATCGTGATTTGGATTTGAATACGGATTTTGTCTATTATACTTGGACGTTTGGGAAAATCATTGATCGTTATCGGACTTACAATATTAGATATTGGATTCGTTGAACATTTTGAGACTTGAGACGGTATAATATATTAAACTCGAAAAGACTTTAATATATTAAACTCGGACCGGACACAAAATCTTCAATAAAACCAAAACTAATATTTACAAGAACAATAGCGAGACATAAACTTATTAAATATTGAAATTTCATATTTGATTAACCCAAGTCCCGACGACTTGAGAAAAACTAATTTTATTAGTTAAACTTATTTTTATTATAAAACTTTTATGTTTTATACAAATTATTTGGGGATAACGGGGTAAATGTCGAAACGTACAAACTGAGTTATTTGATTTGAGGTGTTTGTTTGTCGTAAACTTTTAGAGTTGTCTTCCTTGGTTTGAATTCTCGTCAGTATTCTCTCGAGTTTGTTGATGTCCCTTCTCTTCGGCGTGAGTTGTATGTCAAATCTATGTCTTCTTACCAAACCACACGAAACGTTGAAACTAAGCTTTTGATAAGTTCTGAAAACCGAGTAATCCACGAAAACTATGACACATTGTCTTTTATAGACTTTATTATTTTGTAAGCCGTGTTTTGAGATAATCGTATACGTATTAGGTTGTGCCGATCCTAGACTGTTGTGTACCGCTGTGCTTATACCTCCGTGTACCATTGTGCCTGTATATCTTGGAAACGTCGTGCCATCTGTCTTGAGATTGATGTGTTTTGCTTCTCGATGCCAGTTGTGTCTGTTGTGATCTTGCATTGCCGTGGCTAAGGTGAGTTCATGGCCCCTACTTTTACCGGTTTTTTAACTATTTTCGGGGGAGAATACATGCTCGTTTTTACTAAACTCATGACTGTTTACTTGGCATTTATGCAAACTGTTTACTCAATATTTGACTATTTGGCTGAAATATCTGATCTGGTTATTTGATGGCGTTATGTGATTTATCTGGTATTCATGAGTGAGAACATTTAAACTATTTTTGAATGGACCTAACCGTCTTTTTGGTTTTGCTATAACTTGTTGACTGGCTAAGGGTTAGACTTGCGGTAGATGTTGACTTAGTCTAGAGTAGCAATCCCTTGCTATAACCATGATGCCTAGCTAAGAATAGATATCTGCTTACGGCCTAGACCAGGGTAGCAACCCCTTGCTATAACCATGTTACCTGGCTAGAGACCGCTTAGGGCCCTACTTGAGATCTCGTTAAGATATTGGAACGATTGGTTTTGGAATGATTGATATTGGAACGATTGGTTTTGGAATGATTGATATTGGAACGATTGGTTATGGAATGATTGGTTTTGGAAGTATTATTGGAACTCGTGGTGTTCATCGATCTTAGTCCAGTGTAGCAAATCCCTTATCTTGGTCCACATACTACTTTTGTTCACCTAAACCAAATCTTATTTGGCAGTGGGTTGTAAACACACAGGTTGCAAGTCTTGTATGGGCGGGACTTGAGACTGAGTGGATTTACAATGCCTTTGCTAGGAAATCGTTATCTGAATGCTTTACATTTTAAACTAAAACCTATGAACTCACCAGCGTAAGCTGACCCTTTTAGCATGTATTTTCAGGTTTAATGCTATAGCTTATCTCTGGAGGCGCTTGGCAAGAGGCATGGTCATAGACGACTCTGATATTTATATTTGGGACCGCTTTACCTATTTATGGGCCTATTTCCGCACTACTCTTGAATTATGTAAATTTAACATTTTTGTAAATGAATTTTATTCTAAACGGTTAAGGTAAAACCGTTCTTTGTACCTTGTGTTGTGATACCAATTGAGTAGCACCCCAGTGACATGTATGCTTCCGCTGGACCCGATTTTCGGGGTGTTACAGCCGGAGTGAACAGATTCTTCAACATGTCCCTGCAGTTGGCAGCGTTGTTCATCCGGGAACTCTCTATCAAACCCCACTGGGAAGTGAAGACCCGATCACCAAAGCGACCACCGGAAGTACCTACGAAACAACAAACATAATACACATAAAAAAAAATGGTAAAAGAAGGAAAGGGAACGAACAAAGAAAACACCGGATCACTCACCCTCACCTTCATCTGGATGGCCGGAGGAAAAACCAAGAAACCATTCCTGATGTCCGGAAGCATGAGCTACAAAAGAAAACAACGAAAAATGTTAGAATCAAAACAACTGGTGTAAACAAGAACGAACAAATGGCACAGAACAAAACCTGAATGGACAAACGAGGGACTCGGCGGCCGAACAGACAAGGCAGTATTCCCCTCCTCATTCTCAGCATGCTCCGCGGAGAGGGGTCGATGACCCGGCGACCCAAATTCATCACTTTGTTGACGAAGGGAGTGCAACCTCTCGTTTTCTTCCTCTTCTTTAGGATGAGAAGAATCAGATTGAACATTCACATGAGCCGGAGCAACTTGGCTGATAGGGTTAGGCGAAGAGACATGGGTGAAACTCAAATCATGGTCGGGAGATTCCTCGGCCGGTTTTTTCTTCTTAGAAACACGGGTTCCTCCCACAGCAGCACGTCTTTTCTTGGTGGGGCCTGCCCCCTCGACCGCTGCCTTCGCTGCCGTTAGGCCCTCCTTCTTTTGCCTAGCAGCCACCACGTCCGCACTGGGAGACTCCACCACCTGCATGTATTTTGATTTCGCAGGAATATCCTCAGCTCGCTTCGCTGGAAGAGTAGTATGGGTCACATGTGTTTCTCCTTTGGCCAAAGGCTTCCCAGCAGAAACCTTACATCCTTCAAAGCTCAGAAAGTGAAAAAACAGGGACATGGTAACAATTTCATCACAATGAACAACAATAAACCAAACAGTGAAAGGTAACAAAAAAAAATATCTGATACAAAAGGGCGAACAAAACACAAAGGGGCATATTACCATCTCCCCCCGGACCCTTCAACACGGGATGATGACCAGCATACTTCCACTGAGAACTAAGCCCAACGGCATATAACAAGCTAGGATGGGGCTTGTGCAATGGGATGAATACCTCCCAAAGTCTGGAAACTAAGTCCTCATCATAAGAGCCAGCGGACGGAGGAGGGTCCGAAATGTTCGAATCTACATGACGCCATGGCATGGCGATGGGAATTGCCCTACGATCAACTAGGAAGAATTGATTCTTCCAGTTCTTGAGATATGACTTTATCTCTTTGAAACAAGGTTCGTAGGTCCGGCCTGTCCGAGCTTGAAAGGAAAACCAGTGGCCTTATTTACAAAGTTTGTGAAAGACTCGGAAGAGGAGAATGGTAGGATCAATGTCTAAGGCTCTGCAATACATTTCGAACAAGGTTGTCCGGTTGATACCAATCGGCACCAACTGAGACATATGAACTCTAAAGTACTTTAGGACCCTCAAGAGGAAAGTGGAAACCGGAATTCTAAAACCACCTTGTTTAAAGAAGTGGATGTACAAACCAAGCGCATCATCTGGCACGTTGAGTATGATCATTCCGTCCGGAGCAGGGCGTGGGTTAAGATCGAGCGGAATGCCATAAGTCTTGGCAGCCCAACTCACACCAGCTTCATTCAGGATAGAGGTATGGATGTGCATATCAAATTTGGGGACATAGGAAGTACCACTCGTCCCTTCTTGATTATCTGGAGCAGATTGATCGTCCGACATGTCTAAAAGAGCCGGAGGAGATGGAAGGTCTAAACAACAAAATAAGAAAGAGATGGATGCACCTGAGGACGAATAGGATGATCTCAAACCGTTCGGAAGCAGACAGTAAAAAAGAGAAAGCGTGGTAAAAATGAGGATTCACCCCCCTATTCATTGGCGTAGTAAGAAGAAAACAAAGCGTCAAATCACGTCAGAAATGGCATCGTAACCGTTGAAAGAACAAAGTACGGACACTTGTCACAAATCACGAAAATCCAGGCGTGACTCATGATATTCTTTTAACCCCTGTATTTATTACGTCTGTCCGTTCCACACAACAATTTTTAAATATTGTACCTTTGATTTAGAAATCAAAGATATAATACTTGGGGGAGGGACATGTTCGTGTATGTGTCCGGACGACCCGTGCCGGACGGAATGATCCGGACGCATCCCAGACGGGCCATCCGGTCCGGACTCAGGTATATAAATAATAAATAATAGCAATGACAGAAGGAACCTTGGGAAAGACCAAAGCATGAACAGTACCGCCGTCTCCAGGTTTTGCGGGATATGTTCCTCCAAGTACGCCGCCCCGGGTTTTACGGAACAGTACTACAAGTACATGCACAGTGGCCTATAGGTCACTGTACATAGATCGGCCCCTTGTCTCCAGGTACAGTGAATACACAGTGATTGGGGCACTATAAATACCCCAACACATTCAATGCAGGCAGTAACTTCCTCACTCTCATTTATTACTCACTTACACACTATATTTATTACTCCTTCCGGACAAAACACTCATCCTCACACCGGAGCTTGGTCTTGGGATAAAACCCAAGACGAGGCTAATGTGTGATTCTTTTGTTTCAGGTCCACACAAGCTCGAGGAAAAGAGCTAAACGGACCCGGGTTAAGTTTTTACCTCAACAATACTAGAGTTTTTGTTATTATTATCTACACATTTTATTTGCTAATATTGGTTAGTATATTCTGAATGAAATGTCTTGGCTAGTATTCTCAATCATGAAATGTCTTGGTCAAAGTCAAGATGATAAGGAATTTATAGATGCCATTAATTTCACGACCAAGTTGCACGTCACAAACTGTTAGCATGCAAAAACTAAGTATAAAAAGCCGATACTTGTTCTTATAATTTTAAGTAAACTTTCAAAAATGAAGTCACCACAAGCAATAATTCACTTATCATCTTCCTCTCTTATTTCTTTTCTTTTTTACGGTCTCGCGATAACATGTCTTACTTCCGCCACCGTCTCTGCTTCATATGGCGGTAATGAGACTGATTATCATGCATTGTTGTCATTTAAGTCAAAGATCACCCATGATCCATACAAAGTTCTAACCACGTGGAACCATTCCTTTCATTTCTGTGACTGGAGTGGTATTTCATGTGGAAAGCGGCACAAACGAGTGACTGTTTTACGACTGGATTCGCAAGGCTTAGAAGGCTCGTTGTCTCCACATGTAGGAAACCTCAGCTTCCTCCGTGTGCTTAATCTCGGGAACAACAGCTTTCAAGGAACCATTCCTCATGAACTTGGTCATCTATTTAGGCTACATCGTCTTGGTCTTCATGTAAACAAATTCAGTGGAGTCATTCCAACAAACTTGTCTGGTTGTTCTAACCTCGAAGACCTTTGGCTCTATCACAATGAGCTAACTGGAAGCATACCCAAGGAGATGAGTTTACTCTCAAAACTTTCTGTTCTTTTCATTGACTACAATAAGTTAACAGGTGGAATCCCACCTTTCTTGGGGAATATCACATCAATGGAAGTGTTCTCTGCTCACACGAACCCGTTTGGTGGGAGCATTCCAGATACCTTGCGTCACTGGAAAAGCTTGACGACATTTGCATCTGGTGAGTGCAACTTATATGGAAGCATCCCTCCTTCCATTTTCAACCTCTCACTCCTAGTTAATCTTTCGTTATATGATAATCACCTCACTAGTAGTCTTCCTTCAGAAATTGGTAATCAGCTCCCAAATCTTGAGCTCCTTCAGTTATGGGGTAACGAACTAACTGGAGTTCTTCACCTTCTATTTCTAATTGTTCTAAATTAGGAGATCTTGAAATGGCAAACAACAGTTTTAGTGGGAAGTTGACTATTGACTTTTCAAAACTAAGAGATATTAATATAATTAGATTACAGAATAACAACTTCCATGGACGTGGAGAAGCTGATGACATGAGGTTCGTTGATTCTTTGAAAAACTGCACCAGATTAGTAGATTTGAGTCTTGGTGATTGCAATTTTATAGGAGTGCTTCCGATATCAATAGGTAATCTTTCTGATCAACTCAGCTTTCTACATTTAGGAGACAATCAATTATTTGGAAGCCTACCTTCAAGTATAGGTAGTCTAGTTGGTTTGACCACTTTTTCTTTAGAAAATAATAGATTCAAAGGAAGAATTCCCACTACCATTGGTAAACTAAAAAAGCTACAACGTCTTGGTCTCGATAGCAACCAATTTTCAGGGCCTATCCCTGATGCCATTGGGAACCTATCATTGTTGAATGAACTTTATTTAGGTTCAAACAAATTAGAAGGCCATATTCCATCAAACCTTGGGAACTGTAAAGAACTTTATCTGTTAAACCTTACCGACAATAGACTCAGTGGTAAAATACCCAAGCAACTTCTTCAACTTCCATCACTAACTGTTGGTTTAGATCTTTCTCACAACAGCCTGTATGGTTCAATTCCATTAGAGATTAAAGACCTCAAGATGTTGAGCAGTCTTGATTTATCTTATAATAAATTATCAGGTACTATTACTAGTAGCCTTGGTGAGTGTATTAGCCTTGTAGAGTTGTACCTTAGTGGCAACATATTTGAAGGCATAATACCACCTTCATTCAGTTCCTTGAGAGGATTGAAGGTACTTGACATTTCTCAAAATAAATTATCAGGCAAAATTCCTCAATTCTTAGAGAAATGGAATTCCTTAGAGTTTTTGAACCTATCCTTTAATGATTTTGAGGGTGAAGTACCGGTTGTAGGAGTGTTTGCAAATGCAAGTGCATTTTCGGTTTTGGGGAACAATAGGCTTTGTGGTGGTTTGGTTAAACTTGAGTTACCCAAATGCAAGGAGACGGGTAGTAGGAAAAAAAGATTTCCTTTCTTCATATTAGTCATCGTGATTGCGCCGACGTTGCTCATCGTATTATGTTGTGTGTATCTTTTGTGTAAGAAGAAGCAAAATAGTCAACCATATCAGTCATCAGGGAGTGAACGGTTCATGAAAGTTTCATACAATCAGCTTCTCAAGGCTACTGATGGGTTCTCTACAGCAAATCTGATTGGCGAGGGTGGGCACAGCTCTGTTTATAAGGGAATCCTTGATTCTAATGATGATAAATCTGTTGCAATTAAAGTTCTACATCTTCAAAGTCGAGGAGCACACAAAAGCTTTATAGCAGAATGTGAAGCATGGCGTAATATTAGACACCGTAATCTATTGAAGATAATAACTTCATGTTCAAGTACTGATTTCCAAGGCAATGAATTTAAAGCTCTGGTTTACGAGTTTATGGCCAATGGAAGTGTACATGATTGGCTTCATTCAAGTGCATATGCATCGAAACTCAACCTTCTTCAAAGAATAAATATTCTGAGAGATGTTGCAACCGCGCTTGATTATCTTCACAACCGCTGCCAAATAACGATTGTTCATGGTGACTTGAAGCCTAGTAACATTCTACTTGATGATGATATGGTGGCTCATGTTGGAGACTTTGGTTTAGCTCGACTACTTGGTACGGACTTAAACCACAGCTCAACCGGGGTTAAAGGAACAATTGGTTATGCACCTCCAGGTAATATATGATTCTTGTATTCCATGATGCTTATATTTGTACTTGCAGATTACAGTTTTGTAAACTAACTGTTCATTTTAATTTGCAGAGTATGGTATCGGGAGCGAGATGACAAGTTGTGGGGACGTCTACAGTTTTGGAATATTATTACTAGAGGTCATGACCGGGAAAAAGCCGACGGACAACATGTTCAATGAAGATCTTAGCCTTCATAAATTTGCTTACATGGCATTACCAGATCATGTAATCGATGTGATTGATGATGATGCAATTGTGTTGCAAAGTACGGAAGTGAATGCAAAGAAAGTGGAAGAATGTTTGGTTGCAACTATCAAGATTGGAGTATCATGCTCTATGGATTCCCCACCCCAACGATCGAAAATTGAAATTGTTGTCAATGAGTTGCAGCATATTCTCGATGTGCTTCAAAATATATAAGGTACTCTGTTCTCTCCTTTTGCAGAATATGATTTTACGTGAGTTTCTTAATAAGCCATCACTAATATGGTTTTATTTTTGAAATCTTTCAGGTCTATCATCAAGCTTGTATGGTGAAGTTGAGACTAACTGCTACAAGGAGCAGTGCATGTCGTAGTTAAATAAATGTTAAGTTGTTAAAGATGTTTGTAATTGTGGTTTAATTTTCTTGTTGCATATGTTTAAGAGACGTAAGAGTATGTTTCCTTTCCTGGTGATGTATCGTATGTGTCAAACGTGTTTATGATTAAGTGTTGTTTAATTGACACAATATTGTGTTAATCATACTGTTTGATTTTTTATGAAAATGCTACTGTTATTCATATTCTTTGACTTTTAGTTCCATAAATTTGACTTTTCTTGAATCTTTTATTGAGAAAAGTTAAAGTTTTCCATGTTAACATGTTTGGACCCAATACTGAAACATTCATAAGTACGAATGGGGCGATATAACAATCTGTACTATTGTTGGTTATTTGTTGTACTGACTGCTTCTGAACCTGTTAACTATAACAGAGGATTTGTATGAGCATCATTTTTATGTTCATGCTGAATTTGTATTTGCAAGGCAATGTTGTTTTGGTTTTTTCAGCTGGTTTTACTCTTTGGCATTTGTATAAGCTTTCTGGGACATACTGGTTTTTTGAACATTATTATCTCAGGTTTTATCTCTCTGTTCATTACCAAGTCTGTTCGTATACTTTGCCAAGGTTATATTCAATTGTTTCTTTTGAAACCGAAGATATAGGGGGTGTTCGGATTTGGTGTGTTACTTGGCAGTTTAACTGTCTTTTCTTATTTGGTTTGTGGTATAGAGTTCCTAGTTATTTCTATACCCTCCATAAGTATCTCCTCATTGTTGGACTTTTTGTGTTGGTTGGAGTTGGAATAATCTAGGTATGTTTGGCTGCACTCCAAGCATACCATATAGATTTATTTTAGTATGTTTTGGAATTTTTGAGGTTTACAAGTTATTAAATTGGTGCTCTAGTTTCTCTGCTGGTCCTTTTTATGTTTGGAGATTCTTAGTTTTTGGTCTGTGGTGTATTCGGTCTATGTTTGGCTTTGAAGATCTTATCTACAGCAATGCTTATGATATTAGAATGGATTCTGGTAATGGTTTCTGGGACTGCAACAAAATGTATATTATTGATAAAGGTCATTGGGAATATTGGATTATTATCTGTAACTGTGGTTGTTATCTTGCTGGTAAAATGGGGATTGATACTTGCAGTAAAATTTATATTAGTTGGTTAAGTTTTATAGGTATTGTTTTGAATAGTTATGTTGTCTTCAGCTGTAGTTTTATGGGTTCAAAGGGTGTTTGGGTTAACACCAGGTTAGGGAGAAATGTTTTTTTGCTGATAATGTTGTTGGTAGTACTGGTTTGTGGATTTGTAACAAGATTTTTATCATTGATAAAGGTTGTAAGATGACTTATAAAGGTTGGAGTATTTCTATATATTAGTTGGGGCTTTCGGTTCGAAAGTATGAAATATAGTTCAACTATATATTCTTTGTTTCTTTGATTTGATACTTTTTGTATTCCTTATACAGTTAGTACAATTCTATTTTCATCAGATAAGCTTTTGGATAAGCAATCCCAAACTCAAAACTGCGTATTGCTGTTTAGTCTAAGCAAGCCCAAACAGCCGTTAAGCCCTTAATGTGCAGCTTTATGGTCATCATTGTTGTTTTAATACAACATGCTATTTAAAACTAAAATGCAAAAAGCCAATTAGTTATGCTGTTTTCTTACTTGGTATCAATCTGTTCCCTCACTTCAGCTTGTGTTTCTCCGGTTTCACCAGTGAAAAGAGCAAGAAAACCCTGTGTTCTGCATTTCATAACAAAAATAATTAAGTTTTAAGAAAGATCAAGTACCATAGTTTTAAGAAAGATCAAGTACCATACTTTGACATTTCCTAGTTTCTGCAGTTTTTTCATCATGCAGAAGTTCACTGACCCCCCTTGCCCCATAGACAACAGAAACTACCGCTGACAATTGCACAAAAAGACCATCTTTGTTCAATTACAGAAAGTGTAACATCAAAAAGCAATACTACTTCAGTTATTCATGTTAGTCTAACAACAGGTGTTTCAGCCTGGACCATCAAAAGTTTCGCCTAATGCATATTCCCAGAAGCCCAAATCAGGCATCTAACTTCAAAGCATCCTAACTGTAAAGGAATTAAACCAAAATTCCGAATTTCAATCAAACATTATGTACCTTTGCGAATGGCGTCTATGCTCTTATCAGTTATATTACAGTTATTAGCATGAAAAACCACCATACATATTCATTTGTCCCATTTTCGCCATTGTACGTTTTTTGTACTTTTGTCTCAAACAAATCTTATAAAAACCAAGACAAGGATTTGGAAGAAAATGATAATTCTTAAGAAAATGTCAATATCAGAGGTTACAGGTTGCAAAAGTCATTATTTTAACGACACGTATGTTTGTAATTTATACACAAAAAAACACTACATTTACCGAAAAAGAACCCGTGGGCCTCTACAATATAAGGTAAAGAACAGAAACACCCTAATGCAATGCGGCAATCAAGAAATAGAAGCATTAACGGTTGTGGGTTATTTGTCACACGGATCGATGACATGGACATTAAGGGTAGGTTGTTTTTGTTGCCAGTCACATGCCATGGATATTGGGTTGGGTGGTCTTTTAACTTCTTTTGTTATTTCTCTTTGGTTTAAAGTCTAATAAACGAAAATAAAATAATTCGTAATTTTTATTTTTATTTTTTTCATTTTTGGTGTTTAGTTCAAAAATAACAATAATCAATCCAATCGGAACCAGATATTTAGATGTAAACAGTCACACTTTTACCTGATAGCAAAAGGGCTACTTTCAGAAAAACCTATGGCAAGTAAGTGTGTACAAGCAAATAAGCTTTATGTGAGGTGTGGTGCTTGGTTAACACTAGACATATACCCGCTGTTTGGTCAAGCGACGGTGTATATCGGCAAATACTATACTTGCAAAATCGTGATTCTTGTTCGACCTTTGATGCAAAGCGTGTGTTTTTTGAAATACGAAACGTTTTTTTTTTTTTTTTTTTTTTTTTTTTTTAGTGTGTGTTTTTAAAAAGTTGCCAAGTTTTGAATTGACCAAGTTTAAAATGTATTACTCCCTCGGTCTCAAAATTACACTCTATATTTACATTTTGGGATATCTCAAAATAATTGTCTACTTTCAATTTTAAGTAAGAAAAAGAGAATTTAGTTGAAGACCACAAATCGCAAATTTTATATGCTACAATATGACAACACAAATCACAAAGCAAAGTAACTCGATAACCGCAGCAACAGGAAGACGAAGACGACAACGACATGACTGACTTTCAGACCCATACTGAGCAACTGCTGGACAACTCTGGACCTTCTTAAACATGTCCTAGTACTCACTGGAACAGTAGATACATAAACACATATTAATAAAAAAAAATAGACGGATGACCATGTGCTTCATTATAGCATAAGTCAAAGCAAGATTATAAAAAAACGAGAAAGTTAATCGGTAAAGAAAGAAATTGACTGATATTGGGTTAATAATTGCTCAATTCCCATTGGAACCGCATCTCGCTAAACTGCTTTTAACATGTGAAGAATTTAGTTGTGTAAACGAAGTTATAACGATCGTATCTATGCTCTCAGTCCCGAAAAGAATTTAGTTGTGTTAACGTATGAGAAAGATACTGATATCGTATACCGAAAAGGTTTGTACAACATTATGCATGGGAACATGGACGGGTTGGGTAATGGGCCAAAACACGATCAGGTTGAAATGTATCACTTTTAGTAGTGGTTGAAATGGGACACTCAAGAATATGTTGTATGTGGATTTATTACTGTAGGTTCATCATTGTGAGTAATGTAATCAGTTTGTTTTAGTTCCTTACTCTACATATTTCTACCGTCCATTTTTCCACTTCAGTTTTTTGTTGTTATAGTGGAAAATGAAGGACTAGGCTTATCTTTTGCATCTATTTTTGTATTTAGTATTAACCAGTTGCTGACAACTCTAACTTTATGTTTATATATTTTGGTACTTTATTATTATTATTTTTTGTGTTTTCCAGAAACATAAAAATATGGCTGGAACTAAAGGGGTGTTTGGACATTATCTTTTAAAAGAGGAGTACAAACACGAAAGTGAATGCAATTCAATAGCCAAACAATTGCAAGAATATAAAGTAGTTGACCAAATCCATCATTTTGATTCACTCCAAACAAATTAACAAAAGTTTTGTTTCAGCCCAAAAGTAAATTTGATTGTATTTTTTTGTTAAAATATTAGGTAAATGATATAATGATTAAATTTAAGTATAGGTTATAATTTGTGTAAATATGCTCTTACTCTTTGCATATACATATGCAATACCTTGAGTTAATAAATTGAGTTATCTTGTAAAGTATTTGATTGAGACATTTTATCAAACGGTTTATGTGTGTATTACAACCGACTTGTTTGAACATATGCAAATGAACTCGAATGAAGTCAAACCCTGATAGAAAGAAAGAAAGAAAGAAAATTTTATCATGTAATTCTTCCCAAGGAAGCAAAGTACAAAGTTAAATCATTTACCATTCAAATTTTGTATATCATGTAATTTTTCCTAAGTATCAAATATACTTAGTGACATCATTATTCAATATTTTTTCATGGAACAAGCAAATAGAAAATTGACAAGAAAAACCAACCAGTTAAAATGTTGATATAAGCAATAACCTTTTTTATGGTACTAATAAAATTTTACATACAAACTTTATAAATAATTTAATAAAGCATTTTTAATGAACACTTCAATTAAACGCTTTCTACAAATCTGTATTGATAAAAGAAAAGTTATAAAACTTAGTTCACTAAATAAGATCATGTCAAGACCACCAGCAGATTTCTATCCCACAAAGAACATATATGTATCATATTATTGTTTCAAAACTATAACTTCAAATATCTAAAGAGTAAAAAATAGTTACTATTGAAAACACTCATATCAATATTTTAGTAAAACGTTCTCATTTTCACCCATCATGTTTTTTTTTTTTTTTTTTTTTTTGGTGCAAAAGGTGAAATTATATTAATCTTCCCAAACATATGTACATCATAAGAATAGAAGATATAGATTTGGACAATTCCCAAATCTTATACAAACAGAACATACTTCTACCAATATTCATCAAATATCAAATAAGCCTAGAACATACTTCTACCAATGCCCATCATGTATGTTTACACCACTGAAATTAAAGTGTCCACATAAAACAGTTTAATCATTTTAGGAAGTCCAACTTTTTAAGTGTTGTTGCTCAAGGTTTAACCTGGAAGTTCATCTTATTAGCTTTCTAAGATCAGATAATGTTGAAATTTCAATTTCATTGTTATTTTGAATCTAATCAAGCTGTCAAAAAACGGTTTTTTTATTTATTATTATTATTTTTTTAATTCATTAAAAAAATGTCATATTCACAAAATGTCATACTCATATTCACCCTTTAATTCATTAACCTATTAGATTTTGTTTTTAACATGCTTCACATGACCCCTTAAGTTTACTTAACCACCAAACTATCCCCTAAACTTATAAAGCTTTATATTTAACATCTTATTAAGTTTAGTAATATAACAAAAAAACAAAACAGCTTATGTTATTAGTCAACAAGGTACTGCTAACTGCTTTGGTCCTTATTGGCAGACTAATGAGTTTTTGTAGGTTTCTTCCATTGTTATATTGTTTAAGGTTATCTAATAGACATCCTGGACCGTTATCCTTTAAATTAAAGTTATAATGCAATATAAGTCTAGTGTTCCCACTCCCAATTTCTTCAAAGTCTTTTTATACATAGAAAATAGTTATTATTAGTCAAGGAACAAGTGGATGTTAGACAAAAGGCGTTACTAGTCTTTTTATACATAGAAAATAGTTATAATGCAATATTGTTATATTGTTTAAGGTTATCTAATAGACATCTTGGACCATTATCCCTTAAATTAAAGTTATAATGCAATATAAGTCTAGTGTTCCCACTCCCAAGTTTTCTTCAACAAAGACACGCAATACCTTGAGTTAATAAATTGAGTTATCTTGTAAAGTATTTCATGCAAAAATGATAGTTAAGAATTGAGTTATCTTGTAAAGTATTTGATGCTAAAATGATAGTTAATAAATTGAGTTATCTTGTAAAGTATTTCATAGAGGCATTTTATCAAACAGTTTATGTGCATATTACAACCGACTTGTTTGAAAGAAAGAAAGAAAGAAAGAAAGAAAATTGTGGAAATAGAGAAACGCAAAACAATGTCTATACTGAAACACGGTTAAAAATGAGAGCAACAGAAGATTTCTAATAACATCAGTAATTAAAAGGTAATTCAAACATTATGAATGTGCTCGTAATTATAAAATGTGTTGCTAGTACGTGTTCCCTACCGGCCCCAACTCTTTTTTAAAGTCACTCGTGATACATGATTACACATAAAAATTGGTTTTTATCAATCAAATTGTCTTGCTCAACCCGACTATAAAAAGCCAATACTTGTTCTTATAATTTCAAGTAAATTTCCAAAAATGAAGACACCACAAGCAATAATTCACTTATCATCTTCCTCTCGTATTTCTTTTCTCTTTTCTTGTCTCGCGATAATATGTCTTACTTCTGCCACTGTCTCTGCTTCCTATGGTGGTAATGAGACTGATTATCATGCGTTGTTGTCATTTAAGTCGATGATCACCCATGATCCATACAAAGTTCTAACCTCGTGGAACCATTCCTTTCATTTATGTGACTGGAGTGGTATTTCATGTGGAAAGCGGCACAAACGAGTGACTGTTTTATGGCTGGATTCGCAAGGCTTAGAAGGCTCGTTGTCTCCTCATGTAGGAAACCTTAGCTTCATACGTATGCTTTCTCTCTCTAACAACAGCTTTCAAGGAACCATTCCTCATGAACTTGGTCGTCTATCCAGGTTACATCGTCTTTATCTTGATGAAAACAACTTCAGTGGAGACATTCCAACAAACTTGTCTGGTTGTTCTAACCTCGAAAAGCTTTGGCTCTCTCAAAATAAGCTAGTTGGAAGCATACCCAAGGAGATGAGTTTACTCTCGAAACTTACTCGTCTTGTAATTTACTACAATAAGTTAACAGGTGGAATCCCACCTTTCTTAGGGAATATCACATCAATGGAAGAGTTCTCTGCTGTTGGGAACCCGTTGGGTGGGAGAATTCCAGATACCTTGGGTCTTTGGAAAAGCTTGACGGGATTTTACTGTAGTGACTGTAACTTATATGGAAGCATCCCTCATTCCATTTTCAACCTCTCACTCCTAGTTAATTTTTCCTTACCTGGTAATCACCTCACTGGTAGTCTTCCTTCAGAAATTGGTAATCAGCTCCCAAATCTTGAGTTCCTTCAGTTATGGGGTAACGAACTAACTGGAGTTCTTCCACCTTCTCTTTCTAATTGTTCAAAATTAGGATTTCTTGAAATGGCAAACAACAATTTTAGTGGGAAGTTGACTATCGACTTTTCAAAACTAAGAGATATTAAAAAACTTCACTTACAGAATAACAACTTCCATGGACGTGGAGAAGCTGATGACATGAGGTTCGTTGATTCTTTGAAAAACTGCACCAGATTAGTAGATTTGGTTCTTTATAATTGCAACCTTATAGGAGTGCTTCCAATATCAATAGGTAATCTTTCTGATCAACTCAGCTTTCTACGTTTAGGAGACAATCAATTATTTGGAAGCCTACCTTCAAGTATAGGTAGTCTAGTTGGTTTGACCTTTTTAGGTTTAGGAGATAATCAATTCAAAGGAAAAATCCCCACTACCATTGGTAAACTACAAAAGCTACAACGTCTTAGTCTATCTAGAAATCACTTTTCAGGGCCTATCCCTGATGCCATTGGGAACCTATCATTGTTGAATGAACTTTATTTAGATTTAAACAAATTAGAAGGCCATATTCCATCAAGCCTTGGGAACTGTAAAGAACTTTATCTGTTAAACCTTACCGACAATAGACTCAGTGGTAAAATACCCAAACAACTTCTTCAACTCCCATCACTAACAAATTATTTAGATCTTTCTCACAACAGCCTGTCTGGTTCAATTACATTAGAGATTAAAGACCTCAAGATGATGAATATTCTTGATTTATCTCACAATAATCTATCAGGCACCATTACTAGTAGCCTTGGTGAGTGTATTAGCCTTGTAGAGTTGTACCTTAGTGGCAACATATTTGAAGGCATAATACCACGTTCATTAAGTTCCTTAGGAGGATTGGGGGTACTAGACATTTCTCAAAATAAATTATCAGGCAAAATTCCTCAATTCTTAGAGAAATGGAATTCCTTAGAATTTTTGAACCTATCCTTTAATGATTTTGAGGGTGAAGTGCCGGTTGTTGGAGTGTTTGCCAATGAAAGTGATTTTTCAGTTTTGGGGAACAATAAGCTTTGTGGTGGTTTGGTTACACTTGAGTTACCCAAATGCAAGGAGACGGGTAGTAAGAAAAAAAGGTTTCCTTTCTTCATATTAGTCATTGTGATTGCACCAATGTTGCTCATCGCATTATGTTGTGTGTATCTTTTGTGTAAGAAGGAACGCAATAGTCAACCGTCTCAATCTTCAGGGAATGAAAGGTTCTTGAAAGTTTCATACAAGCAGCTTCTCAAGGCTACTGATGGGTTCTCTACAGCAAATTTGATTGGCGAGGGTGGGCATAGCTCTGTTTATAACGGAATCCTCGATTCTAATGATGATAAATCTGTTGCAGTTAAAGTTCTACATCTTCAAAGTCGAGGAGCACACAAAAGCTTTATAGCAGAATGTGAAGCATGGCGTAATATTAGACACCGTAATCTGTTGAAGATAATAACTTCATGTTCAAGTACTGATTTCCAAGGCAATGATTTTAAAGCTCTGGTTTACGAGTTTATGCCCAATGGAAGTGTACACGATTGGCTTCATTCAAGTGCATATGCATCGAAACTCAACCTTCTTCAAAGAATAAATATTCTGAGAGATGTTGCCACTGCACTTGATTATCTTCACAATCGCTGCCAAACAACGATTGTTCACGGTGACTTGAAGCCAAGTAACATTCTACTTGATGATGATATGGTGGCTCATGTTGGAGACTTTGGCTTAGCTCGACTACTTGGTACAGACTTAAACCAAAACAGCTCAACCGGGGTTAAAGGAACAATTGGTTATGCACCTCCAGGTAATTCCACTTCTATTCCATGATGCTTATATTACAGGTTAAAGTTTGTAAATTAATTAATTGTTATTCATTTGTAGAGTATGGTATCGGGAGTGATATGACAAGTTGTGGGGACGTCTACAGTTTTGGAATATTATTACTAGAGGTGATGATTGGGAAAAGGCCGACAGATGACATGTTTAAGGAAGGTCTTAGCCTTCATAAATTTGCTTACATGGCATTACCAGATCATGTAGTCGATGTTATTGATGATGATGCAATTGTGTTGCAAAGTACGGAAGCGAATGCAAAGAAAGTGGAAGAATGTTTGGTTGCAACTATCAAGATTGGAGTTTCGTGCTCTGTGGATTCACCACCACAACGAATGAAAATAGAAATCGTTGTCAATGAGTTGCAGCGTATTCTCGATGGGCTTCAAAATATATAAGGTACTCTGTTATGCCTTTTTGTAAAATCTTATTTTACATGAGTTTGTTAAAAATCATCACTAAAATGGTTTTATTTTTCAACTCTTTCAGGCCTAAAGCTTGTATGGTGAAGTTGTGGGAAACTGCAACAAGGAGGAGTGCATGTCGTAGTTAAATAAATGTTAAGTTGTTAAAGATGTTCGTAATTGTGGTTTAATTTTCTTGTTGCATAAGTGTACGAGACATAAGAGTACGTTTACATTCTTGGTGACGTATCATATGTATCAAGCATGTTTGTATTTGTTATTTAATTTTCATCAATCCAATTTGTGGTATTGAATTTACTTAAGTTCTACTTGGTGTTTGATTCATTAATGAACAGCCTAATGTTATTCGTGTTCTTTGACTTTCAATTTCATAAATTTGACTTTTTTATGGATATCTGAATGAGAAAGCTCAAGGCTTCCCCCTCTTCTGGTTTCGAGCAGTGTATGGTTCAATTTTATAGAAAATTAACCTCATGTTTGGTATACTGTATTATTACTGCAAGTATACTGTATTAAAAATGTGTCAATAATGACCAAAGTGTATTTCTGATACATAAAGCAGCTCGAATATTTTGATACTTTTCGTATTCCTTATACAGTTAGTACAACTCTATTTTCATCGGATAAGCAATCCCAAACTCAAAACTGCGTATTGCTGTTTAGTCTAAGCAAGCCCAAACAGCCCTTTAGCAATTAATTATGTATGAAACCAAACAGTGATTAGTATAATCCTGTCTATATCTTACAAGACTGAAACATATAGTTGCGACTTCTAATCTTATTTTCTTACTTGGATGTTTTAGGATGACGCATGATATGCAGCGTTTGGGTATTCTAAAAGTTTTTGTCATCAAGTTTTACAAATGATTAATATGCCATATTTACTTTTTTCATGAAATGACCCGAACTGACCCGTTTTAAGCTATTTTTAATTTTTATATCTTTTTTACATAGCCCAAACCGACATGTAGGACCTGAATTTTATGCTATAAAAAGTGCTTAAGCAGTAGAAAGGAAAGGATGGTACAAGGCATTTACTTTCAAGCTGAATTACATAACACAAGATGTGTTAGTATGAAAGGAGAGTTATTATGTATGTTTGTGTTTAAGGTTGAAACCAAACAGTGGTTAGTATAATCCAAAAAACGTTTAAGTACAAAGGATGTGGGTGACTCCCACATCTCAGCCCGTTATCATGTATATATCTTACAAGACAGAAACATATAGCTGCATTCAGTGCATAATTATCATATAAATGTTTATTTTTGACTGATGATGTTATTTTCTTACTCGCATGTTTTAGGATGATCGTGACCCATCATCTCGTCATAGAATAGAAAAGAGAAACAGGATGACGCATGGTATGTAGCGTTTGGGTATTCTGAAAGTTTTTGTCATCAAGTTTTACAAATGATTAATGTGCCATTTTTACTTTTTTAATGAAATGACCCAAACTGACCCGTTTTAAGCTATTTTTAATTTTTTATATCTTTTTTACATAGCCCGAACCGACATGTAGGATCTGAATTTTAAGCTATGAAAGACCAGAACCGACATGTTGGACCTGTTTCTTAAGATATGTTTATATCTTTTTAACATAACCTGAACTGAACCATTTTATACGGGTCGATGTAGCCAGAAAAACAACTCCAAGGGGCTTGTTGCAGCTCTGTAAAATAAAGAAAAGAAAAAATAATTTTTTTTGGTACTCTCCATTAATAAGTAGTCAGTATATTTATTATGAGTGCAAAAGTTCAATATATCTGATATCATTAAAATTATTTGATTTGGGAGGTTCTATGTACTGGGCACCATTTTTTCTCCAAGTTACTTTTTTTTTACCATTCAAAAGTAAAATGGGTCGAAATAGCCATCTGTACTAGTGTTGGTTAGTTGCTGTACTAGTGTTGGAAGCTGTTTACAAAACAAGCATAACCCATAATGCTTTTAAAGGATGACTCGTCCGATATGGCTAAGATTTCAAGAAAGGTTCCAACCTTGTTCGTGAAGTTCAGGACACCACCGAGAATCACCAGTTAGTTACTTTTTTTACAAATCTAACATTAATGCAGACTAATAATTACTAATTGCTTAAATTACATCAGGAATCCATAAAGATCTGTAAAAATACCAGATCATTTATTATGCCAATGAACATACAAATTCAGAAAATTAAATTGGTCCAACACACGTACATTCACATAGTATTGATTCAAATAAGAAAGATCCATTGACATTACTGTTTATGAGATAATTTCAGCCATGAATGAATTTGTTGCTCTTCTTTCCCGAAATGAACATAGTATTGATTCAAATAAGGAAGATCCATTGACATTACAAATGAGTTGATACATTGAGCTTGCCTACTTGAGTTGCACATCTAAAAACACATTGAGCTTGACTACTTGAGCAAAAATGAAAATAAAACATGCACCATAGACGTCACTGTAAGTATCGTTATCGTCACTGCCTTTGAATAACTCGAGAAAAACAGATGGGGTTTGATGAAGTTGATGTCGTCTCCAATCTGCCTTTAGAATTGATAATCTTGACTTTACCCATCCAAGTACAAGCTCCAAATAACACTAATAACTAGCAATACACCACATTGACCACCTGCACAAACTAAAACAGACACACTTTATCATTCTTTCGAGCTTCAAACATATGAATGGCAGTAAATGTTAAGCCTTGGCATTGGTGATATCACTGAGCCCATTCCAGTAATTTGTTGCTCTTTCAAAGGGATGAAAATATTTACGTTGTTAAGAAACTAACTGTCGAATACACAGGTCGCAATTTCAAGCATTTTACTTATAAATGGATCAATTTACGTTATGTTATATTTAATGGGTTCAACAGGCTGAAAACATTCATTAATCATTATTTTTTAAACAAGTTTAAGAAAAGGACAGACCACGTTTGCAGGTCAACCTGATCCAGTCCAGACTAAAATTACCAGTTTGACTTGTTTCCCAACCTGACTAGCTGCCCGTTATGGAACACCTCTAGTTTAGATCATGTGTTACCTGTAAGGCTCCCAAGCCTGCATTTCCAAGGGTCCACATCTACGGTGTGACTGATAAATCATTAGCCAATGCTTTTCTGCAATACAAAGAAATGAGAATACCAACAGGTTAGGACTGAAGTGTCATATATATGGCAATGTTAACGAGTCTATGTCAAAAACAACCATTTACAGTAGCAAAATTGGGGATCTTGCAACAAAAGTCAAACATATCAATAATGTTGTAAACGCATAATTTTCTTGTGGAGCTGAAGTAATAACTTCTGGAATGGGCTCAGTTATATCACCAATGCCAAGGCTTATCATTTGTTCATCAGGGTATTTTAGCTTATGTGCAACCATTCTTCTACGAATCTGTAATTCCACCAACACATTTCATGTATCTAAGTCTCATGTCCAAATGAAAAATAACAAGTTTCTATATCCATGTCTTTATTTATAAGAAACATGTGACAGTGATACCGATGTAAACCTGAATCTATAGTGACAAAAAATCGAGCCGTAATTAGACAAGTACCCTTGTATTCAGTGAATATATATAAAGATAACCTGTAGGCTATCAAGTGTTCAGAGATGAAATGCCTACAATGCTAAATTTACTCCATAAAATAATAGATATACAATTGGATAATTCCATCTTTATCCAATTAGATCTTCAACTACAAATCTAATATTAAAAAAATGCAAACTTGAACCCAAATACAAAAGCTTTACAAATAAACTGCTAAGTTTGAGGTCATATGAACAAGGCTGGCAAGGATTCTATGTGGAATCGAGCTTTAAACCAACACTAATGTCGGCTTTAGATCTGTTAAGAACAATAACCCCTGATTGAACCATCAACCAGTTGGAATTTTATGATTAAATGGATGTCAGAGAAAGATTGCATACCTGGTTGTTGAAGATTTTCGAACTCAAGCCGTATTGGAAACATGTAAAAAGTGATTTAAGGGTCTATGTTTATGTGGTCTAGGTGAAAAGAAATAAGAAAGCAAAGTGAAAAAAAAGAAGGGGGGCAAATCCCGCTCAAAAGGGAAAAGTTAAAACAAATAAAGACGGGTTTTTATTTATAAAACAGGGCTCTATTTTGTGGCCGAATTAGACCCCGGTTTTTTCATTTCATGACCGGGCTTTATGCCTTTGTTTTTGATGGACACCTTTATAGAGCCCTTTTTTCCTGTTAACAGGGCTCTATTAAGGGGGCTTTATTTCAGATTTTGTAGTAGTGTGAGAAAAGAGAGTTTATGAGTCAAAGAATTTCAGTACCAAGGTACATAGCCATCTGACCAATCTTCAAACCCAAACACTCCTTTTAAAGATAACTGATATTTCCAAATCTAACCAGTTAATCACTCGAGGCAGATTATTCTAGCAGACAATTTTATGACATTTTCCAGCCTGCAAGCCTTTTATTTCATTTACTACCAAACAGGAAACTATCCATATGATTTTTACTAGCCAAAGACATCAGAAGACAATACAGTTGCCTAACCCAAACACACTGTATCAGAAGATAAAAAGCTTGTGAAGCAAAGGTTTTCAAAACCATGATACATAGCCATCGGTTTAAACCTTTATTCCAAACACCAGTTAGGCATATAACAACTTTTCTGATCAACAAGGGAGGTATGGTTAACCTTTAGTTAGGGCAAAGTAGCATCATCTTTCACAGCTCACTCTTCACATAATCCCATTCATGTCAATATCCCATCTCTTATAAGTTTGAATAACTGATACTGATTTCTTCACATTAAGGCTCATAATTTTCCATTTAATCTCTTCTTTCAATACCTTTAGAATAGTTTCATCATTTCTCTTCAAGTCCTGAAACAGCCTCAAATTCCTTTCATGCCATATGATATACACACAAGCAGCAGTTCTAATTTTGCTCAGCACACTCTACCAAAATACTGTAGCCACCAGTTGTAAAAAAGGCTATTTTGATAAAATTTCCCTGAACTTTCGACTTTCAGAGTCCAATTAAACTTGAGCTATACCAGGAGTTGACTTTCGACTTTAAGTTCTCCTTAAACTTTCACATCTTCTTCTTTTATTATCATAATCTCTGTAATCTCTTCCATGACGAGGTGACGGTTCTGAACGGTCTCGATAATCCCTATCATCACTTTTGGAACTTCACCTTGAGACCACCCTACCTTCACACCTAGAGCGCCGATGATCAGTGGCGGAGATAAAGGGGGGTCCGGGGGATCACGTGACCCCCCGGCGAAAAAAATTGTAGTGTAAATTTTCGAAATTTTTCGGCTATTTTTGTAATTTGCCCCCCAACGAACCAATTTTTAGTGTAGTTTCTAAAAATTATCATATTTTGCCCCCTCTCGGAAAATATCCTGGCTCCGCCCCTGCCGATGATCACCACTTCTGGAACTTCTAGATGAAGGAGTAACACGCTGCAACATCTGAGTACATACTCAGTATTAGGTATGGGTGCAAATCTGATATAACATTCATATGCAAAATACAACTTTGATTGCCAGTTGCAGATACAAAAGTTTGATTATGTTAACAAGATCAAAAACATTATCTCAAACAGCCAACTTACCTCTGAATGTGAGGTACAAGCATATCTAGCAGATCGTTCTTCTTCGGTGATACTTTCTGCAACATTAAAAAACATCTCACAATTAGATCAAACTGTACAGGTTACATTACATTAAACGATGACTAGATGTAACTAACTTTTACCTGAATCAAACGTTTTGCTTCCACTTGAATCACGGTACTTTCTGTTTCGATTTTGCCCACTGCTGGACCACTTCCAACGTCATCTTGATCAGCAAGTGAGGATTTTTCCACATCTTCGTCTATAGATGCCATCATAGAAGAAAGTTTGGTCTGGGAACTTTACACGATCCTTCAACTCGTTTTGCACTTGCTAGAAACTGAAAATGAATGACTCCTCAAAACATTAACAATCAAACAAGATACATGAGCCTGATTACAAATGATGTGCCGAAATAAAGATAGGATATAAGTAGAGTGTAGACCAGAAAAAGTAATGAACCTTGCAACTTTTATAACCAAACTTCAGAAAGATAAACTTTAGATATGTGGTTCTTATCTTGATGCAGAACAAGGCAACATACATTATATTAGCCTCGCCTATAAGATACTAAAAGATACCATATGCTTAACTTATCTAGTTATTCATTACCCCTTATTCCCCCAAATAACTAACAAGCACTTTGGCATAAGCTTACCCAGCGTGTAAGTTCTTTATACAAGCTTACCCAAACACCCCCTAAATCCCATATTCCCATGACAGGTATCCCTCTCACAAAGTCATGCTGCTTTACACATGATAATTAGGGAAAAGAGAAATACATCACAATGTATAAAGCACTTTGACATGAGCATACCTAAAACACATTAAATAAGCTCTGTACATTTTTTTATACCCAATAACTTATTAACCTCTTAAAATAAGCCTACCCAGTGTTGTAAAGCTCGGACTACAAAGTAATCGGCGATTACAAGCCACAAGGCCAGTGACCAAGGCGAGTTGGGCAGAATCGGCCAAAAGATTCAATTTGGTCAAAATTTGGTCAGCTCGGTGCTAATTTGTAACAAAACTTTGTGGTTCTATGAACATATGATACATATAATTTCAAAACTTGTACATAAAAATTCCAATACTCACCGCCTAGCGAGATTTGCAACCCAATAACCTATTAAGGTATTTAAATAAGCTAACCCAAACACCCCCTAAATCCCATATGATCAGACTACTGTAACACATAATAGTACATAAAAAGGCAAATAAACATAAGTCCTCCTCACCTAATAACGATTTCCAACATCACACTGATATGTAACACTTCTAGGATTCTCTAAGGAATCGTATAGAAGGCAACAATAAACTCAGAACTCAATGAAATTAGAAATGAATTCGAAAGTGTTATTGTTAGTTTTGGCGGGAAATGTGGTTGTTAGTTAGAATGTGGTTATGTGAGTATGTAGTGAATAACAGAATCAAGAGAGAAGGAAGTTTATTCAATCAAAAGCTAATTACACAATGAATTACAAGTAAGTATATAAAGGGAATTAAAGGCGGGAAAATCAGTTGAAGCATAAGGTAAAGTATGTGGAAGAGATCACGTGCACCTCACATGACCGGTTCAAACCGTGCATGTGCACCTCACGTGCCAACTTACTAACCCAAATACTTCAGCTCATATCAATCCACCCCCCTTAAACTGTTCTTGTCCTCAAGAACTAACATCAAATGTTGGAAAACGTTTGACTAAGTCTTCCAACAGCTCCCATGTAGCATCATCTTTGTCCCCATTAGCCCATTGAATGAGCCCATATACTGCCACTGCATTGTTTCTTTTGACAATTTTTCTATCCAAAATGGCTATGGGAGGTATGATTAGTGAGCCAGTGTCATCACAATGGGGTAAAACAGCAGTCTGATCATCAGGCACATTTCCTCTACACTTTTTAAGCTGAGAAACATGAAAGACATTGTGTATTTGTGACTGTGCAGGCAAAGATAGTTTGTAAGCTACTTCTCCCACCTTTTCAACCACCTTAAAAGGACCATAGTACTTTGGTGAAAATTTGTTTTGCTTGCCTTGCCTGATAGAGACTTGTCTGTGTGGTTGTAGCTTAAGCCAGACCCAATCATTGAGCTCAAATACCCTTTCAGTCCTGTTCTTGTCTGCTTGTTGTTTCATCCTATTTTGGGACCTCTGTAGGTGAAACTTAAGTATGGCACATGAATTGGTGGTGCCTGACCATATAGGACCTCAAAGGGTGTAGTATTGATTGAAGTGTGATAGTTGGTATTATACCATAATTCAGCCATGGGTAACCATTTTGACCATTCCCTAGGCTGTTCCCCCACCATACACCTCAAATAACCCTCTAAGCACCTATTCACCACTTCTGATTGCCCATCAGTTTGTGGATGATAGGAAGTAGACATTAGGAGCTTGACTTGCAACAACTTGAAGAGTTCCTTCCAGAATCTGCTCATGAATACTTTATCTCTGTCAGATACAATGCTCTCAGGAAGACCATGTAATCTATAAACTGCATCCAGGAAGGTTTGAGCCACTTGTGCAGCATTGAAAGGATGAGACAGAGCAATAAAATGGGCATACTTACTTAACCTATCCACCACTACCAAAATTGTATCCTTACCCTGAGACTTTGGTAAGGCTTCAATGAAATCCATGGAAATGCTTTTCCATACTCCTTGTGGAATAGGCAATGGCTGTAACAGGCCTGGATAAGAAGCCAAATCAGGTTTGTTTCTCTGACACACCAAACATTCTCTTACCATTTGCTTCACTTCTCTTCTTAATCCCTTCCAATAGAACAATGATACCATCTTTTGAGTAGTAGATTGTACCCTTGAGTGTCCACCAATTACACCCTCATGAATATGTTGCAGCAACTCAGCCCTTAAGTGCTTATCATTTCCAACCACCAATCTATTTTTTCTAAGTAACTGTCCATTAACCCAAGCATAATGTTTCTTAGCAGACTGCCCAGTTTGAAGTTTCTGTACAATATCTTGGATTTGAGTATCAGTCTCCCAACTCTTAACAATCTTATCATAGAGATCAGTTGTGATAGTGGAGATAGCTATTGATAACAACTCACCATGACCTTCAAGTCTAGAAAGTGCATCTGCTGCAACATTGTCACAACCCTTTTTGTATACCACCTCATAGTCAAATCCCATCAATTTAGGCAGCCATTTCATTTGAGTAGGAGTAGTGATTCTCTGGTCTAATAGGTATTTAAGACTAAAGTGATCAGTCTTAATCACAAAGTGCCTATCCAGTAGGTACCCCCTCCACTTTTCTAAAGCTAAAATGACTGCTAAAAACTCTTTTTCATAAGTGGACAGAGATTGGTGTTTTTGGGAGAGTGACTTACTCAAGTAAGCTATAGGATGGCCTTCTTGTAATAGTACTGCTCCTACTCCAACTCCTGAAGCATCAGTTTCTATAACAAAGGGTTTTGAAAAGTTAGGTAAACTGAGAACTGGGGACTTCATCATAGCTTCTTTCAACCTTAGGAAGGCTGCTTGTGCTTGGTCATTCCAAGTGTACCCATTTTTCTTCAACAATTGAGTCAAAGGTCTGCTCAAGGTAGCATAGTCTTTGATGAACCTTCTGTAGTAACCAGTTAAGCCCAGAAACCCCCTTAATTGTTTGATGTTCTTAGGTTGTGGCCAATTCTCCATAGCCTTGATCTTTGAGGGTTCTGTAGCTACTCCTTTGGCTGAAATGACATGCCCTAAATATTCCACCTGGTTTGCCCCAAAGACACACTTACTCTTCTTAGCAAACAACTGATTTTGTCTCAGTGTTTCCAAAATTTGAGCCAAATGTTGTACATGATCAGTTAAACATTTGCTGTACACTAGAATATCATCAAAGAACACCAATGTAAATTTCCTCAAGAAGGGCCTAAAAACTTCATTCATCAAAGCTTGAAAGGTAGATGGAGCATTGGTCAAGCCAAATGGCATCACAAGGAACTCATAATGGCCCTCATGAGTTTTGAAAGCAGTCTTAGCCACATCATCTTCAAACATTCTGATTTGATGATATCCTGATCTCAAATCCAACTTAGAAAACACAGTTGACCCATAGAGCTCATCAATCAATTCCTCAATTAATGGTATAGGAAACTTATCTTTTATGGTATTCTTATTAAGTTGCCTGTAGTCTATACACATTCTTCATGTATTGTCCTTCTTTTTAACCATGACCACAGGTGATGCAAAGGGACTTTGACTAGGTTTTATCACTCTAGCTTCCAAAAGTTCCTTCACCATTGCCTCAACAGCATCTTTTTGGGTAGGAGGATGCCTATAGGGTCTGATATTAACTGGTGGAGTGCCCTCAATCAGAGGAATTCTGTGATCATGTGACCTTGGTGGTGGCAACTCCTTTGGTATTGCAAATACATCATCATAAGAGTCAATTATAGGCTGCAACTCTTCCACAACAGTGTTTGACCCATTATTCTCTACTGACCACAGTTCTAACCCATTGGTTGGGTAAACACACAACATCATCATTTCAGCTTGTTGTGGTTGTTCCAACATTTGTAATTGCTTCCTACCTTCCATCCAATGAACTGGAGCCTTTGAAGTGCCTCTTAAAACCACTTTCTTATTGTTATGAGCAAATTCCATTCTTAATTCATGAAAGTTACGTTTCATGTCACCCAAGGTTGATAACCATTGAATGCCTAACACCATTTCACAGCTACCAAGGGGCAAGAGCATTACATCAGTAGTGAATATTTCCCCATTCATCTTCCATTGGAAATCCTTACACATTCCCATACTTACAAGTTGTTTTCCCCCTGCAACTGTCACCTTCATAGGTTTAGTCTGATTCACCTTACAACCTATCTTCTTGGCCATTTGAACATCTAGAAAATTGTGGGTTGACCCTGAATCCACCAAAATGTGTATCTTATATTTGTTTGCCAAAATTCCAACCACCCTCATGGTTTTAAAAGAGCTTATACCAGTGAAAGCATTAAGGGAAATTTGAGGTTGTATGTCATCACTAGCACTTATTTCTAGCAATTCTTCCTGAGCATCAACAAATTCTTCAAACCTTTCCTCATCATCATCCAAAGGTGAAACCAAAAGTGAGAATAACTGACCTTCACACTTATGACCAGGCACAAACTTCTTATCACAATAGAAACATAGATTCTTAGCCCTTTTTTCCTCATATTCTTTTTGTGTCAGCCTCTTAAATGGTCTGTTATTGACTGTGCTAGTCTCACCATATGATGTTCTTGTGGGTGCAGGCAAAGCCAAAGGTCTACTAACAGGTTTTGGTAAAATACCCCCATCCTTAGTCACAGAACCAGTATTAGCAGTCCTTACACTAGAATGAAAAGAGTTATACCTGTGTCTTGTGGCTGTGAGTGTGGCTTCTTGCATTTTTGCCATAGTAAAAAGATCACTCAAAGTGATAGGCTTAAACATCCTCACAGGCATACTAATCTCATCCTTTAGACCCCCAATGAACAAACTAATTGCAAGAGACTCAGTTAAATCCAGCCTATTCAACAACTCCTCAAACTGATCTTGATAAACTTGTACTGTACTAGTCTGTTTCAAGTTCTTGAGTTCCACCATGGGATCTTCAAACACATTACCAAACCTCTTCAATGCCTGCTCTGCATACATCTCCCATGGACAGCCATCACCATACTTCTTCAAGAACTGTTGGTGCCAAACTAATGCCTTATCTGACAAATGCATGGCTGCTAACTCCACTTTCATGTCTTCTTGAACATCATCAATCTTGAAAAAGTGTTTGCATCTGAATAACCAACTCTTAACATCATCTCCATTGAATCTTGGAAATTCAATCTTGGACATCCTTCCATACTGATTAGCCATATTACCATTTCTACCATTGGTGTTATGACCCCCATTACTGGTTCCTTCTCCATTTCTCATTCTTGCCATATCATTAACCATATCAGCCATCATTCTTTGCAATTCATTAACTGTGTTTTGAAGTGACTCCATTGTTACTTCTTGAGCACTTCTTGTATTCACCATTGCATCAATATCATTAATACTCATCAACAATGGATTAATGACTATTGATTCTGTTCTGGGTTACTCAATCCAACTGCTTCTTACCAGCTTGTTCAAGATCAGAGAATTTAACCACTAATGGGCTGATCTTGTGGCAGTACAGATGATTGACACTAACCAAATGTAAACAGAACAGTGAAATTAGTGGTGACTAATTTCTTTTGCCGGAAATCTCTGTTTTTGGCCGGAATTACACCGGAAAAGATGACCGGAAACAAGAGTTTGCCAGGGTGACAAGCTCTTATACCAATTGATATGTAACACTTCTAGGATTCTCTAAGGAATCGTATAGAAGGCAACAATAAACTCAGAACTCAATGAAATTAGAAATGAATTCGAAAGTGTTATTGTTAGTTTTGGCGGGAAATGTGGTTGTTAGTTAGAATGTGGTTATGTGAGTATGTAGTGAATAACATAATCAAGAGAGAAGGAAGTTTTATTCAATCAAAAGCTAATTACACAATGAATTACAAGTAAGTATATAAAGGGAATTTTAGGTGGGAAAATCAGTTGAAGCATAAGGTAAAGTATGTGGAAGAGATCACGTGCACCTCACATGATCGGTTCAAACCGTGCATGTGCACCTCACGTGCCAACTTACTAACCCAAATACTTCAGCTCATATCACACACGCATTTAATCATCTTCAACTCCACTAGTCTCTCATTTCTTCAAAGTAGAGGGTTTGGGTTTTTAATTTTTATAAAAAAAATTTGGGGATTTTGTTTAAATTGAGGGAATTTACTAAAGGGTTACTGATTCGTTGCTGTTTGGTGGTGGTGGCTGCCGGAGATGGTGGCTGCTGGAGATGGTGGTGGTTGAAGGGTTGGGTGTGTTAGTATGAAATAACGGTGCCTGTTAAAATTGGACCAAAATGTTTCACTTTTTGACTGAACCCGAAAAGTTTCACCGTTGCTCCATATCGTTGCCAAAATTGCTCGTCGTTGGTCCAATTTCTAACGACGTTAGTATGAGATCGTTATCTTCAGTCACATGCTTGACACACGAGGGTAGCACTACTACAAAATAGTAACATACTCGCACTTATTAAGTATGTTTACACACTTTAAAGTGAGAAGAATAAAAAGTTCACATTAGTATGCGGGTGAACCAATTGGGTGTAGCAAATATTCGCACTTTTATGTGGGAAGATTTATAAATATTTTTCACACTTTTAAGTGTGATGATTTTGACTTTGAAATAATTTTCTCACATTTAAATATGATGATTTTGATTTTGAAATAATTCTTCACACTTTTAAGTGTGAGATTGAAGGATCTGCTCACCGAACAAAAAATAAAGAGCACCGGGGACGAAACGTAGAGGTCACTTTAGCTTGTTGTACCGGAGTGAAATGAAAGGTAAGGTCTAACTAAACCATTTCACAATTTTTAAGTGAGAGGATTTTGAAACAATTATTCACATTCTTAAGTGTGAATATCTTTAAAATATTATAAGGTTCATAAAGTGCAAAGAAAAGACAAATTTGTTGTAGTGTAGATTTGTCTTTTCATTTTTTTGTCCTTTCATGTATTTGTTTAATATATTTTTGCCTTTACATGTATTTTTTAATTCTTTACTTTTTTGTCTTTTAATTGTTTATTTATTTTATCATTTTTTGTCCTTTTATGTATTTGTTTAATTGTTTATTTATTTTATCATTTCAATTATTGTCTTTTCATGTATTTATTATGTTATTTCAATTATTGTGTCATTGATCCCCTATAGATGTTATCGTGTTAAATATGATTACAAAAGTAATGTTTTGGTTTTTGGAATAAAACAATTTAGCAGCTTATATGCATTACGTATTCATTTTTACCACATAGGACCCATTAAGATAGTTATTTTCCCGTATGATATCGTACACCAAAAAGGTTTGTACAACATAATGTATGAAAACATGGACGGGTTGGGAAATGTATCAAAACAGGATCAGGCTGAAATGTATCACTTTTAATAGCGGTTGAAACGAGACACTCAAGAATATATGGATTTCTTACCGTAGGTTCATCATTGTGAGTAATGAAATCTGTTTTTTTTAGTTTCTTACTATACATATTTCTACCGTCCATTTTTCCACTTCATTCATTTTTTTGTTGTTATAGTGGAAAATGTTGCAAACATAGGAAAAGATTCATTCGTATACAACCAAATTCATGCTAAAACTAGTTGCATATAAGAAAAGTTATACCGCACCTGGTCAGGGTTCGTTCATGTGTTTTGGGTGTATGGGACTGTAATCCATTCAAAAACAAGACCATGCCACGAATTTACCACAAACTTTACACTACTCGTTAAAGACTCGTGTATGGCCTAAATGAGCATGGTTCACTGGACTATACCAAAACACATACGCACTGAACCAAATGGATTTACCAGTTTTGCACTCTCATATTATCAGCATTAGTCAATAAATAGCAAAAAGAAAGTCGCCTACTTGGGAGTGAGTACTCCAATCTATTTTAAAAGACTGCCAAGTAAAAAAGTAGAAACCATAAATGGGGACTGCTGATGAATTCAAGACTAGTCAATTGTTGCAGGATCTCATCCTGGTCCAACAAGCACACACAAACAAACGACACCAATTTAAGATAGGCAATTGACTTCAAATCATATTAATACAATCCTATTTGTTTTCTTCTTCTGTAGGGGAATTCTGGGATTCTAATGGTTTGTCTGCGCACCACAGTTCTGTCGGTTACATTTGGTCCTAAAAGGATAGTTTATGTTGTTACATTTGTCACACTTCCAGCTCCCTTCTGGCATATCCGCTTCTGAAACAAAATAAGATACATATATATGATTCAGACTCGAACGTCACTAACAGGTAACCAAATATATACATGAAGTACTTACTGGAACTCTTGGCTGGCTTTGCAACCTGCATATTAGCGTCATAAAAATAAATTAGAATGACACGTTATATAAAACATAGCTAAAAGCTTCAATGTGTCAAAAATAAAGCTGGTATAAAGATGGCATCTCACCTGAGATCCTGGTTTAGGTGTGTTGCATTTTCTCATGTTACACTGTTCTGAAGGAGAAATTGGCATTTCCACATTTTGGGCATTCCCAGTCATTTTCTCGTGTTCCATCTGTAAGAAGCAAGTGAAACAATGAAAAACGGATCATAAATTACAATCACCTGCTAGTCTGCGTAGCAGTATATGAATAAGTTAGATATAACATACCTTTCTTTTGAGATGGCTCTTCTGGAAAGAATCCAGTCCGTGGTCCCTATAAAAATTTAAAAACCAAATGATCCATCAATATAGCATCACATGTTTATATACATGTTAACATAGGGAGTAGGTGAACGAATAATCAAATTTACTCGTTGCAATTAGTTGATTGATATAACAAAATTCAGACATACCATGGCAGCCTAAGCAATGGGCAACCGCAAACCGAATTGTTCCATCAGCTGAGGCAAACCATACAATGCACCTGCAAAAAAGATGTAATTCCAGTTTTAGAAAGATGTCACATAGTAGCAGGTAGCGGTGTTAATCGGGTCGGGTCAAGTCGGGTCGAGGCTAAAAATATCATACCCGAACCCAACCCTATTTGAACTCGGGTTGGAATATGAGTAAAATGGTCATAAAATTGCCTATTTGTTCTAATTTAGATAGATAATTTATAATAAACCATATTAAAAAAAAAATAATAATAAAAAATAAAATAAAAAAAGTATTCAGGTCAAACGGGTCGACCCGAACCCGAGTTAGCCAAAAATATCTAACCTGATACCCAACCCTATTTAGCATCCGGGTTGACCCAAACAAACCGAATAAGATTATTGAACAAAATAAGTATCAGAACACCATAACATCTAAACAACACACGCCAAACAATAAAATGGCCAAAATCAACCAAAAAACACATACCAGTTCCTATCATGGGCCCACCTGAATAAGCAGAACCATCATAAGGATAGAGAGTTGCAAAGGACGATAAGGGTTCCCTCCAGGCAGACGGCTGTTGTAGTTGTAACGATAAGCAGAACCATCATAAAGAGGCATAGATGTTCCATTGAAGGGAGAAGCAGCATAAGGTGTTACACCCATATACATTGAAGAGGGTGCACCAGAACCTGCATAAGGAGAAGACGAGGAGTAGCCTTGTGGGGTCGGCATTTGCCTTGGAGCAGATTTCTGTAAAACAAACATTTCGTTGAAAGACTAATTCATAAAGATAACTAAAGGAAAAAAATACATATCGGCAAAACAATATATGATAACCAAATAACTTAAACTTAATTATACTCATCATAGAACTAAAATCTAATATAAATACAACTGATCGTTACCAAAACTACCAAGAGTAATCAGTTTCTTTAGTGCGTTGGTTCTATGAAATCTGTTGTAACTCAACTAGAGGAATATAAAGCACACTTTCAAACAAAAATTAAATCGGTAGATATGTCTAGCTCATAACAAGAGTGAGAGACTGGTCTTGAAAACGCCTATTTTCTTAAAGCCAAAAAAACGATAGCTACTTTGATATGTGTAATAAACGGATTGTGTAACTTACTGAGTTATGGTCAGCTGGTCTTGGCTGTGTACAGTTGCGCATATTGCAAGTTGTCCGAAAAGAAAAGTCGACATTCCCACAGCTAAGACAGGTCCAGTCATCTTCTCTATGACCACCTAAATCATAATCACCAAAAATTAATACCGCAGAATACAATTCCATACTTTGTTGTGTCATCTCATACAAAATAAAATTATGGGTCCCTGTCTAAACTCACAAGAGAATAAATTTTATGCACACGTATCTAAAGGCTTTAGAAAAAACGTAAAGCTTTAAGGTGTACTCTGGAGCTGAAACAAATAGAAACTAAACTGGGGCTAAATAAGGGGATGTTTGTTTAAGCTTATTTTTAGGCTTATGAGCTTATTTGACTCTACTGATATCTCATACACCCATATTTTCCAGCTTAATTTCAGACTTGTGGGCTTATTATGACTTAAAGATTGACAATAAGCTCATAAGGTAGAAAAAAGCCGGATAAAGATGAGCTTATGAGATATAAGCCGAACCAAATAAGATCATAAGCCCAAAATAAGCTTAAACCAACCCCCCTGAGTTCAACATTTCACCTGAGAAACCTCCAATAGACCGATTGATTCTCAAGGGGTGAGATTGGATCGGATGTCAACAATAACTCAGCCTTAAATTTTAAATACATTCACTCTTAACTCAACTTTAACACACCCAACAATAATTCAGCTTTAACACACCTTAACTCACCTTTATATCAAATATTTTCAAATTCAATAATACTTCATTTATTAAAAACATAACATTCATTAAAAAACATAACATTACACACTTAAAAAAAAAATCAACAACGAAATTAAAAAAAATAAAATAAAATAACAACGAAATTAAAAATTACAACATAAAAATAAAGACAATCCTAAATCTACTGAGGAGGTTGTATTTTTGCTTGATTCGATCTTTTTCTTGGTTGATCCAATACACCACGTCTGGATCCTTCCCGGTAGTATCAACCATCAAAAATTTCATTTCCTTTAGCCTTGTTATCGTCTCCTCTTTTTGTTGGGTTGCCCGATACGCGGCTTCGGCCGCTTCCCTTTTCGAACGATACTCGGATGTCATAGCCTCAACGAATTGCAACGACGAGGTCGTTCCTCCCGTGCTCGTTCTTCCCGTGCTCTCGGATCGAGCTTTCTTTGCAGCACGCCTTCCCATTGGCCTTGGTTGTTCATCACGACCAAACAACGCCTCATTTGTTTGGCTTGGTTGTTCATCGCCGGTTAAATTAATTCCTTCCGGCGTGTCCCATTTCATATGACCCCGTAAAACCTCCCAAGCCTCCTCGTTGCTAAAAGGAGCGGCTTTGTGCTCGTCCCGATACATTTGTCGGGCACGTTTAAGGATATCCACTTCGCTTTCCCCACTTTTTTCTTGGCGTTGGGAACGTTTGTAGTACGCGTTGAACTTTGAGCAATCACGGTTCAACGTTTTCCATTTACTCTGGATCATATCCTTGTTTCTCTGTTGATAATTGAGTCTATTAAACTCATGTTGCACCCGTTGCCAAAACGTATCCCTGCTTTGATTTCGACCCACTTGTGAATCTTCCGTCGCTGCAACATAACACTGTGCAAGTAATCTTTCCTCTTTTAGGTTCCAACGTTTGATGATGTTGGTGTGTTCTTCATCATCATCCTCCAAAGGTTCGGTGTTTTTTGGTTTTCTAGCCTTTCGTTTGACACGCGAGGACTTGTTTTTCTTTGGAGGAGACGTTGGAGTGTCGGGAACATCATGGGTTGCGGTTTGAGATTGTTGTGATTGTTGGTTGAATTGGAGATTGGATAAATTGGTGTTTAGGTTCGCTTGAGATTGTTGTTCGTAAAATAGCATTGCTTGATGTTGTTCGTAAGCTTCTTGGCTCGACATACCAAGTGGGTTCGGGTTTGAAGATGAGCCGGCGTTTGGGTTATTCCACCCGGAGTTTAAGAGATTAAAGAACGTATCGTGGCCGTCATCGTTTAGGTTGAAGCCGGACATTTTTTTTTGGGTGCAAGGTTGAAGAAGATAGTGTAAGATGTAGTGTATTGATTTGTGGAAGTGTGAAAAAAAATGTGGTGTGAAATGGGTATTTATAAGAGAGTGAAATTCGTTTTGATTTTTTTTTATTTATTTATTTTTTTTAATAGAGCCGTTTGTAATTTAACGGTTATAAACACTAGGGGCCTAAATGAAATTTTTTTTTGAATTGCAACGGATAGAAAAGGACAGTTGCAAGGGGGCAGAATGAATTTTTTTTTTTTTTTTTTTACACTTTATACCCTTAACGCAGCGGTAAGGGTATAACGTGGCCCTTAACGCTGCGTTAACGCCACATGGTTCCAACAATTAACGCCCTTTAACGTGCCCTTAATGTGCAAAAAAAGTCCCTTTAACGCGAGTTTGCGTTAAGCGTTGGAATTGGTCTTAGAGTCAAGTGTTTTTGTTTGCAAAGGTTGTGTGTGTTGGGGATTGCCAGCGTGGCACCCTCTTTGTTTGTTTTGTTGACACATTAAGGGTCCGTTTGGTTTATAAGTGGGTTTGGATTCGGATTTGGATTTGATATAAGATTTAGATTTGGAGTAGGTTTAGGAGAGAGAAATTATATTTTAGTTTAATATATTTTATAATAAATTTTAAATAAAAAAAATATTATTTGATAGTAAAAAACAAAAAATATGATAGAATATAAATTGAAGGTCCCAACATGTATAGAGAGAAATAAAAGAATAGGGCCCACAATAATCTCAAACTCATGTAAAACCTATCAAAATGATCATCTATCGATATTTGAATCAAACTCCCATTCCTTTAAGCAAAAGAATAAACCAAACACATGATTAATGTCTTTTCAACCCCAAACCCAATCCAAAGTGCCATACCAAACGTACCCTAATTTGTTGCAAAAATGAATATAGTTGCTCAAAAAGTTGATAAGTATAGTTACTCCACTATTAAATTGTTAGTGCAAAATATGTGAGGGGTATGAACTTGGGTTAAGATTGTGTGTTGGGCCGTTGGAACAGGCTGTTGATGGGCTAAGCTTGCACTAATCCAAGTAATGAAATGATTCCCTGCACAAACGAAAGCAAATCGTTAGCCTTACCATGGGGACGGATCCCACGATTAAGCTCCGGTGTGAGAGTAAGTAATCATGTTTGTCAGAGAATATGTGTGTATTGGGATGTGTGAGAAAGTCATACTTCGCAAATGTGTTGAAATGTTGCCTTTTATAGGTGAGCTAAATACTAGGGTTTCCTAGTATTTCGCTTATTATTATTAGTGGACAGAGTGGGACCCTTGTCGGCAAAGGGTCCGCAACTTAATCATAGTTGCGGACACAGATCATCTTCCACAGCCATTTGGTTGGTCCGCTAGAGTTTCAGAGAAACTAATCCTTATAGCTTTTATAACCAAACTTAACAAAGATAACGCCTTTAGATATGTGGTTCTTATTTCGAGGCAGAACAAGGCCAAGGCTACATACATTATATTGGCTTCAATCATGCCCAAAGGATACTTAGATGATATAATGTATCAGGATATCCTTATGCTTAACTTATGCATTTATTCATTATCGAAAAACCCCTTAAATCCCATATTCCCATGACAGTTATCTCTCTCACAAACTCACGCTGCTCTACACATTGATAATTAGGAAAAATACAAATACATCTCAATGTATAAAGCAGTTTGATACATGAGCTTACCCAAACACCTTCAATAAGCTTTGTATCTTTTTTTATACCCCATAGCTTATTAACCTCTTAAAATAAGCCTACCCAGTGTTGTAAAGCTCGGACTACAAAGTAATCGGTGATTACATGCCACAAGGTCAGTGACTAGGGCGAGTTAAGCAGAATCTCAAACATTAAAAAACATCTCACAATTAGATCAAACTGTACAGGTTACATTACATTAAAACGATGACTAGAAGTAACTAACTCTTACCTGAATCAAACGTTTTGCTTCCACTTGAATCACGGTACTTTCTGTTTCGATTTTGCCCACTGCTGGACCACTCAGCCAGGTGAATGTTTTCAGAAACGGACTAAAAATGAAATCTGGCCAAACCAAAGGGACTAATGATGTATTTTACTCTTTTAAATATTTTTCCTGCAACTTGGTTAATGAGGGAGGTGCTTTGGAAGCAGAGTGGGCTACGAATTATCCACAAATTCAAATTCTTCGATGCTTCAATTTCAGCCGCATGATTATCGAACTTTGTGAGGGTTCACGGTTGTTGATTCAGAGATGAGTTGCAGCCGATGCTTAAACATTGAGTGAGGTGCTACGGATAAGGAGTGAAGGTTTGTTTCGATCCCGTTTATTGTCTATTACATATCCGATGTTACTTTGGTTTATTTTATTGACTTACATTGGAATCAAAGGAATAGGACAATACAACGTGTTTGTGAAAATGCTTTTGAGAAAATTGTATATTAACATTTTTCAAGGTATCTATGATCAAGCATTTTTGCTTTTTAAATTCTAATATCGTGTTACGGATATATTTTTTCTCATACGCAGTGTGTTGTGCTTAATTGCAGCACAAGCCTTTGTTGATCAAGAGTAATACCATCCGTTGGCGGGCATATTCCCAGAAGCCCAAATGAGGCATCTAACTTCAAAGCATCCTAACTGTAAAGGAATTAATCCAAAATTCCTAATTTCAATCAAACCTTATTTACCTTTGTGAATGGGCATCTATGCTCTTATGAGTTATAAAACAGTTATTACATATTAGCATTTGTTGTTCCCTTAACACGCTTAGAGTTGACTAGACAGTTAATCTATTTGTGTTTATGACTAATACAATGTAATGATTACTTCTACCAGTTAATGAAACGTTAATATAAAACACACAGTATTTTCAACGTTTAAATTCTTATTAGAAATGAATCAAAGAATCTATTACCCAAAGTGTTTTGCGGAATAAACACTTTGGGATTGAATAGACAAGGTATGGGTTCTCTCCTATCTAAACTCAATGCTATGCTTGAGTGGTAACAATATGCCTCACTGAGCTATCTCAGGGACTGGTTACTCTTTGTAGGAGAAAAGTTGTTTTGCAAAAGTCTAAGGCTTTCAATATACAAAACACACTCAACTTCTCTCCTTCTGAACCTATTTATACACAAGTATAAAAGAGTAAAAGTGATTAAAAATACTTCAACTTGTTGAGGAAGAGTGTCTGACAATTACAACAATAATTGTCATTTCCAAGAACCAATAGGAATGGACCAAAAAGTCTTTAGGAGTGTTTGGTCTGACACTCCATGACTTTTAGCCGTCTTTGGGAAGGTTGGTATCTGACAAGATAAGAGTGTTTGGTCTGACATTCTTATCTTCTCAAATACTTCCCACTTATTCCCGCCTTTACTTCAGGCGTTGGTTTCTTCAGTCTTCAATCACTTATTGTTGTTGAGGAGACTGGGGTTCAGTGAGTTCTTGTCCAACACTCACTGAACCATCATCTTCTTCTTTGGCTTAAGTCCTACTCAAGGAGTACCGCCTACCTGAGTAGTGAATCCTTCTTTTTGAATTCGCCTTAAGCATCCTGAAGATGACTCACTGAGTGACTGTTCACTCAGTGACTTGAATTGTTCTCGGTTTAGTTAACACTTAGTTAATTTGTGTCCAAATCTTGTTTTATGTATTCTTGGGTACTGATGGACCCAACAATCTCCCCCTATTTGGATATAAATTATTCCTAAGTGTTTTGATCAGTAATGAGTGAGCTAATGACTTCTTCTCATACTGAATGTACTAGAAAGTAAATAAGGACACTGATATAACAAAAACATTCATCAATTTATTCATATCATTACAAGTCCTAACAATCTAAATACAAAATAACTAATAAGCACTTTGGCATAAGCTTACCCAAACTGTAAGTTCTTTATCCAAGCTTTACCCAAACACCCCCTAAATCCCATATTCCCATGACAGGTATCCCTCTCACAAAGTTACGCTGCTTTACACATGATAATTAGGGAAAAGAGAAATACATCCCAATGTATAACGCACTTTGACATAAGCTTACCCAAACACCTTCAATAAGCTTTTTTAACTTTTTTTATACAATAACTTATTAACCTCTTAAAATAAGCCTACACAGAGTAGTAAAACTCGGATCACAAACACACACATATATATTAGCTTAATTTGTATAAACACGCATACAAACATGAATCTTTATACAAACACGCACCGTAGATATCATTCTCTTCTAGAGACATAATTAATGTTTAAAGTTGTAGTTGTACGTAACATCTAAATCCAAAATTAATTCATGTTATTTTAAAAAACCAAAATTCACATCATTTGAGCTGACTAAACGGGTATTAAACCAGGATAGTTGCACCATCACTTATTGTCAAATACTAACAAGCCACAAACATCAAAAGCAATCTCAAATCATTATCCTACCAACAAAATCTCAGAAACCAAAAACCTAAACATCATAACTCAACAATCCAAGCTAAACCCGGTTCATATCCTATATTCATACCACATTTTCTCAAAACACGAAAATTCACCCCATTTACACACACAACATACACATCCAGCGAGGGTAGTTACACCGTCACTTATCGTCAAATACTTAGATGATATAATGTATCAGGATATCCTTATGCTTAACTTATGCATTTATTCATTATCGAAAAACCCCTTAAATCCCATATTCCCATGACAGTTATCTCTCTCACAAACTCACGCTGCTCTACACATTGATAATTAGGAAAAATACAAATACATCTCAATGTATAAAGCAGTTTGACACATGAGCTTACCCAAACACCTTCAATAAGCTTTGTATCTTTTTTTATACCCAATAGCTTATTAACCTCTTAAAATAAGCCTACCCAGTGTTGTAAAGCTCGGACTACAAAGTAATCGGTGATTACACGCCACAAGGTCAGTGACTAGGGCGAGTTAAGCAGAATCTCAAACATTAAAAAACATCTCACAATTAGATCAAACTGTACAGGTTACATTACATTAAAATGATGACTAGATGTAACTAACTCTTACCTGAATCAAACGTTTTGCTTCCACTCGAATCACGGTACTTTCTGTTTCGATTTTGCCCACTGCTGGACCACTTCCAACGTCATCTTGATCAGCAAGTGAGGATTTTTCCACATCTTCGTCTATAGATGCCATCATAGAAGAAACTTTAGTCTAGGAACTTTAAATGATCCTTCAACTCGTTTTGCACTTACAAGAACATCTAATCCTAAAACGTATTAAACTTTGTGTTATTAAAGAAACTGAAAATGAATGACTATTCAAAATGTTAACACTCAAACAAGATACAAGTACAGTGTAAACCAGAGAAACTAATCCTTAAATGTGGTTCTTATCTCGAGGCAGAACAAGGCTACATACATTATATTGGCTTCAATCATGCCCAAAGGATACTAAGATGATGTAATGTATCAGGATAACCTTATGCTTAACTTATGCATTTATTCATTATCGAAAAAAACCCATGTTCCGCAAATAACTAATAAGCACTTTGGCATAAGCTTGCCCAGCCTATATAAGCTTAACCAAACACCCCCCTAAATCCCATATTCCCATGACAGTTATCTATCTCACAAACTCACGCTGCCCTACACATGATAATTAGGAAAAATACAAATACATCTCAATGTATAAAACACTTTGACATGAGCTTTGTACCTTTTTTTATACCCAATAGCTTATTAACCAGTGTTGTAAAGCTCGGACTACAAAGTAATCGGTGATTACAAACCACAAGGTCAGTGACCAGGGCGAGTTGAGCAGAATCGGCCAAAGGGTCAAAACTTGGTCAGCTCGGTGCTAATTCGTAAAAAACTCGGTTTGAAGTGTTAATGTTTCCAAACAAACTTTGTGGTCCTCCTATAAACATATAATTTCAAAACTTGTACTCCCCACCCAGGCCAATTACTCGATATCCAACATCACACACATTTAATCATCTTCAACTCCACCAATCTCTCATTTCTTCAAATTATTTTAATTTTTATAAAAAAAATTTTGGGGATTTTGTTTAAATAGAAGGAATTTATTAAAGGGTTAGTGTTTCGTTGCTGTTTAGTGGGTGTTAGAGCAGCAGGGTGGTGGTGGCTGGCGGAGATAATTAGGAAAAATACAAATACATCCCAATGTATAAAGCGATTTGACATGAGCTTACCCAAACACATTCAATAAGCTCTGTACCTTTTTTTTTATACCCAATAGCTTATTAATTTCTTAAAATAAGCCTACCCAGTGTTGTAAAGCTCGGACTACAAAATCAAATAAGCTTATAAGGTTAGCAACCAAAAACCCATCTTCTACCCACCACCATCAAACAATTTTGAAGTTAAATTAGAGGGGTTGGGTTTTTAATTTTTATAAAATTTGGTGGTGGCTGGCGGAGATGGTGTTGGTTGTTAGAAATTGTTTCAGAAAGTGATAAAGAGGAAAGAGGTTGGAAGGGTTGGGTGTGTTATGTTAGTATGAAAGTACCCTCATAATTAACGGTCACATAGTCAAACTAACGGTGCCTGTTAAAATTGGACCAAACCTTGAACGAATGTTTAATTTTCTGACTGAATTCTAATTTTTTTGAAAAATTAGACCAAAACTGAAATACTCAACAAACCACAACGATAAAAAACGTAGTTAACTCTTAACTGAATTAAAACCCTATGAATTGATTGGTATAGTCGGTGTTTTTAATTATAGATCGTATTTAATTTAGGGTGCTTTTATTAATTTTATATAAGTTGAAGGGTTAAAAGTGTAAAATTGTAATAAGATAAAGGATAATGAACATTTACAACATACAACAACAATATATAAACAATTAAAAAATAAGTTAAAGGACAAAAAAAAAAGAATAAAAAATGCATAAAAGAAATAATAATAATAATAATAACAATAAATAGAATGAAAGTGAAAAGACCAATGTTTTGAAAGTGATAATGAGGAAAGAGGTTCGAAGGGTCGGGTGTGTTATGTTAGTATGAAAGTACCCTCATACTTAATGGTCACATAGTCAAACTAACGGTGCCTGTTAAAATTGGACCAAACCTGGAACGAATGTTTAATTTTTTGACTGATTCGAAATTTTTTGAAAAATTAGACAAAAGTGAAATACTCAACAAACCACAACGATCAAAAATTATGAGTTGGTTGGTATAGTGGATGTATTTAATTATAAATCGTATTTAATTTAAGGTGCTTTTATTAATTTTATACAAGTTGAAGGGTTAAAAGTGTAAAAATTGGGATAAGATAAAGGATAATGAACATTACAACATACAACAACAATACTTAATCACGTCGAAGCGAGTTATGGGAGGTGATCAGGTGAGATGTAAAAAAGAACACAAATAGAGATAGTGAAAATGTTTTTTATGTGATTTATGATTGGAGTTTTTTGTTTTTAAAATGAAAGTTGAAGGGGTAAGAGTGTAAATTTAAATAAGACGAAGGACATAAAAAAGTAGGGGTGTTTTCTTATGCTATTCAAAGTGTGTTTTTTATGTGATTTAAAGTAGATGTGGCAATTTTTGACACGACACGATAAATGATAAAAATCCGACACGAAGTTAAACAGGTTTTGGGTTGAAGATATACAAGTTTGGTTCAAAAACAGGTCCATGGCCATATTGTAGACCTCATATTCCACATGCCCTTTACACTCCATGATTTAGGATGCTAGTTTCTTTGATTCCACTCGGTGTTCCTTTTTCATTTGCTTGTTCCTTTTTCATTTGCTTCCGACAGGGAGTACATTACCAAAAAAGTACATGGGAATAATGAAAAAAAGATATCTCGATAACAAAAACTTAACCTCGATTGCTAATCAACAATAATGAATTTTGTATAAATGACATGAAAAGACTGTTACCTGCACAGCTTGTCTTATGATAGCATCATTGAGATTGTAGAATCTCCTCCTGAGTGTCGGGTCCCATACACCCGATCCGAATCTACAAATTTCGTAATATTAGTTTTAGTTAACTTTTAGAAAGTTGCCCTCTTAATTAACGGTCAACATATTCAAATTAACGGTGCGTGTTAAAATTGGACAAACTTGGAACAAATGTTTCACTTTCTTACTGAATCCGAAACTTTTTGAAAAATTAGAGCAAAAGTGAAGTTCAAGACACCACCGAGAATCACTAGTTAGTTACTTTTTTTACAAATCTAACATTAATGCAGACCAGTAATTACTAATTGCTTAAAAATACCAGATCATTTATTATGTCAATGAACATACAAATTCAGAAAATTAAATTGGTCCAACACATGTACATTCACATTAGAGACTTGAAACTTGAGAGTCGAGAGTGTTGTCAAAGTTACAATGTCAATAAGCTTTATGGATAGACAACACTGGAGTTTCAATGTTGCTACTTAATGGAAGTTTAATTAATAAAAAAGGTGTAGTTATGGATTGTCCTAAAAATATAGATAAAACTGAACTGGGTCAAACAATTAAATTACCAAAAACGTGTCTTGTATCTACTTACTAATGTAATGTGGAAACATGTAACTTACAGTAATATGAAATGGGTCAAACCAAAGAACAGCAAAAACTAAAATGGATCAAATGGGTAGACTCAAAAAAATATCTTTAAGTTGAAGACCTCAAGATGTTGAACCATCTCAATTTATCTTATAATAATTTATCAGGTACCATCTTCATTAAGTTCCTCTCGACACTATAATTTATCTAGTAAAATTCCTCAATTATTAGGAAATTGGAATTCTTTAGAAACTAGGAACCTATCCTTTAATGATTTTGATGGTGAAGTACCAACTGTATGAGTGTTTGCCAATGCAAGTGCATTTTCGGTTTTGGGGAACAATAGGCTTTGTGGTTGTTTGGTTACACTTGAGTTACCCAAATACAAGAAGACAGGTAATAAGAGAAAAAAAAAAAGGTTTCCTTTCTTCACATTAGTCATTGTGATTGCACCGACGTTGCTCATAGTATTATGTTGTGTGTATCTTTTATGTAAGAAGAAACGCAATAGTCAACCATCTTAGTCATCACGGAGTGAACGGTTCATGAAAGTTTCATACAATCATCTAAAAATGAGTTGATACATTGAGCTTGCCTACTGTATGACTACTCTTGCAAACAACACATCTAAAAAGACACAAGCCAACCTTATTAACTACTTGAGCAGAAATGAAAATAAAACGTACACCATAGACGTCACTGTAAATATTGTTATCGTCACTGCCTTTGAATAACTCGAGAAAAACAGATGGGGTTTGATGAAGTTGATGTCGTATCCAATCTGCCTTTAGAATTGAGAATCAGGCCATATGACGAATACATAATAAATCTTGACTTTACCCATCCAAGTACAAGCTCCAAATAACACTAATAACTAGCAATACACCACATTGACCACCTGCACAAACTAAAACAAACACACTTTATCATTCTTTCGAGCTTTAAATATATGAATGGCAGTAAATGTTAAGCCTTGGCATTGGTGATATCACTGACCCCATTCCAGTAATTTGTTGCTCTTTCAAAGGGAAGAAAATATTTACGTTGTTAAGAAACTAACTGTCGAATACAGAGGTCGCAATTTGATTTAACAATTTATATCTGAAAAGGAATTCACAAAAGGGAAATAATGTGAAAACCCCGGAGTTCGTTTTCCCGTGAAGGTGTGAATGGAATTTCGTGTTTTCGGAACGTGAAACGTGTTGTGAATGGATATAAAAGTGAGATATTTTGATTTTTTTCTACACTACGAATAATGGAATATCAAATAAAAACAGCTAATAAAGCTACGAGCACAAGTAATCTAAGCACGTGAACTAAAAATCGAAAATCGGAATTTAAAAACGTTACGCGACAAGTATAAAAACGTAAATAAAAGTAAATTTCAAAATTCTAAATCCTAAATTTATAAAAATAATTTTCCTAAACTCTAAATATAAAAAGAAAATTTTGGAAAAAAGAAAAATATTTTTTTTGACTTTTTAATAATTTTTTATAAATTAAAAACTATTTAAAAGAAAATAATTGATTAAAAATACTAAATGGAAAAAGAAAATTCTGAAATTTTTTTCTAAAATACTTAATACTATTGGAAAGTTGAGAAAAATGTAAAAACGAAAAAGCTTTTGGAAACAAGCTAAAAAAAATAAGCTAAACGATTCAAATAAGCTTGTAAAGGAAAAAAAACAAAGAAAAAAGTAAAAGGGGTTTTAAATAAAATTATGTAAGGTTTAACTAAAAAGAGACTAAGAGTCCAGTGGTTGTGTTGTTGAGTTTGTGTGCTAACTGACCTGGGTTCGAAACCCAGGTTGGTCAGTTTTGCTATTAAATTTTTTTTTTTTTTTTTTCTTTTTTAAGTCTTTTAAAAAAAAACTCAAAGCAAGAAGTGAGCAACAAAGTGATCTATCCCAAATCCTACTTAAACAGATAATCTCCAAACAAGTGATAAAAATTACCAAACCAGTTGATAAAAATTAAATAGCAAAATTAAGCTAAAACAGATATTACCAAGAGAACTACTTAAAAAAAAACAAAAATCAACATCCAAATCCTACTTAACTAACAATAAGTCTGCTGATAATCCTAGTGTGCAGGGCAGAGCAGAAGCAATAAAGAAAACATCAAAATCCTAACTACTAAGACTGATAAACACAAAATCAATAACCCTACTGAACTACTAAAATCATACTACTAAAACTGAAGCAATAATCCTACTGAACTACTAAAACTACTAAACTGAATATATATATTGAATATATTCAATAACCACTATACTACATAATCACCACAAAATTCAATAAGCAACTAAGATCAGAACAAAAAAACAAGAGCAGTAATAAGCAAAAACTAACTAACCTATCCTAACTAACCATATCAGACTTCAAACAAGCAGGAAAAAAAAACAAGATAAGCTAAAAAAATTATATATATATATATATATATATTTTATTTTATTTTCAAGCTTAAACTAAGAACAACTAAACTAACTTATCAAAATAAGCAGTAACAAGAATGAAATAAGCAGAATCGAAGCAGTAAATAAGCTAAACAATAAAACTTGACTTATATTAAAATAAAGAGTAAAATTACAACCGAAATAAAATTACAAAATACCTTAAACTAATAGCTAAAATAAACCTAGAAAGAAAAAAAGAAGACTCGGCTGCTACTCGACTATTTATACTCAAAAAAAATAGAAAAACCCTAGTTCGAGTGTGTTTGTTGTGTGAGAGTGTTTCCCTTGTTGCTACTTGTGTTTCTTTGTCGACCCTTGGATCATCTCGTGCTCCCCACAACTTTTTATCTTGATCGTTGATTCAACTTTGGTGCCTCGGATTGATGAGGTGGAGGGGAGGGGACCAAAGGCAAACCCACGTGAAGGGTTTGGCTGGTAGTGGTGAGGTGGTGAGAGGTGGGATTAGCAGGAGGTTAATGGAGGATGTGGGCGGTAATTTAGGGGAGAAGAAGAAGTAGTAGTGAGTTGGTTAGGGATTTTGACCGGATTTGGGGATTTTGACTATCTTCTTTGCTTTTAACCGGCCTTTGTGTTTAGTTAAAATAGGTTTAAGAGTTGGGCTTTCGTGGGTCGTATAGTGGGCTGGGGGTTATGTGGGTTAGTGGGATGGCTTGGGTTTGGTTATTTCTTTTGGATCCGGTTAGTGTTTAGAGTTTAGGATAAATAGTTTAAGGACAAAAGTTGTAATTTTGGAAGTTGTAGGGACCATAGCTGCCATTTCCTCAAAGATAGTCTAGGGACCAATAATGCCAAGTAGAAGTAATCCAAGGGCTATTCTTCAAAAAATATTATCTTTGACGAAATTTTCCCCGGCTTCGGCTCTATAAATCTCTTTTCCACGTCTCGTGCTCATTTTCTCGGATTTTGCTTGATTTTGTCCCTTTTTCATGATATCCGTACCTGCATAGAAACAAACACAAAAACACAATATCTTTGGCATTTATGGTTAGTTTTTGGTCTATTTGGGTCCGGTTTTGGTCAAATAAAAGTATGTGTTTAAGCACATACCAAAATTCCCCCAGACTAAGATATTGACGTGTCCTCACGCAATATTATAAAAACACGTTTTTTGAAACCAAAAATTTCCAATCTCTTTTTACTAACCTTGAGAAGTAGCAAAATTTTCAAAAGAGATTAAGAAATCTTAAGTTCTAAAAACTCCCCGATTTTCCTTTTTATTATATTTTTGTATTTTTTTTATCATAATCATGTGACAGCTTTGTTGACAATCATTATCTCACGATAACTTTTAGGATCAATGAGCAGGAAACACGACTCATAAAGAAGTGACCATACGGATAAAATTCGTCGTTCCCGATTTTTCACGAGTCCCCAAACTAAGCGTAAAAACGAAATCATTGTCTATTTATAAGTTAGATGCCAACACTACCCATGAAAGTTACTTGTGTAATTACCTCTTGCTCCCATTTTTCCTAATTTCCTCTATTTATTTTATTTTTGTGAGAAATGAATTTCTTCATATTCTCGTTTTGATAAGTTTTAGTGCCGATAAAGATGCTAAGTTAAGACGCTAAGTAGTTTTCAATCTTCTCTCGAGAACCGTTTCTTTGAAAATGAGGTCCACATCAAGGCTTTTATTTATATTTTTGACTTTTTCTATTTTTCTTTCATCACTTTTTTTTTTTTTTTTTTTTTTTTTTTTTTTTTTCACTTGCGTACCCTAAACGACGGACCTTCACGGTTTAATTCCAAGACCTTACACTTTTCGGCATAAAGGATCCAAGGGCCGTTACAACGGAGAGTTCCAAGACTCTAGACATTCCTGAAATGAGGATCCAAGGTGGTTAGACCAAGACCTCACACATTCCTGAACTAGAGGTCCAAGGGCCGGTGCAAGAGGGTAGCCAAGACCTAAACGCCTTCCGGAAATAAGGATCCAAGGCCCGATCTCGAATCCGTAGCTTAGAGCACTTAACTTATTATTATTAAACTTATTTATTAAGGAACCTTGATGTGTACCCAATTTTCAAAACAAGAATTCTTTTAAGAAGACTAAGAACTAATCATCGGCAAAACCTAACATCTTTAATTATTCTTACAGTTATATATTTTGAAACAATTTTGCGGGAGCAAAAGGCCACAAGTAACTTTGATGAGCTCTAAAGAGAACCAACTACTCCACGTTTAGCAATCTAACTTCTAAATAAACTCTATCATTTCTCGTTCTTCGCAAATTTAAAATCTTAAATAATAAGATCCGCGAATGCTTAGCCTTATAATCAAGCCATGCATATATAAAGTCGATACGGGAACTTGCAAACTCTTGAAAAGAATTCGCATTTTATAGCTCCTTGTGTAAAAGACTAGCACGAGCTTATAGATTATAAATGGTTAAGGGGACAAGCTAGGGCTCAACACGCCCGATCAAGTCAGAATTTTATTCCTACTCTCACCAGCGGAAAGTCAACAAAAATGTCAAAATTTATTATATTTTTGCAAAAATTTTTAAATTTTTCTCATTTTTTTGGATTTTTTCAAATTTTGAGGAAAAACGGGGTTGCGAGAGAAAACGGCAAAAATCAAATCGAAAGATTACCCCCCCAGACTAAAACGAGACATTGTCCTCAATGTCTTAAAGGTAAGGGTTCTCCTACATAAATCTAAGGCCGTTTATTAATTATGCCAAAGATAAACGTAAAACGATAAGATTAAGGATATCGGATGAGCAACGAATGATGAAACTCGAGTGGAGAGAAGGCAGAACCATGAGCACGAGAGTCTTCAATCATCGGGCAATCCTGGACACAGCACAGAAAACCACGAAACACAACAAATGGAAGAGGAAACCCCTCCTCACGTCACTTTATTAGAAAATAGATGGATAAGCATGGGGTGCCTCCCACGAAGCGCTTTGTTTTGGTTAACCGAGTCACGTAGCTTGACTCGACCCCGAATTTAATTGTCCTTGGGGGAGCATGTGGAAAAAGAAATCTCCATCGGACTTTCGTTCAAGATGTTTGGATAAACACTGAAGCATACGAAAGTTCTACTCCGATGAGATACCCGCGGTATTTTTAGAAAGAAGAATCGGAAATGGTAATACCGGGGTCAAAGATGGTATCCTCACTCCCGAAGGAGTGAAGGATGGGAGAAGCCACAGCATATGTGATGAAGAGCATAAAGATTTTGATGATTATCATGAAATACTCTTCATCATCAGCAGAAGTTTTGTCAAGAATCTCGGGCGGGAGGGTCGGGATGAAATCTTCATGAGAAGGTACACCTCCCCCCAGACTAGTATCTTCCTCCAGATCAAAATAGAAATGATCGTATTCCGGAGGAGATAACAAAAGAGAGAGTTCATCGGAGAACTCCTCGTGATAGAGATCATTCAATTCGAAGAGAAATGAATCATATTCGGGAGGAGAGATATGAGCATGAGAAGTGGTACTGCCACTACTCGTCTCCTCCGAATGATCAATATCAAAGTAGAAGGCTTCAAAAGCCGGGATAGAGAAATCAGAATGAGAAGTGGGATTGCCACTACTCTCAGCATCAAATATGAAACTCTCATATTCGGGAAAAGAATCCTTGAGCTCGAGCTCCAAAGGATCTAACGGCTTTTCCTTAACATCTTCCGGGGGAAAGAAAAATGGTTCATCAACTTTCATTTTTAATAACAAAACATCTTCCCCCGGATCACCATCGGACTCAACAATTTCCGGAGAAATTGGAGCATCATCAAAGAACACCTCGATCTCTTCCCTCGAGATAACACTTCCCTAAATCGGAGGAGAAGGATGGGAAGACTCGGAAACGTTTGGTTTAGAATTCGGAGTGAGAGGTATAGAATTATTAGTCTCAATTCGATAAACCGTTTCCGGAGATGGGACAAGTGGTGTGCTCTTAGAGCTAGCAATTTCCACCACTTCCGTTGTGGTCTCCGAATCTGATTCATCATCATCAAGAATACTCTTCACATCCGCGGAACATTTTTCAAACCATTTACTAGAACCGGGTGTAATTTTCATAGCTTTAAGCTCAGCACGTTTTTCAGAAAGACTCTTAACCGAAAATCTGGAAAGAATCGAATCACTTCTTGCGGAAGTAATTACGGGATCAGATTTTTGATTAACCGTAGCAACGTTGCATTTGTCGGTTAGCGGTTTAGAGTTTTGATTTATGTTAAACGTTACTTTCTCATTATCAACTCTTAAGGTTATTTCTTCTCCATACACATCAATCAAAGCCCGCCCGGTCCTCAAGAATGATCTTCCGAGAATTAGAGGAACCCGGGGGTCAGCATCAAAATCAACCACCACAAAATCGGCGGGAAAATGGAACTTCCCCACCTTGACAAAGACATCCTCGGCTACACCTTTAGGAAGGGTTATGGAACAATCCGCAAGCTCGAGGGTCATGCAAGTGGGGGTGAGGTTGGACAGATAAAGTTTTTCCCAAACGGACAACGGCATTAGGTTAATACTAGCACCAAGATCGGCCAAGGCGCAGCATTCAACGATTCCCGGAAATTCACAAGGAATAAGAAATTTTCCGGGATCTCCAAGCTTTTCCGGAAGCTTTTTGAGAATTGCCGCTGAGCAGTTTTCATTAAGAGGAGTTTTTGCCAATTCAAATAATTTTTCTTTGTTGGTCAATAAACCCTTGAGCGTGGAAGCAAACTTAGGCATCAGAAGTAAAGCATCCGCAAAGCTTATATCAAATTGCAAATCTTGGAGGATTTGGTAGAATTTTTCCATTTGATTTGAAGCTTTATCACGGAGCTTTTGATCATTCATTCTCGATGGATAAGGAAGTTTTGCTTTTATGGGAGCTTCGTCGGGCTCAAGCACAACCTTTTGCTTAGATGGTTGGACAACCGGAGGTTGGACGTCTTCGGTCCTTCCGTTATTAGTAGGAAGTTCCGTGTCCTTTGTCGCCTCGGTCTCACGGGCAACTACCTTGGGAGGAAGAGAAGAATCGGTAGTTGGAGCCGTGGGTCCATCATATGATACACCACTCCTTGTAGTGATCGCCTTAACATCGCCCCTCGGGTTAGCGATCGTATTGCTTGGAAGAGTTCCAGAGCCCGAGGGTCGATCATTTAAAGATTTTTTCATCTCGGTCATTTCCTTAATCAAAAACCTAGTTGTTTCTTCTTGGGATTTGTTAAATTTTAGTTGATTTTGACTTTGAAGAACTAGTTGTTTCAACAACTCTTCCGAGGGCGATTGGTTTTGCACAAATCCTTGATTTTGATTATTGTTGAGATTTGCCCCTCGGGTGTTTTGATTAAAACCCTGGTTGTTGTTTTGAAAATTTCCCTGATTAAAATTTCCTGGGTTTTGATTTTGAAAATTTCCCTGATTTTGAAAATTTTGCCCTTGATTGAAATTCCCTTGATTAGCCCGATTTTGATTGTATGGAATATTGCGGTTTGGCACATTCTGATCTTGATTTTGGGTGAAACCGGGTGGTCCGAGAGAGTTGTTAGAACGGTAGCTAAGCAAATTACGGTCTCCTTGGGGTTGGTAACCGTTACCTCCCTGATTAAAGGATCCCGTAGCAGCGTAAACGTTCTCTTGAGTGTAGCCACCGGAGGCTGGGCACTCGAAATAAGGATGTGGACCACCACATGTTTCACAACTATTATTAACAACATTGACTTGATTTTTGTTGTTGTTTTGATTCAAACTTTGATGTATTCTTAAGATAGCAGTGGACATATCATTCATCTGCTTAGAGAGAGCTGCTATCTCGGGGTTAGAAGAAGAAGTAGTAGTACCAGATCTAGTAGACTCATTCCTCTCGGCTGAGGAATCCCAATAATTGTGATGGGTAGTCATGTTTTCAATGAGATCATAGCACTCTTCGGGTCGCCTTTTCATAAAGGTTCCACCGGCTGCAGCATTAATCGTATCACGGTGTCTCAATGTTAGACCATTATAGAACGTATCTATTATGGTGACTAATAACATGTTATGATTTGGACACCGATCAATCGAAAGCTTGTAGCGTTCCCATGCCTCAAATAAGGATTCATCGGGAAGCTGACGGAAGTTACTAATTTCATTCCTTAGTTTCGTCACCATTGACGGTGGGAAATATTTCGCCAAGAACTTTGAAACCATCTCATCAAAAGTGTGAATGGAGTTCTTGGGAAGACGATCAAACCAAGCGGTGGCATGATGCGTCAAGGAATATGGGAAGAGATAAAGACGAAGGGCGTCATCGGTGACCCCATTGTGTTTCATACTTTGGGTGACGGTAATAAATTTGTCAAGATGCTTGTTTGCATCGTCACCCGACAAACCGTGAAATTGGCAAGAATTTTGGACTTGTTGGATCATATGATGCTTAAGTCCAAAATCTGCGGCTTGAATATTGACGGGGGCAATCGGGCCACCACGTCCGTGTATTGTGGGTTGGCACAGCTCCTCCATCGTTCGGAGATCGGGAGCTGGCATGTGATTTTCACCACCCATCGGCGGGGGTTGATTGTTTGGTTCGTCGGCCATTTCCTCAACGGTTGAGAAATGAACACGGTGATTATGACGAATAATCCTCTCGGGATTCGATAATGGTGAAAGAAGAGGTTGAGAAGAAGAACGGGTGTGCATACACCGAAAACAAACAAAGGTTTAAAAAGAAAACCAAATTTGAAAATGAAAATATTTTTGGGTTTTTATAAGGAAAAATTAAAATTAACTTCTTTTTGGTGATCGTTGATCAACCGTACTCGTTTCTTTCTAAACTACGCGCAGCGTGGCGTAAGAGAAGAATGGATCTCTTTTCGGCTTGCAATTTAATGTCAAAGCCTAACTAGAACCCCGTAATTAGGTTGTAGCAAAGAAATAATCCGAGTAACGTTTAATTTCACGATCTCTTTTGTTGATTAATTAGGAATGGTTTACAACACTTTTCAGAAAAAGTAAGGTTATATTATTTTTGTATTTTTTTTAAAAACACTTTAGGAAAAGTGTTTTATTTTTATTTTCTTTTTGTATTTTTTTTCTTTTTATAAAAGCAAATAACTTCCGAGGGAAGGATCTTCAAAACACGAATCGAGAAACAAATTCACGAATTCACTTCAACCCTCCCCGGCAGCGGCGCCAAAAATTGATTTCAAGCAATTTATATCACAAAGAGAATTGCAACGGAAATATGCAAGACCCGAGGTTCGTTTTCCCGTGAAGGTGTGAATGGAATTTCGTGTTTTCGGAACGTGAAACGTGTTGTGAATGGATATAAAAGTGAGAGATTTTGATTTTTTTCTACACTACGAATAATGGAATATCAAATAAAAACAGCTAATAAAGCTACGAGTACAAGTAATCTAAGCACGTGAACTAAAAATCGACAATCGGAATTTAAAAACGTTACACGACAAGTTTAAAAACGTAAATAAAAGTAAATTTCTAAATTCTAAATCCTAAATTTATAAAAATAATTTTCCTAAACTCTAAATATAAAAAGAAAATTTTGGAAAAAAGAAAAATATTTTTTTTGACTTTTTAATAATTTTTTATAAATTAAAAACTATTTAAAAGAAAATAATTGATTAAAAATGCTAAATGAAAAAAGAAAATTCTGAAATTTTTTTTCTAAAATACTTAATACTATTGGAAAGTTGAGAAAAATGTAAAAACGAAAAAGCTTTTGGAAACAAGCTAAAAAAATAAGCTAAACGATTCAAATAAGCTTATAAAGGAAAAAAAAAAAAAAGAAAAAAGTAAAAGGGGTTTTAAATAAAATTATGTAAGGTTTAACTAAAAAGAGACTAAGAGTCCAGTGGTTGTGTTGTTGAGTTTGTGTGCTAACTGACCTGGGTTCGAAACCCAGGTTGGTCAGTTTTGCTATTAATTTTTTTTCTTTTTTCTTTTTTAAGTCTTTTAAAAATAACTCAAAGCAACAAGTGAGCAACAAAGTGATCTATCCCAAATCCTACTTAAACAGATAATCTCCAAACAAGTGATAAAAATTACCAAACCAGTTGATAAAAATTAAATAGCAAAATTAAGCTAAAACAGATATTACCAAGAGAACTACTTAAAAAAAACAAAAATCAACATCCAAATCCTACTTAACTAACAATAAGTCTGCTGATAATCCTAGTGTGCAGGGCAGAGCAGAAGCAATAAAGAAAACATCAAAATCCTAACTACTAAGACTGATAAACACAAAATCAATAACCCTACTGAACTACTAAAATCATACTACTAAAACTGAAGCAATAATCCTACTGAACTACTAAAACTACTAAACTGAATATATATATTGAATATATTCAATAACCACTATACTACATAATCACCACAAAATTCAATAAGCAACTAAGATCAGAACAAAAAAACAAGAGCAGTAATAAGCAAAAACTAACTAACCTATCCTAACTAACCATATCAGACTTCAAACAAGCAGGAAAAAAAAACAAGATAAGCTAAAAAAATTATATATATATATATATATATTTTTTCAAGCTTAAACTAAGAACAACTAAACTAACTTATCAAAATAAGCAGTAACAAGAATGAAATAAGCAGAATCGAAGCAGTAAATAAGCTAAACAATAAAACTTGACTTATATTAAAATAAAGAGTAAAATTACAACCGAAATAAAATTACAAAATACCTTAAACTAATAGCTAAAATAAACCTAGAAAGAAAAAAAGAAGACTCGGCTGCTACTCGACTATTTATACTCAAAAAAAATAGAAAAGCCCTAGTTCGAGTGTGTTTGTTGTGTGAGAGTGTTTCCCTTGTTGCTACTTGTGTTTCTTTGTCGACCCTTGGATCATCTCGTGCTCCCCACAACTTTTTATCTTGATCGTTGATTCAACTTTGGTGCCTCGGATTGATGAGGTGGAGGGGAGGGGACCAAAGGCAAACCCACGTGAAGGGTTTGGCTGGTAGTGGTGAGGTGGTGAGAGGTGGGATTAGCAGGAGGTTAATGGAGGATGTGGGCGGTAATTTAGGGGAGAAGAAGAAGTAGTAGTGAGTTGGTTAGGGATTTTGACCGGATTTGGGGATTTTGACTATCTTCTTTGCTTTTAACCGGCCTTTGTGTTTAGTTAAAATAGGTTTAAGAGTTGGGCTTTCGTGGGTCGTATAGTGGGATGGGGGTTATGTGGGTTAGTGGGATGGCTTGGGTTTGGTTATTTCTTTTGGATCCGGTTAGTGTTTAGAGTTTAGGATAAATAGTTTAGGGACAAAAGTTGTACTTTTGGAAGTTGTAGGGACCATAGCTGTCATTTCCTCAAAGATAGTCTAGGGACCAATAATGCCAAGTAGAAGTAATCCAAGGGCCATTCTTCAAAAAATATTATCTTTGACGAAATTTTCCCCGGCTTCGGCTCTATAAATCTCTTTTCCACGTCTCGTGCTCATTCTCTCGGATTTTGCTTGATTTTGTCCCTATTTCATGATATCCGTACCTGCATAGAAACAAACACAAAAACACAATATCTTTGGCATTTATGGTTAGTTTTTGGTCTATTTGGGTCCGGTTTTGGTCAAATAAAAGTATGTGTTTAAGCACATACCAAAATTTCAAGCATTTTACTTATAAATGGATCAATTTACGTTATGTTATATTTAATGTGTTCAACAGGCTGAAAACATTCATTAATCATTATTTTTAAACAAGTTTAAGAAAAGGACAGACCACGTTTGCAGGTCAACCTGATCCAGTCCAGACTAAAATTACCAGTTTGACTTTTTTCCCAACCTGACTAGCTGCCCATTATGGAAGACCTCTAGTTTAGATCATGTGTTACCTGTAAGGCTCCCAAGCCTGCATTTCCACGGGTCCACATCTACGGTGTGACTGATAAAGCATTAGCCAATGCTTTTCTGCAATACAAAGAAATGGGAATACCAACGGGTTAGGACTGAAGTGTCATATATATGGTTTACAATGTTAACGAGTCTGTCAAAAACAACCATTTACAGTAGCAAAATTGGGGATCTTGCAACAAAAGTCAAACATATCAATAATGTTGTAAACACATAATTTTCTTGTGGAGCTGAAGTAATAACTTCTGGAATGGGCTCAGTTATATCACCAATGCCAAGGCTTATCATTTAAATAACTTATTAACCTCTTAAAATAAGCCTACACAGAGTAGTAAAACTCGGATCACAAAATGATCCACTATTACTAGCTACAAGGCCAGTGACTGGGGCGAGTTGAGCAGAATCGGCCAAAAGATTCAATTTGGTCACAAGTTGTTCAGCTCGGTGCTAACTCGTAAAAAACTTGTAAAAAAACTCGGCTTGATGCATTTTAACAAGTGTGTTAAAGTTTCTAAACATATATTTCTAGGGTCCATGAACATTTATATAGTCCTATAAACATGTCATACTCTTACACATAGCTTCGAAACTTATATATAAAAATTCCTATCCAAGACTATGAGTACTCCCCGCCTAGGCCGATAACTCACTACAAGCAAAACAACATACAGTATTTGCCTCCAATCATGCCCACAATATACTAGGGGGACGTTTAGGTAAGGTAAGAGTTAATAAAACTTATGCATTCTCGAAATACCGCAAACTAATGGAATCAGCTTATTAGCTTAATCCTTCCCACAAAAACACATAAGCCCTTTAAAATAAGCAAAAATTCAATAAGCTTTTTAGCTTTATTAAGACACAATAAACTATTAAGCTCTTTAAATAAGCTCACCGAAACACCCCCTAAATCCCAATGATTCCCATGGCAGCTATCTCTCACACAAAATCAAATTGCTCTAAATAATTATGATTCGATAACAAGGCTACATACATTATATTATATTGGCTTCAATCATGCCCAAAGGATGCTAAGATGATATAATGTATCAGGATAACCTTATGCTTATGCATTTATTCATCATTGAAAAACACCTTATTCCCCCAAATAACTAATAAGCACTTTGGCATCCTATATAAGTTCTTTATATAAGCTTAACCAAACACCCCCTAAATCCCATATGATCACACTACTATAACACATAATAGTCCAAAAAAAAGTCATCCCAATGTAATAAATAAAAGTCTTCACCTAATAACGATTTCCAACATCACACGCATTTAATCATCTTCAACTCAACCAATCTCTCATTTCTTCAAAGTAGAGGGTTTGGGATTTTTAATTTTTATGAAATTTGGGGATTTTGTTTAAATTGAGGGAATTTATTAAAGGGTTACTGTTTCGTTGGTGTTTGGTGGTGGTGGCTGCCGGAGATGGTGGTGGCTGCTGGAGATGGTGGTGGTTGAAGGGTTGGGTGTGTTAGTTACTGTATTTTGTTAGTATGAAAGTAAACGGTGCCTGTTAAAATTGGACTAAAACTGGAATAAATGTTTCACTTTTTGACTGAACCCGAAAAGTTTCACCATTGCTCCATATCTTTGCCAAAATTGCTCGTCGTTGGTCCAATTTCCTAATGACGTTAGTATCAGATCGTTATCTTCAGTCACATGCTTGACACACGAGGGTAGCACTACTACAAAATAGTAACATACTCGCACTTATTAAGTATGTTTACACACTTTAAAGTGAAAAGAATAAAAAAGTTCACATTAGTATGCGGGTGAACCAATTGGGTGTAGCAAATATTTCGCACTTTTATGGGGAAGATTTATTAATATTTTTCACACTTTTAAGAGTGAGGGTTTTAAAACAATTGTTCGCACTTTTAAGTGTGATGATTTTGATTTTGAAATAATTCTTCTCACTTTTAAATATAATGATTTTGAGTTTGAAATAATTCTTCACACTTTTAAGTGTGGGAGAATCTGCTCATCGAACAAAAAATAAAGAGCACCGGGGACGAAGCGTAGAGGTCACTTTAGCTTGTTGTACCGGATTGAAATGAAAGGTAATGTCTAACTAAACCGTTTCATAATTTTTAAGTATGATGATTTTGAAACAATTATTCACATTCTTAAGTGTGAATATCTTTAAAATATGAGTTATGATATTTAGACTTAGAGCAGTGGGTACCCTGGAGCCATGGCTCAAAATTCCTTTCCACGTCAGCAAAAATCTCTATGGCACCAGAAATCTCAAGGCACCACATTCTGGGCGGTACCCACGGCACCAGAAAATGTGGTGCCGTCGTCCATTTTTTTGTTTTTGTTTTTTACATGAAATAAAACATACACAATATAACTAAAATAAACTTCATTACATTAAAAAAAACACACATTACATTAAAAAAACAAAATGCATAAAAAAAAACCTAATACATAAACATAATAAAAACCTAGTAATTAAGGTTCCATACATGCTCCACAAGGTCTTGTCGAAAATATACTCCCAACGTTCAATATAAAGCAGGAAAAAAAAAAAAAAAAAAAAAAAAAAAAAAAAAAAAAATCTATTGCGTGGCTTTGCATTTTACCACATATATCCAACTACTTCTTTGCTTCCTTTCCAAAATATACTCCCAAGTCCCAACGTTCAATATAAAGCAGAAAACAAAATATACTCCAAACTTCAACTTCGTCTTCTTCCTTCAACTCTAATACCTGCAAAAAACATACAAAAAAAAAAAAAAAAAAAAAAGAAAAAGAAAAAGAAAACATCGCAGTATCATTACTCAAACACAAAACATCAAAAAAAAAAAAAAAAAAAAAAAAAAAAAAAAAAAAAAAAGATCTATGGCGTGGGCTGGTGGCTACGGCGCCAGCCACCATGGCGTGACCGGTGGTACCGTGCGCCGTCGGCCATGGCTACTAATAAACATATATCATTCATTTTTTGACAAGTATCATTCACCTTTTCTCTTTCATCATTTCCCACCAATTAATTTTTAAAATACACAAATCACATATTTAGGTCTAATTTTAGGTCTAGGTTTTAGGCATACAAATAATTTTTCTTAAAATAGTTCACTGTTCATAAAGTGCAAAGAAAAGACAAATTTGTCCTAGTGTAGATTTGTTATTTTTTTTCCTTTTATGTATTTGTTTAAGTATATTTTTGTCTTTTCATGTATTTTTTAATTCTTTACTTTTTTGTTTTTTAATTTTTTATTTATTTTATATTTTTTGTCCTTTTATGTATTTGTTTAATTGTTTATTTATTTTATCATTTCATTTATTGTCTTTTCATGTATTTATTGTGTCATTTCAATTATTGTGTCGTTGATCCCGTATAGATGTTATCGTGCTAAATATGATTACAAAAGTAACGTTTTGGTTTTTGGAATAAAACAATTTAGGAGCTTATATGCATTACCTATTCATTTTTACCACATAGGACCCATTAATATAGTCATTTTGCCATATGATATCGTACACCAAAAAGGTTTGTACAACATAATGTATGGAAACATGGACGGGTTGGGAAACGGATCAAAACAGGATCAGGCTGAAATGTATCACTTTTAATAGTGGTTGAAACGAGACACTCAAGAATATATGGATTTCTTACTGTTGGTTCATCATTGTGAATAATGAAATCAGTTTGTTTTAGTTTCTTACTATACATATTTCTACCGTCCATTTTTCCACTTCATTTTTTTGTTGTTATAGCGGAAAATGTTGCAAACATGGGAAAAGATTCATTCGTATACAACCAAATACATGCTAAAACTAGTTGCATATAAGAAAAGTTATACCGCACCCGGTCAGGGTTCGTTCATGTGTTTTGTGTGTATAGGACTGTAATCCATTCAAAAACAAGACCATGCCATGAATTTACCACAAACTTTAGACTACTCGTTAAAGACTCGTGTATGGCCTAAATGAGCATGGTTCACTGGACTATACCAAAACACATACGAACTGAACCAAATGGATTTACCAGTTTTGCACTCTCATAGTATCAGCATTAGTCGATAAATAGCAAAAAGAAAGTCGCCTACTTGGGAGTCAGTACTCCAATCTATTTTAAAAGACTGCCAAGTAAAAAAGTAGAAACCATAAATGGGGCCTGCTGATGAATTCAAGACTAGTCAATTGTTGCAGGATCTCATCCTGGTCCAACAAGAAAACACAAACAAATGACACCTATTTAAGATAGGCAATTGACTTCAAATCATATTAATACAAACTATTTGTTTTCTTCTTCTGCAGGGGAATTCTGGGATTCTAATGGTTTATCTGCACCACAGTTCTGTCGGTTACATTTGGTCCTAAAAGGATAGTTTATGTTGTTACATTTGTCACACTTCCAGCTCCCTTCTGGCATATCCGCTTCTGAAACAAAATGCGATACATATATGAGATTCAGACTCAAACGTCACTAACAAGTAACCAAATATATATACATGAAGTACTTACTGGAACTCTTGGCTGGCTTTGCAACCTGCATATTAGTGACATAAAAATAAATTAGAATGACACGCAATATTAAACATGGCTAAAAAAGCTTCAATGTGTCAAAAATAGAGCTGGTATAAAGATGGCGTCTCAGACCTGAGATCCTGGTTTAGGTGTGTTGCATTTCCTCATGTTACAGACTGTTCTGAAGGAGAAATTGACATTTCCACATTTTGGGCATTCCCAGTCATTTTCTCGTGTTCCATCTGTAAGAAGCAAGTGAAACAATGAAAAACGGATCATAAATTACAATAACCTGCTAGTCTGCGTAGCAGTATATGAATAAGTTAGATATAAAATACCTTTCTTTTGAGATGGCTCTTCTGGAAAGAATCCAGTCCGTGGTCCCTATAAAAATTTAAAAACCAAATGATCCATCAATATAGCATCACACGTTTATATACATGTTAACATAGGGAGTAGGTGAACGAATAATCAAATTTACTCGTTGCAATTAGTTGATTGATATAACAAAATTCAGACATACCATGGCAGCCTAAGCAATGGGCAACCGCAAACCGAATTGTTCCATCAGCTGAGGCAAACCATACAATGCACCTGCAAAAAAGATGTAATTCCAGTTTCAGCAAGATGTCACATAGTAGCAGGTAGCGGTGTTAATCAGGTCGGGTCGAGGCTAAAAATATCATACCCGAACCCAACCCTATTTGAACTCGGGTTCGAATATGAGTAAAATGGTCATAAAATTGCCTATTTGTTCTAATTTAGATAGATAATTTATAATAAACCATATAAAAAAATAAAAAAATAATAAAAAAGAAGTATTCAGGTCAAACGGGTCGACTCGAACCCGAGTTAGCCAAAAATATCTAACCTGATACCCAACCCTATTTAGCATCCGGGTTGACCCAAACAAACCGAATAAGATTATTGAACAAAATAAGTATCAGAACACCATAACTTCTAAACAACACACGCTAAACAATAAAATGGCCAAAATCAACCAAAAACACATACCAGTTCCTATCATGGGCCCACCTGAATAAGCAGGTGTGGCAGAGAGTTGCAGAGGACGATAAGGGTTCCCTCCAGGCAGACGGCTGTTGTAGTTGTAACGATAAGCAGAACCATCATAAGGAGGCATAGATGTTCCATTGAAGGGAGAAGCAGCATAAGGTGTTACGCCCATATACATTGAAGAGGGTGCACCGGAACCCACATAAGAAGACGAGGAGTAGCCTTGTGGGGTCGGCATTTGCCTTGGAGCAGATTTCTGTAAAACAAACATTTCTTTGAAAGACTAATTAATAAAGATAACTATAGGACAAAATACACATCAGCAAAAGAATATATGATAACCAAATAACTTAAACTTAATTTTACTCATCGTAGAACTAAAATCTAGTATAAATACAATTGTTCGTTACCAAAACTACCAAGAGCAATCAGTTTCTGAAATCTGTTGGAACTCAACTAGAGGAACAAGAGTGAGAGACTGGTCCTGTAAACGCCTATTTTCTTAAAGCCATTACCGACAGCTAATGCGATATGTGTAATAAACGGATAGTGTAACTTACTAGTGTAACTTACTGAGTTATGATCAGCTGGTCTTGGCTGTGTACAGTTGCGCATATTGCAAGTTGTCCGAAAAGAAAAGTTGAAATTCCCACAGCTTGGACAGGTCCAGTCGTCTTCTCTACGACCACCTAAATCATAATCACCACAAATTAATACCAAAGAATACAATTCCATACTTTTTTGTGACATCAGAGAAAAGATCATGAAAATAAATTTATAGGTCCCTGTATAAACTCACAAGAGAACAAATTTTATGCACAAGTATGTAAAGTCTTTAAAAAAAACGTAAAGCTTTAGGGTGTATTTTGAAGCTCAAACAAATAGAAACTAAGTTGGGGCTAGATAAGGGGATGTTTGTTTAAGCTAATTTTTAGGCTTATTTGACTATATGCTTAAATCTCATACGCCCATATTTTCCGGCTTATTTTCAGACTTGTGAGCTTATTATGACTTAAAGATGGAAGATAAGCTCACAAGCTAGAAAAAAGACGGATACAGATGAGCTTATGAGATATAAGCCGAACCAAATGAGATCATAAGCCCAAAATAAACTTAAACAAATCCCCTAAGTTCAAAGTTTCACTGAGTAAAATTGTCAAGCCCGAAAATCCGTACTTATCTTGATGCAGAACAAGGCAACGCACATTATATTAGCTTCAATCATGCCTAAAAGATACTAAGACGTACTGTATATGAGTGTACACCAGAAAAACTAATGATGTGGTTCTTATCTTGATGCAGAACAAGGCAACACACATTATATTAGCTTCAATCATGCCTAAAAGATACTAAGACGTACTGTTTATGGATAACCATATGCTTAACTTATCCAGTTATTATTACCCCTTATTCCCCCAAATAACTAATAAGCACTTTGGCATAAGCTTACCCAGTGTGCAAGTTCTTTAAACAAGCTTACCCAAACACCCCCTAAATCCCATATTCCCATGACAGGTATCCCTCTCACAAAGTCACGCTGCTTTACACATGATAATTAGGGAAAAGAGAAATACATCCCAATGTATAACGCACTTTGACATAAGCTTGCCCAAACACCTTCAATAAGATTTTTTAACTTTTTTTATACAATAACTTATTAACCTCTTAAAATAAGCCTACACAGAGTAGCAAAACTCGGATCACAAACACACACATATATATTAGCTTAATTTGTATAAACACGCATACAAACATGAATCTTTATACAAACACCTTAGATATCATTCTCTTCTAGAGACATAATTAATGTTTAAAGTTGTAGCTGTATGTAACATCTAAATCCAAAATTAATTCATGTTATTTTAAAAAACCAAAATTCACATCATTTGAGCTGACTAAACGGGTATTAAACCAGGATAGTTGCACCATCACTTATTGTCAAATACTAACAAGCCACAAACATCAAAAGCAATCTCAAATCATTATCCTACCAACTGACCAACAGAAACCAAAAACCTAAACATCATAACTCAACAATCAAAGCTAAACCCGGTTCATATCCTAAATTCATACCACATTTTCCCAAAACACCAAAATTCACCCCATTTACACACACAAGATACGCATCCAACGAGGGTAGTTAAACCGTCACTTATCGTCAAATACTAACAAGAAGTAAACATCAAAAGCAGTCTTAAATCCATATAAAAACAATTCAAATCTTAAAAAACATTCATAGGCTTAGCAAAATCTCGAAAACCAAAACCGGAAAAATCAATCAGTTAACAATTAAAGCTAAAGCTAAGCTCACAAATCTCACCATTATCTAAACATCATTTACAGCAAAATCTAAAAAAATCATCAACCTAAAAATAAATTCTTGCTTTTTCTTCTACAAACAATTATAAGAATACCTTTCATCAAACATCTCGTCAATACTCAGTGTAAAATGAGCTAATCTATGGTTTTCAATTATGTATGCATATCAAGAACACACATACTTGAAAAACCATCGATTGACTAAACTTGTAAATGATAGTTCATGAGTGAAACAAACTAAAAAGGGGTGGGGTTTGTTTGTTTATATTGGGGAAAAAAAGTGCGGTGGATCCGATGGTGGAGATTAATTAGAGTCAGGTCCTTTTGTTTGCAAAGGTTGTGTGTGATGGGATTGCCAACGTGGCACCCTTGCACACATAGAATTAGGGTGAGTTTGGTTTGTTGTTATTAATCAGTAAGGTGGTTAGTATATCGTGAAATGGTAATTGAAGGTACGATGAAATCACCCACACACGGATATCAGGAAACCTTCATATTTGTATTCTCAATCCATTGTGGTGAGCCCATAGCCAACCTAACAACATTAATGACTTTCAAAGGGGTGTTGATTTTTTCCCCTGCTGCCGTCGCTTGTATTATCTGCTTTGTCAGGTTGTATATTTCATCAAAAGTAGTCGGACCCCACATAATAGAGGGGTGTGGATAATAGAGGCCATATAAAGGCCACCCCCCATGTGGAGGTGTCCTTTCGGCTGACAAAGAAACCAAATTCACACCAAAAAGAAGGGTTGGGATATATTGACCCTCCCTATTATGATATATTGACCCTCCTTACGCTTTGTCGGATTGTACTGTCTTCTTTATCGGATTGTACATTCCTTCAAAAATAGACGGACCTCATGTGCAGGGGGTTCCAAAAAGAATGCATGTGGGCCTTTACTTTGTATTTATTTTCTAGTACGTAGTACAATTTATGTAACATATAAATATCACACACCAAAAAGGTACGAGTATATATAATAAATTAAAACTTTGACCTTGTCCAAGTTAGGCCCCTGAGTTTGCGTCATAATTCAAACTTGGTCTCATGCGTACAAATATGTATTTCATATTATTAAACTTTTATTATTTTTAACTTTGGCCTTGTACAAATATGTTTTTCATTTTTACAACTTTTATTATTTTTAACAACTTTTAAATTTGGTTTGTTTTTATTTTTTACAACTTTTTAAAAAAAAAATTATTATTTTTACAAATTTTTTTCAACAATTATTTTTACAACTTTTTTTTATTATTTTCAACAACTATTTTTACAAATTTTTATTATTTTTACAACTTTTTTATTATTTACTAACTTTTTTTACATTTTTTTTTACAATGTCTTAGGCGGGGAAAAAAAAAAGTTTGTAAAAAAAAATTTGTAAAAAAAGTTAGTAAATAACTTGAGGATACTACCACTTACATCTTGCGACATTTTAGTATTCATAATTTGGTTTATTACATAATTAAAATTCAAATATTTGCTTGAAAATATAAAATATATAAAAGATTTTTTTAATGAAAATTTGGAGCATAAACTAGAAATTGTTATTATTCTATTACAATGTTTTGTCGGTATAATTATTTACAACATAAATCAGTAATCATTTACAATGTTTTGTCTGTATAATTATTTACAACATAAATCAGTAATCATTTACTATGTTTGTGTTTGTCTAATCTCATTATATAGGTGCAGTTGATCGTGATATAAACTTTCCCATCCGGATGCAGCGGCAGCTCTGTAGCACCTCCATTGTGGGTGAATAGTCGGAAATGGTGAGTTTTCGTCTAGCGTAAGATGAATGTAGTGACCATAATCCCCACTCCCCACACGGCCAATCACAAGGGGGCCAGTTCCTTGTGATAAATCTGGATCGAAAAAAAGCGGAAAACACGTATGACTTTGTCCCTCGGATATAAATACAACAGGTCGGTTAGTCACTGTGGCAATAAGCAACCCCATGTTTGGCATAAGCATCCAGTAGTCTCCCGGACAAGGTTGATCACATAACCAGTTTACAACTTTTTTTATTATTATTTTTACAAATTTCTTATTATTTTTAACAACTTTTATTATTTACAACTTTTTTTACAATTTTTTTTCTTTACATTCTCTTAGGCGGAAAAAAAAAATTAAAACCAATCAACTTTTATTATTTACAACATTATATACAATTTTTTTTTTACACTATCTTAGGCGGGAAAAAAAAAAAAAAAAAAAAAAAAAAAAAAAAAAAAAAGAAGTTAAAACCTTCAATTTGCAGCCAAAATGATAAAACAATAATAATCTGAGCCTATTAAAATTATACCTCATTTATGTTAAACGGTGATGTATTCATCGTTAACTGCTTGTGTTTTGGTTTGTTTGCTGCTTCTTTGCGGGTTTGTATAACTGCTTCTTTGCTTGTGGCTTCTGGTTGTCCTTTGTTTGCTGCTTCTTTGCTTGTTTGCTGCTTATGTGCTTTGAGCGGCAATGTTGGTTTGTTAACTGCTTGTGTTTATCTTTGCGGCTTATGTTTTTGCTTTGCTACTTGTGTTTTGGTTTGTTTGCTGCTTGTGTTTATAATAATAAAAAAAAAGAATCAAAATGACATTCAAAACAGGAAACTTTCTTAAACGGCAATGATGATTAAAAAAAAAAAAAAAAAAAAAAAAAAAAAAAAAAAACTTGTTTTTGATTGGCGTGGCATAACCGAATGGACGGTAAAGTGAGTTTTTTCCACTTTGCAACCTTCAAATTTGCAGCCAAAATGATAGAACAATAATAATCTGAGCCTATTTAAATTATACCTCATATTCGTGTTTTTCTTTGCTGCTTCTTTGCTTGTGTTTTTGTTTGCTGCTTATGTGCTTTGTTTGCTGCTTCTTTGCTTGTTTGCTGCTTACGTGCTTTGTGCGGCAATGTTGGTTTGTTAACTGCTTGTGTTTTTCTTTGCGGCTTATGTTTTTGTTTTGCTGCTTGTGTTTTGGTTTGTTTGCTGCTTCTTTGCGGGGTTGTATAACTGCTTCTTTGCTTGTGGCTTCTGGTTATGTGATTTGTTTGCTGCTTCTTTGCTTGTTTGCTGCTTATGTGCTTGTGTTTTTCTTTGCGGCTTATGTTTTTGTTTTGCTGCTTGTGTTTTGGTTTGTTTGCTGCTTGTGTTTATAATTAAAAAAAAAAAAAAAAAAAAAGGACATTACAAACTGGAAACCTTCACGTGACTTGAAAAACAAACTACTCGACTTGGACTGATAGATTCTAAAAACAGAAAGAAGACAAAAGGACTCGACTTTTAACTTGTTGCTGCAACTTACATTTTTTTACACAAAGAGTGGCAAGTTGGTTTGTTTGCTGCTTGTGTTGGACACAAAAAATGAAAAAAAAAAAAAAAAAAAAAAAAAAAAAAAAAAGAAGTTAAAAAAAAAAACTTGTTACATTTACATGTTAACAAAAAAAGTAGCAGAAGAGAAAGAAAAAAAAAACTTTACATTTACACTTGTTACATTTACACTTTACCTCTTTATAACTAAAGGTAGTAGAAGAGAAGAAAAAAAATTAAAAAAAAAATAAAAAAAATAGTAATACAAAAAAGGTACAAAACATAATAAGACAAAAAGGTATAAAACTAGGGGGGGTTAGTAGGCTTTGAAACTAGGGGGTTTGTATACAAGAGGCCCTTTCAAAGTCATAGATTCATACCCATACACACTAACCAATAATGAATAACGACAAAAATACCCCAATTAATTTTATGTGTGCAAAGTAAAATCACATATTTACATATCAATTCCCTTGTTTGTTTTGTTAAGAGCAATAGGTGTGGTGAGGAGTTTTTTCTCCTCATTCGGGCCTCACAGGGTGCCACGTCACCACAACACACCACAACAAACAACCCCTCTTAGACCATGTGTAGTGGTAATGGGTGGAGAGTGGGGGGTTGTTTGACATGTAGCATGTGGGGCTTTGTTGAAAAAGTGGTGTAGTGGGGCATTGTTTGACATGTGCCATTCCTTTTCTTTTTTTTTTTTTTTTTTTTTTTTTTTTTTAATCACTAAAAACTAAATAATATAAATAAAAAAAACAATTTCATTAAAATAAACCCTAAAACATTACATAATTAAAAAAAAAAAAAAAAAAAAAAAAAAAAAAGTCATACATAATTTTAAAAAAAAACGACAACTAAATATTACATAAAAAACACTACAAACAATATTTTCGGAGGATTGCTTCGTTGATTTATTCGTTAATTGCTAGTTCCTCGTCGGTCATCCCCTCGGTACTTCGTCGCAATTGCTCCAAATTTTTCCTTTGGATTAGCGTTGCTTGGTCGTTGTATCTATTTTCTTTAAGCTCACGACGCATTCAAGCCTCATCCCCTAGCATAGCTAGTTGAGCCGCAATTTGGCTCAACGCGTTGTTGTCGATAGCGGCGGACAAGGACGAGGAAACCCCTTTTCCTTTGGCACTTCGCCTACCCGGGGGCCTTGGCGGCTCGACATACAAGTGTTCGTCTTCTTCCGCCTCGTCGTTTAGGTTCAACGTGTGAGCATCGGACGATTGGCTTTCGGGGGCGGATGACGATTCGGTTTTAGACCGTTTCGACGGTCTCGTTGTACGAACTTCCAAAGCGGGTTGCTCGATCCATTTTTGATGGGTGTGAAGGTACTCCCATACCGCCTTGTGTTGGAATGCTTGCAACTTAACCGCCTTGTAGTCCTTGTCGGCGGCCTCGTAAGTCCACGTCAACAAACTTTGACCGCTTGGTACTGGCGTATTCTTTTTCCGGTTGTAGCAACCGTTAAAGAATTGACACGCCTTGTTGAGGTCGGTCCACTTCCCCCGAATCATGTCCGGCGTACGATAATCGGGTCCGACACCCATGGCGGTAAAAAACGCTTCTCGAACTCGAGCCCAAAATACATGTCCCCATTGATAATCCGCTAAACAATAAACAAATAAACATAATAAGTTAGTAAAAAATATTAGTTAAACATAATAACTTAAAAAAAAACTACATAATAACTTAAAAAAATAACTTAAAAAAACTACATATATTGATGAACGAACGAACCTTAAACATAAAAATATGAAATAAGATAAAATCTTATCTAACTTTTGAAGTGACTTCATGTTGTCTCATTTAACATTTAATCATCAACAAAACATTACAATACGAAACAAATATAAAAACCACATACATAGGAATATGAATACTGAAACTTGGTGTATTCACCTAGGTTGCGTGCCGGAGACGTTTATCAACTATATTTAATTTGTTTTTTCCATCCAGACTGTTAAGGTGAGTTTCATAGCCCCTACTTTTATACGTTTTGAATTATTTTTGGGGGAGATACATGCTCAACTACTTTCATTTACTTTCACAAGTAGTCTAAACTTTTATGGATTACCGTGAGTTTCATAGCCCCTGCTTTTATACGTTTTGAATTATTTTTGGGGGAGATACATGCTCAACTACTTGTTTTATACTCAAAATATTTATACTCTTATGATATGCTTTACTTATGATACTTTTGGACATGAAATATAGTTACGATATGTGCCTTAATGTGTTACACTTATTCTACACTTTATTCTTAGCAACTGTTTAACTCCTGGATGGAGCCGTTGGAGAGGTATTGATAGTACTATCGGGCTGACGCCCCCACCTTTGGTCCCAGATTCATGGCCTTGGGTGAATATAATCCAGTTTACTTATGATACTTATTTATTCTAGTCATGAGGTTCAGTTTGCTGTTATACTTTACATTAAGTGCTTACATATATCGTATACACTCATGTCTTACTTATACTATATTTTAGCAGTGGGTTGTGAACACACAGGTTGCAAGTTTTGTATGGGCAGGATTTGCAACTGAGTGGATTTACAGTGCCTTTGCTGTGAAAACATTCCTTAAAACCATTTCAATATATTTTAAATAAACTCTATGAACTCACCAACCTTGTGTTGACACTTTTAGCATGTTTATCTCAGGATAGAAAGGCGATAGCAGATGCATGGATCGTAGAGTCATTTGCATGCTTTGGAGTCTATGCTTTTATCATTTACCATTCAACCTATATTGAAAACTCTTATGTATTATTATACTTTGGGACCTCATGTAATAACTCTGATTTAAATAATTTGAATGGTAACTTTTCAAAATGTCTCATTTAGAGGTCATTTTCTATACCTTGTGCTTTCTATTGAGAAGTAGCACCCCATTGATACTATCGTTCCGCTGCGATATTTTGGGGGTGTTACATCCCTACTTCATACAAAGACATCTCCAAATAATAACAAACATGTACAAATGAGTCAGCTAAGGCTATCTGAAAGGGTCATGGTTCAAGAAATTTATGTACAAATTTTACCGACCATATAAAGTTACCACCATTTTTTGCCCCATTACAAATTGCAAACTGATATCTAACTACAAGAAAACCCATGGGTAAAAACTTAATTTGACCTCCATTATGTAATTTTGTACTTGTACGTACTATCATCATATCTCATTCATGTTCAAATATATTTCGGATGAGTAGTGCTATTTAAACATAAAACACATGCCTAAATACATGCATAATGCATAAATCAATTGTACAATCGTATCATGTATTTTCTGTCTCCAAATCTCAACCAATTATTTTTTCAAATCAACCTATCAAATAATTAGGTACATAAGTAGGGATACATATTAGGCACAAAAATCATTTTTCATTTCGGATACTACAAATTCCATACGGTTGTGGTTAACTTTTGATTAACTGTATAAAAGAATTTGATATTGGTTATTAAGAGGGGTAAATTCACTTTTGATTAACTGTAAAAAAGAATTTGTTATTGGTTATTAAGAAGGGTAAAATATTCTATAAATATCAAATTGATAATTATTAAGTTTTTCAAAAAATTTAAAATGAATAAATTTGTAAAATGGGGAGATTTGACAAACTTTGTGTTTAAATTTGGTATATATGGTATATAGCTTTTGGTTGGGTAAATATGACACTTAAGAGTTTAAATTGAGGATATATAAAATCAAGAGAATTGATTGGCACACATTAATTTTTTATTGGGACACTCATGGTACAACAGTTTATACTAAAAATACAACCGTTTAATTTAATTCATAATGAGGATTGTCCCAATAAAAATTAAGAGTGTGTCAATTACTTCCCATAAAATTAACCTTTAATAAAAAGTAAAAATTACTTTGATTTCAGTCATTGTTTGCTAAATGAGAAAATTCCCAAACTAATACAAAAATTCTTGAGTGGTCCATGACTTGGTCACCAATGGCACCTTTTTCCCATTTTGGTCACGCTCGACTGCTCAACTGCTCGACTCCATCATTTTTATGACATGTGTCCTTGCAAGTACAAGTGTTAAGTGAGGGTACTTTTCAAGAACATTGGGGACAATGTTCAATTTAAGTGTAGGGAGGGTAAAATGGGATACCTTAGAAACTATAACTTCACTTGATATTAATATTGGGGACAATGTTCAATTTAAGTGTAGAGAGGGTAAAATGGGATACCTTAGAAACTATAACTTCGCTTGATATTTGTTTTGTCTTAGAGTAAATGTGTAATAAGACTAAGAAAGATACTTGTTAGGGCAATTTTAGCACCAAATTTAAATTTTTTTACAACATATAGGAGTGAAGCTTTAGTTTTAATAAGCGTCTCATGGATATGAATTATATAGCTAGCACAAAAACCCTTCCACTCAAAATTTCCACCCCAAAAATGTGAGGTTCGCCTTTAGATATATAGGAAAAAGCATTCACCTTTAATGCTTATGAGTGTACCGGTAGTATATAGATTTTAGAACTTGCGTTTGTGATGCATCCCGAGATCGCTAGTGAGACTACATTCGTGTAGTTAGGATTTACTAAATGATAAGAGGCATTAGGATAACCCTTGTTTTAAACCTGTATTATAATTACGTTGGCTTCCTTGGTCAAGTAATTTTCCCACACCTTTGCGATGTACTCATCTTTAGTACACGATACCCCTAGTACACCCCTCAGAGCCTATCTTTTTCGCGGTTCTCATGATATTTCGGTGGATTCCGAAATATTAATGAAGAACATTGTTTACAATCCACCCCCAAATGTATACCCAAATCGCCTTAGCCTACCTTGTATGCACTCATCTTTAGTGCATTATTGTTACAACATATATTTGTTAAACCTTTTGTTAATTGTCTAATCGGTTACATGGTTGCTAAGTCGAGTCATATCTTGTAAATACAGTTTTGGGACGATTGGGACTCATGGGTAAAAGTACTAGTTGTTATGGAGTAATGGGGAAGAAAGTAATGTTATTACCCCCATATGTGCGTTAATGTTTAAAGTACTCCAAGTGTTTTAATTTTCACTTTCTGACTGAATCCGAAGCTTTTTAAAAAATTAGACCAAAAGTGAAATACTCAACAAACCACAACGATAAAAAATGTAGTTAACTCTTAACTGAATTAAAACCCCATGAATTGATTGGTATAGTCGGTGTTTTTAATTAGGGCAAATCACCTGAAAATGTACTTAACTTGCCACTTTTTCTCGTTGTATGCAGCTATCTTTTTTTTCCCACATTCTATCACTAAACCTGCAACGTTAGTCCTTTGTGTGTACCCGTTACCTGCAAAGCCTGCATCGTTAGTCCTTTATACTAACGGCCGTTAATAAATAACTTAAAATTTGGTTATGTTACGCTAAACTTGCATCATTGGTCCTCTATACTAACGATTGTTAATAAATAACTTAAAATTTGGTTTTCTTACGTTTTCGTCAGTTTTTACATGTTTTCGTTCATTTTTGCACGTTTTCGTCCATTTTCCCACGCTTTTGTCTGTTTTACACGTTTTCATCCGTCTTGCACGTTTTCATCCGTTTTTACATGTTTTCGTCCGTTTTTTACACGTAATGGTCCGTTTTTGCACGTTTTCGTCCGTTTTCCACGTTTTGTCTGTTTCTATACGTTTTCATCCGTCTTTACACGTTTTCGTCCGTTTTTACACGTTTTCGTCTGTTTTTACACATTTTCTTTCATTTTTACACGTTTTCGTCCGTTTTAACACGCTTTCATTCGTTTTTACATGTTTTCGTCTATAAATACTCGTTTTCGTTCGTTTTTGCACGTTTTCGTCCGTTTTACACGTTTTCACAAAAAGTGATAATGAGGAAAGAGGTTGGTGGTGGTGGTCGTGGCTGCCGGAGATGCTGGTGGTTGTTAGAAATTGTTTCACAAAAGTGATAATGAGGAAAGAGGTTGAAGGGTTGGGTGTATTAGTTACTGTATTTTGTTAGCATGAGATGAAAGTACACTCTTAATTAACGGTCAACATAGTCAAACTAACAGTGACCGTTAAAATTGGACCAAATCTGGAACAAATGTTTCACTTTCTGACCGAATCCAAAACTTTTTGAATATTAGACAAAAAATGAAATACCCAACAAATCACAATAACCAAAAATGAAGTTAACTCTTAACTGAATTAAAACCCTATGAATTGATTGGTATAGTGGGTGTTTTTAATTATAGATCGTATTCAATTTAGGATGCTTTTATTAATTTTATATAAGTTGAAGGGTTAAAAGTGTAAAATTGTGATAACATAAAGGATAATGAACATTACAACATACAACAACAATACTTAATCACGTCGAAACGAGTTATAGGGAGGTGAGATGTAAACAAGCACACCTCTAAATAGAGATAGTGAAAATATTTTTTATGTGATTTATGAAGGGAGTTTTTTTGTTTTTAAAATGAAAATTGAAAGGGTAAGAGTGTAAATTCAAATAAGACGAAGGATAAAAAAAAACTAAAGGTGTTTTCTTATGCTATTCAAAGTGTGTTTTTTATGTGATTTAAAGTAGATGTGGCAATTCTTGACACCGACAAGATAAACGATACAAATTCGACACAAAATTAAACATGTTTTGGGTTGAGGATAAACAAGTTTGGTTCAAAAATATGTCAACCTGTCTAACCCATTTAATAAACTAGTCGTGTTTGGGTTGAGCAAGTATTAAACTAACAACCCGTGAACCCGTTTAAGTATGTAAGCCTTAAAAAAAATAAAATATATAACTTGGTTTTTATGTGGAATTTGGATTTAAATGTATTTCTTGGGAGATGATTTGTACACCATTTTTTTTTGCCATCCACTACTAAATTACACCAGTGATGCACACAGTACAACACTGCTATGCAGGATTTAGTGGTGGATGGAAAAAAAAAGTGATGTACAAATCACCTCCCTTCTTATAACTAGGGATTAGGCTTTCGCGCGTTGCGGTGGAGCATTTGGAGTTGCGTTATGTTTATAGGATTAGGCTTTCGTGCGTTGCGGCGTAGCATTTGGAGTTGCGTTATGTTTATAGTGTTTCTTGGATGCCTTAATCCGACACAAATAATTGAATAAGCATTGATGAGTGGCCTTTTAATCATCATTTTTGTAAAACCCCAAAATTTAAACAATCCAACAAGACCAAAATACCCTCTAATTTTGAACTTGTAAGTTTAAACTTTTAAAACACGCTATAAATTAAAACTTGAATGGTATAACATGTTATGACTCGAAACCATATAATATGAACGTATAATCTAAAGTATTATATGAATTTATGTATGAATCTCATAATATAAAGTATGGCATGTTTAATAAGTTCCTTGTAGGCCAAATAAATTAAAACTTGTGCACAACTTAATTAATTAAAGATAAGTATAGGATTTGGTCATTATGAAAAGTAATAAAATCCCATGACAATGCTTCTAGCCCACTAAATAATACTATATTAAAACCATACCTTATTTCTCTATCCTAAATTCACGCCAAAAGAAAGCTGTACATTGGACAGAGTTGACTTTAAAATAATCCTATGATATGCACTCCCTTTTATTGCATGTGACTCACACGTTTTCTCTTTAGTTCTATTTTTTTTTTAAGATTCGAGCATATCAAGTATCAGTATGTCCTTGGTCATGAGTTGGCATAAATATCAAATTTGTGTGTTCCCCAAATCAAACAAAAATCTCGCCCCCGACTTCTCGGCCCACGACCATTTTATAAACAGTCGCCTCTCACTTATGATCAATCAAATATTCTCATATCTTTTTCACCCAAAACCCTTAAAGAAAATAGAAGGGGCGGCAGTCTTGGATCCCATTCGCTGCTCCATATCAAGGACCATACCTCACACTTTTGTCCTCACACAAACCCTAAACAAAAAGTGACGGCAGCGTTATATATTTTCTTTCTTCTCTCTAAAATCTTTGAGTGGTGCAAGAAGAACAAGGTATAAAGAGACTCAGGGTGTGGTGATCGTTGGGTGCATTGGGTTGATCGTGGGTGTGTCCAGTTTGAAGGAAGGTTGGTTCGAATGGGAATAGCTGTAGGTGCACATATTGCTGGTTCATTCGTTGGTCCGTCTTGAGGTATCACCTATATCGTCTTTGTGTTTCCCTTTCGATACATGAAACTTATACACGTATTGAACATGAGAAACTAATCTTCGTTTCATTAATCACAATAAACAAATACTAGTAACAGATATTAAAAGTCACATAAACAATGAAAACGTATAACATATGCCAACCTCGTTTCTGTTTTAGAAACCCATCGAGTACGTATGATATATATGTATAATGAATCTGGTCATTTGAACCCTACTATGAGCATCAAGGTCGACATTAAAATATGGAGATTATCTAAGAAATCTAAAGAGACGTGCATGCTTAAAACTATATTAAACCTGTTGGTCTTATCTCGGTGTGTATGTACTTTGTGGTGTCGGGTAAAATGGTCGAGGAAGGTGGCTTGTTTGGGTCGAATAAGGTTCGAAAGTGTGTGGTTTCATGTTAGGTTTTAGTCGCGTTAACTAAATAAGAAGAAGGACAGATGTGTCGAGTGTGGTTTCCATTCTTGTCAAGTCCCCTAGTTCCAGTCTTTGTGGTCATCGCTAGCCATTTTTTTTAAATAAAGGTTGACATGGGTTAAAACGGGGTAAGTTTTGCTTGCGTGTCGTACGTGTATGCATGGTAACCTGGAGTCGAATGTGGCTTGGTTTGGAGTGGTATGTGCCGAGGCATTTGGTGTCGATGGGGCCTTGTTACTACTGGTATTGGGTGGGTTTTTGTGTGATTCGAATTCAGGCCTTACTAGTGTCGCATATATGCTGAAGTAATTGAGTTAAACATAGCTATAGGCTATAATTTCATGTGAGGGACTCATGTGGTAATCTGTGGCCATGCTTTTACATGCATAAGTACAAAAAGTAGAGTGAGTGGAGATATAACGTGTGGGTTTGTGTTCACATGGGCTGGAATACATATTTGTGTAATGAGTTAAATTTATAAAAGAGTGCTTGTGAATAGATAAAAACATTGTTATAATAAAATGTATATGTAAGTCACAAGTACATGAAATGTGTTGATCTCGGGCTTAAATTAAGTCGGAAATACGTGCATAAAATCGACTAAATCTTAAATGGGTCGTTACGAAATTAAGTTACAATATAAACCTTGCACCTTACTAAATTACATGTTTAACTCTAAATCTCACTAAGGTTCATATTAAACCTTATACTATGAAATTGGTCATATTAAGCCTTTAATTTACTTAATTGTCATTTATATCCCTAATGTAGCAAAGTTACTAAATCGGGAAAGTTACTAAAAATGGAGAGCCGACTAAAATAAGTAATCAGAATTAAATAAGCTTTTAACAAGACAGTCATGAATTTGTGTAGATTCGCTGAAGATGGAGTTTGCGTCCGACCTTTATATTTTCTGTTGTGTTTTCAATTGCGGTAGGTCACATAGCTTAAATTGGTCATTTATAGTGAAAAAATAAAAAACAGTCCCATAAGGGAGTGTTTGGCACAAACTGAAATTGGGTAAAAAATGATAAGTACTGTTCATGTGCAGGCTTTGGAACTTTGATCTAGTCTAAAATCACTGATATGAGTTGTTTGTAGGTGGTTCTTAGCTGATTTAAAGGTTTTTGAGGATTTGAGTTGGTTATTATAGAACTAAGGATAGATACTGATCACAAGAGCTTAACATAGCTATAAGCTATTGCAGCCCTTGTTTTTGGTGTTTCTATGTCCTATATAGTGTATTAAGTAGGTTTGCAAAAATTGGGTAGATTTCATAAGGATTTGATATAGTTTTAGCTCATTTCAGTGTTAATTCCACATCAGTAGCTCATACCCTTTTTCTGTCTTGTTCTCAGATTTTGAGGTTGATTGTGTGCTTATTAGTGGAGATTAAAGACTTAATTCTTAGATTACTTAGTTGATTGCTTGTTGAACTGTGCTTATTCCTTAAAATCCAGGTCTTTATCTAGTTTATTTGAGCTTAAAATAAGCTCAAAAGTCTCTTACTCAGACAAGAATACACTGAACTATCAGTGTATACTTGTCCAGGATAGCTTCTTCTCAGCTTATTTTCAAGCAGTAAATAAGCTCCATTTGATCTAAAAATTGGTTTCTGGGTTTATTGGTAGATGAGTTTGAGTAGCCTTTTGAGTTTGAGTTAATAGCTTATTCCATAGTGCTTATTTTCTAGTCCAAAGATGCCTAGTTGAGCTGTCTTTTCCATGTGCATTCAGTGTTCAAATTTGCTTTTTGATTTGTATAAGTGCTTATTTGCTTTTAATTGTGGCTTTTTCTGAGATTATTGGTTCATTTAGTTGATACTTGTTCTGATTATTTTTCTCTAATATTTCTCTAGCTTAAAGTAGCTTTTTAGCTAGTTTGCTTATTTGCTTTTTCTCATTCCCTTTATTGCCCACTGATCTGATCTCAATAGCTTTTTTTTTTTTTTTTTTTTTTTTTTTCCTGAGCTTATTTTCAGTTTTTAAAAATAGTTGTTTTTGTAAAAATTGCTTATTTTCTAGTGCTTTTTAAGATTTTAAAAAGAAAAAAAATAGTTTACAAAAAGGAAGTCCACATGTTCGAACCTGGGACCTCCCACACACACAGCCTCAACACCACACATCACTACCAAACGTGCCCTTAGGTCTTTTCTGCCCAAGGGATACTCTTTAATTCTTTTATACACCTTTTAAGTTTTTAGCTTATTTGCTTAAATCTGCTTAAAACTGCTTATTGCTATCTGCTTTTTCCTTCAACTTATTTTTCTTTTAATCTTTATCATAGTAGTTAGTTTTTATAAAATTTTCAGAATTTTCCCAAAAGTTTTAGTATTTTTTATCATTTAATTTCTTTAATTTAGTTTTTAATTCATAATAAAAAATATAAAAGTCAAAAAAACACAAATCTTTTTTCTAAATTTTTTTTATCAAATAGGACTTAGGAAAAATAGTTTTTTCATTCCTAGGGCTAGTATTTCTTAGTTTTTACTTTTTAGGCTCGGGATTAGCCCGGTGATTCGCGTTTTTAGTTTTTCTTTGCATTTTTACTTACGCATGCTTCATATTGTTATTCTACTTGCTTTCTTAGTTGTTTTTAGTTAAAATTTCATATTTGTAGTTTAAAAATCCAAAATCTCGTATTTTTAATATTCACGACACGTTTTACGAACTCGAATTCACTAATTCCATTCACACCTTCTTTTGGAACAAACACGACCCGGGAAATACATACTTCACTTGTGTTTCTTTGGTATACTATAATTGAATCCAATCAATTTTTGGCGCCGCTGCCGGGGAGGGTTTGAAGTGAATTTTTGATTCTCGTTCGACGATTCGTGTTTCGAATACCCTTCCTCGAGATGTTATCGTTTTCTTTAATATTTTTGGATTTTTAAACACTTTAGGAAAAGTGTTTGTGGTTTTTTTTTTAGTTTTTGTTTCTTTTTGGTGTATGAACACCCGTTCTTCTTCAAACGATCTTCTTTCACCTCTTTCAAATCCAGAAAGAATTATTCGTCACACTCACCGTGTTGAATTTTTAAACGTTGAAGAAATGGATAATCATGATAATCAAGATCAAGTGCCAGCTCCCGATCTCCGAACGATGGAGGAGTTATGCCAACCAACTATGCACGGACGTGGTGGCCCGATTGCCCCCGTTAATATCCAAGCCGCGGATTTTGGACTTAAACACCACATGATCCAACAAGTCCAAAATTCTTGCCAATTTCACGGATTGCCGGGTGACGATGCAAACAAGCATCTTGATAAATTCCTTACCGTCACCCAGAGTATGAAGCAAAATGGGGTCTCCGATGACGCCCTTCGCTTATATCTCTTCCCATATTCTTTGACGCATCATGCCACCGCATGGTTTGATCGTCTTCCCAAGAATTCAATTCACAATTTCGATGAAATGGTTTCAAAATTTTTGGCAAAATATTTTCCACCGTCGATGGTGACGAAATTGAGAAGTGATATAATTAACTTTCGCCAGCTTCCCGACGAATCTTTATTCGAAGCATGGGAACGCTATAAGCTTTCGATTGATCGGTGTCCAAATCACAATATGTTACTTGTCACCATAATAGACACGTTCTATAATGGTTTAACATTAAGACACCGTGACACGATTAATGCTGCGGCTAGTAGTACCTTTATGAAAAGGCAACCCGAAGAGTGCTATGATCTAATCGAGAATATGAACGCCCACCATAATTTTTAGGATTCCTCTGCCGAGAGGAACGAGTCAACTAGATCTACCACTACTTCTTCTTCCCCCGAAATAGCCGCACTCACCAAAAAGTGTGATGATTTGTCCACTGCTATATTGAGAATATATCAAAATCAGAATCAAAATAACAATAATCATCAAGTTAATGTTGTCAATCAAAGTTGTGAAACATGTGGTGGTCCTCATCCGTATTTCGAGTGCCCAGCCTCCGGTGGCTTCACTCAAGAGAACGTGTATGCTACCACGGGAGGTAACGGTTACCAACCGCAAGGAGACCGTAATCTTCTCAGCTACCGTTCTAACAACTATCTCAGACCACCCGATTTCAATCAAAATCAAAATCCGAATGTGCAAAACCGAAATGCTCAATTTAATTAAAATCAAAATCGGATGAACCAGGGTTTTCAAAATCAGAGAAATTTTAATCAAGGCCCGAATCAAGGAAATTTTCAAAACCAAAACCAAGGAAATTTTAACCAAAATCAAGGGAACTTTCAAAATCAAAATCAAGGTTTTGTTCAAAACAACCGAGGGCCGAATCTTAATCAAGGAAACAATAATCAAAATCAAGGATTTGTGCAAAATCAAACGGCCTCGGATGAGTTGTTGAAACAATTTATGAAAGCCCAAGAAGAAACAAATCGGTTGTTGGTTAATCAAATCACGGAAATTAAGAAATCTTTAAATGATCGACCCTTGGGCTCAGGTACTCTTCCTAGCAATACGATCGCTAACCCGAGGGGCGATGTGAAAGTGATCACTACAAGGAGTGGTGTATCATATGATGGACCCACGGCTCCGACTACCTCTTCTTCTCTTCCTCCCAAGGTAGTGGAACGTGAGACCGAGGCGACAAAGGACACGGAACTTCCTACTAAAAACGGAAGAACCGAAGACGTCCAACCTCTGGTTGTCCAACCGTCAAAACCAAAAGTTGTTTTTTAGCCCAAAGAAGCTCCCTTCAAAACCAAACTTCCTTATCCGTCAAGATTAAACGATCAAAAGCTCCGTGAAAAAGCTTCAAATCAAATGGAGAAATTCTTTCAAATCTTCCAAGATTTGCATTTCGACATAAGCTTCGCGGATGCTTTACTTCTGATGCCCAAGTTTGCTTCCACCATTAAGGGTTTATTGAGCAACAAAGAAAAATTGTTTGAATTAGCAAAAACTCTTCTGAATGAGAATTGCTCAGCGGTTCTCCTCAAGAAGCTCCCTGAAAATCTTGGAGATCCCGGAAAATTCCTTATCCCATGTGATTTTTCGGGGATGGTTGATTGCTACGCCTTGGCCGATCTCGGTGCAAGCATCAACCTAATGCCGCTTTCTGTTTGGAAAAAGCTTTCTCTCCCAGAACTCACCCCTACTTGCATGACCCTCGAGCTAGCGGACCGTTCTATAACTCGTCCACTCGGAATCGCCGAGGATGTCTTTGTCAAAGTGGGGAAGTTCCATTTCCCCGCCGATTTTGTGGTTGTAGATTTTGATGCTGACCCCCGAGTTCCTCTAATTCTTGGAAGATCCTTTTTGAGGACCGGCCGTGCTTTGATTGACGTATATGGTGAAGAAATAACGCTACGCGTTGATAATGAGGCCGTGACCTTTAATCTTGATCGAACTTTCAAATACTCCTCCAATCATGATTCTATTTCGGTTAATCGAATTGATGTTATTGATGTTGCTTCGGAGGAGTATTCTCAAGAAGTTCTTGGATTTTCCGACAAATCTTCGAGTGGCAATCCCACTCCTTCTTCTCAACCAATTCTTTCCGACTCTTCCCCTTCCCTCACTCCATTTGAGGGAAGTGACTTTTGATGAGTGTCTAAATACTCATCATTTCTATCACATTTAGACTGCAAAAACATTTAAAAACATGCAGTTATGCTTCAAAAATTCAGAAATTATCATTGGATTGTGTTTTTATATGTTTCAAATGCAAAATGATTGAAAACAAGTGAAAACGAATAAAGTTTGCATAAATGGCAAGTCTAGTCCCTCGAATTTCAAAAGTTGTCAAAATTAGTCCCTGGGTTTGAAAAATGACATTTATGGTCCCCGGGTGTTTTAAAATGGAAAATTATGTTTTATGGTCCTTGTACTATTGAAACTTGGCATGAATGGTCCTTTTGATAACTTTGGTGAAATTACAACTCAGCCCTTCAAATTTCAGAAAATACAATTTTGGTCCTTGTGCTTATTTAAACAAACCAACCGGACCTTATTTAAATTAACCCAACCCAAACCCTTTATTTAACAAACCCCAGCCCACTTAAATAAAACCCAAGCCCAACCCTAAATAAACCCGACCCAACTCCCTTTATTAAAAAAACCAGGGTCAACCCTCCGGTCAAAATCACCTTCCCTATTCACCTTTCCCTCTCCCTCACAACCTTCAAAACCATCACTGCTCTATTACCACCTCCAAAACCACCACCTTTCCACCTCACTGCCTACTCTACGCCACCACCTCATCCTTCCACCTCCATATACACCCAATAAGCATTAAATGCTCCCCTCCCACTCTTTCACTGAGAAGTACTCACTTTCCCTGGTTTTGCTGCCAACTCACCCCTAGCTCCATATCTACTTCCCAAATTGTCCCCCTCCACCTTGATGCGTGGTTTTGCAACCTTACAACAGGTTTTACCTCTCGAGGGATCTCAAGAGGCTTACAACCCCACCAGGCAGTGTACCTGACCTATGTAGTATAGTGTAGTGGTAAGTACGGGGGATTGATCGTTCTCCACAGGGAATAGTGTTCGTTAGGTATGAAAAATTACTCTAATAGGTCTAAGGGTGAGAGAAGATTCTTTTTATGTTTTTATATTTTTTATGAAAGCAAGTAAAATCTCGGGTTTGAAGGAATGGGCGGAATTAGTTGCTAGTCAACTAACCCAAATTACTACGAATGCAAATAAAATAAAATAACAAAAATGAAAATGTTGGTGAAAACTTATGTGGAGGGAAATGTGTTTACTTAGATTTTCTTACTCCCTAACTATCTTTTACCGGTTGATTAGTGTGTATTAGTTGCGTGGATGACGGGTGTATTCCTTAATACCATTCGTGGGGTGGCGTACGTACTTCCCCAACTTTACAAGCTCCTACTTCACTCCTATGTCGAGCCGGCTAGGAAGCTCCTAACATGGGATCACTAGAATTCACTTGTGCATTAAATACAACCATAAAAACCTTTAGTACGCATTGGTTCATGTTTCTTAAGACGTTCAAGCAAGTTACCGATTAGGAAGTTAGCCAATTTTCTTAAGCCTAACATAGATAAACAATCATCCAATACAACTAATAACACACTAATAACCAATAATCAATAGCTAGGTTTCATTAGATCTAAGCAAACACAAGATAAATCTAGCCTAGCATGTTAAACAAAAGACAAGAACAAGATAGAATCAAACAACACATAGACATATTAAATGATTAATTGATAACTTATCTTCAATGTAACATGAAAGATCTCAAGGCAAAAAGCCTTGAAAGAGCTGCCAAATTCGTCCTAGGGTTTTCACACACAAAGTTCCCCAATAAGTTCCAAACTAATGACAAAGAATTGCAAACCTATATATAGATTTTTAGATCTGACGGCGTCACGTTATGGAGTGTGACGCCGTCACCCTCGCCGCTTTTAGGGTTCCCGGATGACCTTCTTGACGCCGTCCCTCTTTAGCTCTCCAAAATCCGTTCTGGCCTATCAAGGCTTGACGCCCTCAGACTATGAATGTGACGCCGTCCCTCTTTAAATTATAACGTGACGACCTTGATCAAATTAAAGGGTGACGCCGTCAGAATTCCCATGCAATTTTCACTGGCTTATCATGAGTAAATTTCACATCCACCACTTTTGCCAAGCCATGATGCCGTCCAGGCATAATCCTGACACCGTCAAAGGTAACTTCCAGCCGATTTTTGAGACTTTGTCGTTTTCTTCACTTTTATGCTCCAAAAACGTCCAAAATGCCTCCTTTTCCAGATTTCTTCTCAAAAGTACCTAAAATGACAAAAAGAACGATTTAGGGGAATATTTGATCAAATAGATACGATTTAGGGCTTAAATGACCCCTTAAAAGCGGTACACTTTTCGCTTCATCAAATACCCTTACACTTGAGATTTGCTTGTCCTCAAGCAAATGCGCTTTTATTCTAATCAAAACACAAGTTAGGGGTCATTTAATGCTAACATAAAAGTAATTACAACAAATAATCGTTCCACTTTAATCATAATAAGCACGGAGATTACAAACTAGCACCTCACAAGTAGTGTTTAGATACTCACATCTCTCAAGAGTCATCAAAATAAATCTCATAAATGAAAACGGATAATATCTCTCACTACCTGTCATAGCAAATAGATTACCATAGGCTTGGGAAAGGATCGAAAACCTCCTCCACTAGGCGTAAGCACCTAAGATAAACTATCAAAGAGGGCTTTTAAATGGGTTATAACGTTAGGTGTAGGGAAAAGGAAAACACGGTTTTGTTGGATAAAGGATATTTTACTGGTGGCGAGTTAAAGATCTTGATCAATTACATGTACTATACAATGTTGCTAAGCCAAGACTCGACTCAATCTTAAGCTAATGAAAGAAAATAACAAAAACATAAAACAAACATAAAATGAAACGGGATGGTAGTCCGTATGTTTTTTCTATTTTTTCATTTTCTCATTTTTTTTTGTATTTTTCTTGATTTTTTCGATTTTTTTTTCTTTTTTTTTTTTTTTTTTTTTTTTTTTTGCATACACTTTTGCCCTACCATCCAAAATAATACATCATAGGGGCGTTGCATTCCCCTTACACTTGAACTTTTACATAACTTTACAATTAACTATTCTAATGACTCGAATTAAGATAATCAAAACACTTGGAGTACTTTTAAAATATTTAGCACATATGGGGGTAATAAATGATGTTCTTCCCCATTACTCCATTACACTAGTACTTTACCCATGAGTCCCAATCGTCCCAAAACAATATGTACAAGGATATGACTCGACTTAGCAACCATGTAATTAACTAGATAATTAACTTGGGTTTAAACAAATGTTGTCACAATAATGCACTAAAAATGAGTGCATACAAGGTAGGCTAAGGCGATTTGGGTGTACATTTTAGTGGGGTGTAACAAATTCTTCCTTTAAGTAAAATGCTTAAAGTTAGAAACGAAAAGATAGGCTCTGAGGGGTGTACTAGGGGTATCGTGTACTAAAAATGAGTACAACGCAAAGGGTGTGGGAGAATTACTTGACCAATGTAGCCAATGTAATTATAACAAAAACACAGGTGTAAAACAATGGGTTAATCCTAATGCCTCTTATCATGTAGTAAATCTAACTACACGAATGTAGTCTCACTTGTGGCCTCGGAATGGTCCTAACGCAAGTTCTAGAATCTAAGTGCTACCGGTACACACATCATAGCAAAATGCTTTTCCTACCAATTCTAGGGGCGAACCTCACATATTTGGGGGTGGAAAATTTTTTAGTGGTACGGTTTTTGTGCTAGTCATATAACTCCTATCCGTGAGACGCTCATTAAGATCAAAGTTTCACTCCTATATGTTGTAAAAAATTTTAAATTTGGCACTAAAATTGCCCTAACAGGTATTTATCTCAGTTTTATTACACATCTACCATTAAACAAACGAAAATCAAGTGCAATTGTATTCTCTAATCGTACTTTTACCCCCTTACACTTAAGATGAACATTGTCCCCAATGTTCAAATAACAAATGTAAAAGCATAAAGTAAAAGAATGAAATCAAATACTCCCCTGATTCGCTCGGTGGATAATGAAGTAACACGGTTAGATCTTCTTCCAAAGAGAATGTTGAAGCTCCATGACTAATGCATCGCCATAAGCTTGATCCAAAAACATTTCCTTGTCCAAAATAACTTGTTAAACCTGAGAAAACAAACACGAAAACCTGCATAACATCGGCGGGATAAACTCTATATATAAGGATATAATGCTTGTGGAATGATAATTTTGCAGATTCCTGGAGATTATAAGTTATAGGTTTAATAAAAACTTTTTATGAAAACAAAACTTTCAAAAATTTTCAGAAAATTATACCTGACGTCGTCAGGTTGTAAATCCTGACGCCGTCAGATATGATCTGACAGAATTCTCATGTTACGTTTCCGGAAAAATTTTGGAAAAACCTATACCTTACTTCCTGGAAATCCTGCAAAACATCATTATGACTCGATACAAGCATTTGACTCAAACAAATACTAATATGCATGTTAATTTATTATTATTACGATTCATGTTCATTTGTGTTCTAATAAACCGATTTAGATTTCCCTTACACTTAACTTTTGCAAAATACCTTTATATGTAGTTAAGACGAAGTTAAAAACAAAATAAAGCATTTTCACAAATTACTTTTGAACATGAATCAATAATAATAAAATTTAAACATACATACGGAAACAAATAAAATCAAACAAACAAATAAATAAACACACAAAGCAAATAAAGCTTGGGTTGCCTCCCAATAAGCGCTTGTTTTTGTTCGAGTCATGAGCCTGACTCTACCCTTATTTAATGGATAAAGGAGAGGTTTTCCCTACACTTAAGATTAAGTGCGGGTGATAGTAGCGATACACACCAGCTCGGTAGGAGTATGCCACGTGAGGAAAGAGTGGTGGATGAATTATATGCTCAAAGGGGTGTGCTCCTTTCATCATAACCTTGCCTAGTTCACTTTGGTCAATAGGTGATTTTGAGTTTCCTCCTAAAAAGGGATCATCTTCTATCAACTTCGAGAGACTCCTAGTTGGGAATCCATCTTGACCTAATAAACCCGGTTTAAACCCATAATGTTTCTTGTGATCAATCATGAATGGGTGATGTAAGTATGTAAGGTCATGTTTCACTCCTATATTGGCTTCCTCTCTACAAGGCTTAGAGTCTACTACCTCCAACGTAAAACTACCCGGACTATATGGTTTGATGGGTTGATCGGGACCTTTTTCAATTCCTAAATTCACATCTAAGGATGGAAGATTAGGTAGCGGTTTTGGTTGAGGCTCCGGTTCATCAAAACTAGGAACTTCCATAGAACTAAAAGAAAGGTTATGACTACAAGTATTCAAACCTATTTCTTCTAGTTGTGTTTGGTCCAAGGGCTCTACCTCTATTGGGGTTCCTATAGTCTCTTCTAATTCTTCCGGGTAAGTCACGGGTGGTGTGTATGCCTCAAGTGATGGTGGGACTTGTGGGGTACTTGGTGGGCTTGGGTTTTCCACTATATCCTCCATCTCATTAAGATCACCTATGTGTTCATCTTGTATTATGGTAGTGCCTAACCATGACATGCACTTAGGTACCTCAACTCTACCCACCTCATTCCTAAACAAACCTTCCGATTGATTTATCCAAATACCAAATAGGTCTAAGCTTGCATTTTTTGGGTCACATGTTCCACTTCTTTTTTGGGCGAGAATCTCAAAGATTTCCCATGCCTCTTCATCACCATAATCCCACATTTTCCCATCTTCCATATTTTCAATCTCCTGCTGGGTTTGGCGGTCGATACGAGTGTAAAAGATTTGAAGTGGAAACAATAAGTCAAGACCATGATGAAAGACCTTTTTTAATAAGTATTTGAAACGAGTCCATGTATCGGAAAAAGATTCACCATTATGTCGACGGAACATAAAGATGTCATTTTGGAGTGGAAGGGGTAGATTATGTAGTGGATTCACGTTCTCCATAATGGTGAACGGAAGAGTCAATGGAAATTTCTTTTACGAACAAAGACACAAAGAAAAAGATAGACTAAAGAAAATCCTAGAAAAATAAAATAAAAATCTCACTAGAAAGGAATCTAGTGAGTAAACCTATAAAATAAAAATTCAACCTAAACAATAACTATTCCCCGGCAGCGGCGCCAAAAACTTGATGCGTGGTTTTGCAACCTTACAACAGGTTTTACCTCTCGAGGGATCTCAAGAGGCTTACAACCCCACCAGGCAGTGTACCTGACCTATGTAGTATAGTGTAGTGGTAAGTACGGGGGATTGATCGTTCTCCACAGGGAATAGTGTTCGTTAGGTATGAAAAATTACTCTAATAGGTCTAAGGGTGAGAGAAGATTCTTTTTATGTTTTTATATTTTTTATGAAAGCAAGTAAAATCTCGGGTTTGAAGGAATGGGCGGAATTAGTTGCTAGTCAACTAACCCAAATTACTACGAATGCAAATAAAATAAAATAACAAAAATGAAAATGTTGGTGAAAACTTATGTGGAGGGAAATGTGTTTACTTATATTTTCTTACTCCCTAACTATCTTTTACCGGTTGATTAGTGTGTATTAGTTGCGTGGATGACGGGTGTATTCCTTAATACCAATTGTAGGGTGGCGTACGTACTTCCCCAACTCTACAAGCTCCTACTTCACTCCTATGTCGAGCCGGCTAGGAAGCTCCTAACATGGGATCACTAAAATTCGCTTGTGCATTAAATACAACCATAAAAACCTTTAGTACGCATTGGTTCATGTTTCTTAAGACGTTCAAGCAAGTTACCGATTAGGAAGTTAGCCAGTTTTCTTAAGCCTAACATAGATAAACAATCATCCAATACAACTAATAACACACTAATAACCAATAATCAATAGCTAGGTTTCATTAGATCTAAGCAAACACAAGATAAATCTAGCCTAGCATGTTAAACAAAAGACAAGAACAAGATAGAATCAAACAACACATAGACATATTGAATGATTAATTGATAACTTATCTTCAATGTAACATGGAAGATCTCAAGGCAAAAAGCCTTGAAAGAGCTGCCAAATTCGTCCTAGGGTTTTCACACACAAAGTTCCCCAATAAGTTCCATACTAATGACAAAGAATTGCAAAACTATATATAGATTTTTAGATCTGACGGCGTCACGTTATGGAGTGTGACGCCGTCACCTCGCCGCTTTTAGGGTTCCCGGATGACCTTCTTGACGCCGTCCCTCTTTAGCTCTCCAAAATCCGTTCTGGCCTATCAAGGCTTGACGCCCTCAGACTATGAACGTGACGCCGTCCCTCTTTAAATTATAACGTGACGACCTTGATCAAATTAAAGGGTGACGCCGTCAGAATTCCCATGCAATTTTCACTGGCTTATCATGAGTAAATTTCACATCCACCACTTTTGCCAAGCCATGACGCCGTCCAGGCATAATCCTGACGCCGTCAAAGGTAACTTCCAGCCGATTTTTGAGACTTTGTCGTTTTCTTCACTTTTATGCTCCAAAAACGTCCAAAATGCCTCCTTTTCCAGATTTCTTCTCAAAAGTACCTAAAATGACAAAAAGAACGATTTAGGGCAATATTTGATCAAATAAATACGATTTAGGGCTTAAATGACCCCTTAAAAGCGGTACACTTTTCGCTTCATCACACCTCCACATCCAACAAAATTCTTTAATTGCCTCAAAACTACCCATTCCTGCTTTTGTACTTTTTGGCGCCAAAATGCCATTTGTATGGCTAGGATGAATTCGAATGATCCAAGGGCTAGAAGCAAGTGGGAAAGTCTCAGAAGCAAGTGGGGAGTCTCATAGATCTATATAATTGAAGGGAGAAGCAATGTAATAATATATCTAGTTTAATTTTAGTTAATGTATGTCGAATAGTTAATTTATTAAATTCCAGTGTATTCTAAAGCTTTAAAGTTGTATTTCTAAGGTTCTCAGTGTTAATCAAACTTGTTTTCATCATAAATTTCAGTGTTTTATTACATAGTCAGTGTATGCAGTTTCTTGTTCAAATTTCCATGATATTGTGAATGTTGTTCTTAGTGTTGTTATTGAACTCATTAAGCTCACTTAAGCTCCTAAAAAGCTTTTGAAAGCTTTTAGTAACCTTAAAAGTCAGTATAGTTGTAAAACTCAAAAATACAAAAAAATCACAAAAATTAGATAATAAATCAAAAATCAGTGAAGATGCTTGAAGATGGCTGGAGCAAGGGAAATTCTGGATTGCCCTTGGGTTAGAAGCTTATTGGTAAGCTATTAGGATTGTCACTTAGTCCTTGTTCTGTGTTTTCAGCTGGATTCCATTTGTAAGCTCATTTTGCACTTTTTAGCTTCTTACTGTACAACTGCTATTTACTGCTTATCTTTGGTTCTTTTGTGCTTATTTAGTGATTGTTAGTTGTGATCTTGCTTAAAATAAGTAGCTTGTTAATCAGTATTTACAGTTGCTTAAAATCTCATTTTTACAGTTAAAAAGAGCATCTTTGTCATTTCTGTGTTTCATGCTTGTATCATTGTTGTTTAATGCTCAAAAGGTCTTGTGTAATGATAATATGAAATTTGAAATCAGTGTTGTGGTCTAAATCTATCATTTGCTTTGAAAATCACAATTTTAGTGTTTAAAAGGGCTGTTTGGCTATAACTGTATCAGCTGTGTTAAAGGTTGTTTGTGTTGTTGTTTGCTGTTGCTACATGTTACATTAGTTCATATTAACTCAGTGGAACAATAAAAACCAGTGCTCACTTGTAAAAAAAGTCAAAGTTACCTATAATCTCACCTTAAGTTGTTCACTGTTAGGCTTTAGATTGTGAATTTCATCACAGTTGCTCATAACTTGGTAATCTAGCTTAAATTCATCTTATTATATCATAATATAACATAATCAGTAAGTAGGATTCAGTAGAAGTTCATATAAGTCAACTGCTTAGCTTAACTTAAAAAGTCAAAATTTCAGTTAGTCAGTTTTTGATCAAATTTGTTAATTTTGTCTAGGTCTTAATAATAGGTTTTAGCTTTTCATCTTTTGGAATATTAATATTTTGCTGCTCATCTTAATTAGACTATTTTTAGTTATCTTTATTAGCTTAGTTAAACTGCTTATTTGTTGCTTTTCTTTTAGCTGTTTTTCTGAAAAATGCCCTGTGCATCAGGTTCATAGTCTTTTTCATAAGCTTGCACAATCTCTAATTGTTAGCTTTAGCTTGTGTGATTTGTTGTTTTCATAAGCCCTTCTGGCTATCTTGGTTTGTATGCTTTTGCTTTTCCCTTTATCTGCTTATTGGACTGCTTATCATGCTTATTTATCTTGCTCAAAACAACTCCCTATACTGAGTCATCAGTATAGGTGAGTCAATTTCACAAGCTCCTCAAAAGCTCTCCAGTGAACTTAAGCTTGTGTGCTTTGGCTTTTTCTAAAGCTAATCCACCCATCTCAAAGTTCCAGTTCTTAATTTGCTTTTTCTAGCTTATTTGATAGGGCTGCAATAAGCTTTTAACTTGTCCCATTTTCATAGTATACTGAGTATTCAGTATATTTGTAGCTTTTTCATAAGCTCTTCATAAGCTCATTAGTGGACCCCATACTGTGAGCTTTGGCTTTTTGGAAAGCCCACCAGCCTAACTTACTAGTTCCAGGCTTATATTTGGCTTTCTAGCTTATTTGATAAGCTTAAATTGGCCTTACATTTGCTTGCAGGCTTGTTTGGTTGACTGTGGGAATTGGATTTGCTTATTTGCTTATTTCAAGCTTATCAGTGAGATCCTTTGTGTCCTTTAGCTTATTCCTAGTTCCTTTAACTTGTCTTCATCTTATTTTTCCTTTGGTTCCACCCTGTTAGCTTATTTGATAGCTTATTAAGGCTTAAAATCTCATTTAGAGACAAAAAGCTCACTGATAAGCTAATAAGCTTGCATTCTGCTTATTTTTAAGTTTTAAATTTATTGTCTTTGTAAAAGTTACTTATTTTCAGTAGTGTAATAGGTCTGTAAAATAAAAATCAAGAAAACCAACACATAAAAATAAGTGATAGCTTCTATTTAAGCCATTTGGCTTATTTTCAGCTTTTTCAAAAAGCACTTTTCAATTTTATATTTTTCTTATCTTCCTGTCACCTTAGAGTATTTATAGAAAAAGTTTCAGATTTTTCTTTGTTCATTTAGTATTTATTATAATTTAAATTAGTTTAAATAATTATTAATTAGTAATTAATTAATAATAACTAGATAAAAAGTGTAAAAAATATATTTTCAGTCTTAAAATAAGTTTTAGGTTATTTTAGATTTATCTAAGTTAAAATTTTAATTTTCTAGGATAATTTCCTATTTTCTTTTAATTTAGGGTATTATTAAATAGTTATAAATAGTTTTTAATTAATAAAAAATAAATAAAAAGTCTAAAAAATAATTTTCTTTTTCCAATAATTTTCTTTTATCTTTAGGTTTATAAAAAAGTTATTTTCATATTTTTAGGATTAATATTTCTTCATTTTCACTTTTTATTTTGTACGTTTACGTTTATTTAAATTTAAACGTACGTTTCTAGGTTTCTAAACGTTTTTAAGTAATTTGGTTTCCTGTATTTATTCCTATAGCTTGTTTAAAGCTATTCTCTTTTATTTCCTTAGTCCAATAATTCAAAACCCCCTTTTCCATTCAATATCACCAGATCACAGATTCGTTTTACTACAGAATTCACATCTCGCTGGGACTTAACGACCCGGGGATACTCTGTACTCCTTTGGTAAATTGCATTGTGCCCTAGATTGTTTGACTCTTGTTGACCATTTACTTGGTCAATATTAGTTGACTGTTTAGCACCGATCAAATTTTGGCGCCGCTGCCGGGGAGGTGTGCTGCGTAAAAACGTATTTGAAGAATCAGTGTTGTTGAATATACATCCATTGTATATTAACCATCCTTGTCCATATTCTCTTATTTTCAAATAAAAACCAAAATTATCATGAAGTTAATTCGATTGACAGATCGATAAAACCAGAAATATCGTATTTCAAATTTCCGTAAACAATTAAAATCCAAAAAGAATCTTCTTACCCTTTTCTAAGTTTCCACCACTATAAATGTAACACCCCGACCCGACAAGGGTAAAGATATCACAATAATGGATTCACATCAGATCAAAACAAAGCATACATTTTCAGTAATACAAAAATCTCAAGGATTACAAATGAAATACTGAATCTACAAGGTTACAATTGAGAACTTCCAAAAACAACTACTTCTAAATTATGATATCTTCTAGTCAACTCTAATCCAGAATAGCTATTCAATCTTCTAAGCCCAAAGGTATACTCTCTACTCATTCCCAGCTTCCTACTAAAACCTGCCGCAGGAAAAGAAATGCGGCTGAGCTACGAGAGCTCAGTGAACAGATATAACGATAACAAAAGCAGTAATAGAGAGTAGTACAAATAAAATCAAGAATACAGATCATACCGATACAAATCAAAGCGAAAGGAGTAAGGAACGGAATAAGGACAAAAGAAAAGAAATAAGGAAAAGGAAACCATAAAGTTATAGAATAAGGGAAAAACAGAAATCTGTCACGAGCCCAGATAACAGATTATACCATAGCATAACAATATAATAAAACAAACCTGTGTAGAGTGATCAGCTCTCAGACAATGTGAAAGACGTGTATCGCACACACCATCAGTCACCAGATATAATAACAGTAAACATATAACATAAACAGAGAACAGATCAAATCTAGGATGCATCCATACGCCCCAGGTGGCCAGAGTCTACCTCTACATAACCAGTCAAATCAAGTCAGGGACGGAACAGGTCATCACTCTCCTGCCCTAGAGTCATGCCAAAGGTGCATCAATGACATGGACATGAAACCCTCATGCCTAGTGATTGGCTCGGACATCAGACTGTAGGTCAAAGGTCAGATGTACTATCAAAATAATCAAAGGTCATATCTTAAGGGTACATGGCAAAAGGTTCATGTCAAACAGTTTAGAAATAAATGTCAAAGGTTCCAATCAAAGTTTATCAGATTAAGTTTTATATCAAAGTTTAAGTTCAGATTAAAAGGATTATATCAAATGGTTTAGAAGATTATATCAAAGGTTCATAATTAAGAGTTCATTGCAAAAGTTCATTTTAGAATTTCCTGTCAAAAGCTCATTGAAAGCATTCCTTTAATAATGGTTTTCACTAAAATGATCTTTTAGAATAGTTTTCATAAAATAATATTTCAAAACGGTTTTTCATAAAAACATTCTTTAAAACTAGTTTTCACAAAAGTTAACAACTGTCATATAAAATAGTATCATATCACCATTCATAATCATTCTTTTAAAATAACTTATTTTTCTCAAAACATTTCCAAGTCATAATTAAAAAGGTTTTCACATAACAGATTTTTATATCAGAGGTCGTAACAAAAGGGAATCATGAAAAAGGTTCAAAGCAAAGAGGATTATAATAAAGACATCAACTCAGAAGTAAAACAGATCAGAACATGAGAGAGATCATAGAAGGCTCACAAAACAAAGAGATCACATGAAAGGTTCACAAACAGAAGGGAACATAGCAATGGTATAGGGAATCCTAATAAGGAAAGTGAAAAACTGAAAGAAAAGGGAATGAAAAACCCTTACTGAAAAAGGGCAGAATATCTGTACCTTATTGCACAGCAGAAAAGCAAACAAACACAAAGGTCAGGGCTTCTCCTTCTTCACACCTAAGGAAGTAGAAGACGGAATTACTACGGATTCTAATTCAAATTATTACTTTTAGTTTATCTTTCCATTTTTAGTAACTTTCTACTTTTAGCAGGTTTCCAGAATTAACAGATTTCCATATTTAACCAGATATTGATATTACAGATTTAGTTAAGTCCTTAATTACAGAATATTATGGTATTAAGGTATCTTTTATCAAGTTATAAAACTTTAGGGTTAATTATGACAGATTTCCATAGTTCAGGGTGTTAATTGTAATTTCAACAATTTCAGAGGTATAACATGAAAATACTTCAAGTTACTGATTTTATTCAGAATGACATCATAATCCCTTTAGTTTCATAATTTTACAGCTTATACCCCTCAAGTTACAATATTTACAAAACAAACCTTATATTTACATAATTCATGATTTAATCCCTCTAATATCCATATTTACCAAACAAGCACATTATTTTACCAAAATTCAGAAAGTCACATCAGAATATTCATATAGTACTATTCAGCCCCTCAGATTTCAGAATTTACACAATTAGTCCCAAAACTTATAAATTAAATCATAATTTCATAATAATTACACATTAGCCCCATACATACTCAAAATTACACAAAACACTCTTAATATTATTATTTACTCAAAATAACTTCAAGTTTCCAGAATTCACATTTTTAGTCCCTCTAGTTTAATTATTTCCAATTCGACACATAAATATATATATTTACCTTTTAACCTTTATAATTACAAATCTAACACACATGACTCATATTTTATATTTTTACATGATTTGTCCCTGATTAAAACACCTTACAAAAATATCCCATAAATTTCAAAAATTACAAAACAGCCCCTATACTTTTTATTTTTAAATCGTTAGTTACAAAAACCATCACAAACCCTAGCATGCTTTCCCAATCATTACACCATAATTCTTAAAAACCTTAAACATCATTTAATGATCAGATTCCAATTCCAAAACCCTAACCCTAGGTCAAATTAATTTAGGGTTCCTTTTATTTTATTTCTTTTCTATATTTTCATAAATCCGGTTATAAACTTAAATCCACCACGACTTTTATAGACCATGAACAATCGAATGGACATTTTTCCCAGGTTATAAGGACCATATAGAGCTCAGAAAAATTAAGCCTCACACCCAGAAAATTCATAATTAATTATTTAGAGTTTTATTGTGTTTTTAAGGTTAAATTCGAAAATAATTCATATAGCATGCATGGTGATGCGTGGTTTTGCGACCTTACAACAGGTTTTACCTCTCAAGGGATCTCGAGAGGCTTACAACCCCACCAGGCAGTGTACCTGACCGATGTAGTATAGTGTAGTGGTAAGTACGGGGGATTGATCGTTCTCCACAGGGAATAGTGTCGTTAGGATTGAAAAACTATTCTAATAGGTCTAGGGGTGAGAGAAGATTCTTTTTTGTGTTTTTATAATTTTATGGAAAGCAAGTAAAATCTCGGGTTTGAAAGAGTGGGCGGAATTTGTTGCTAGTCAACTAACCCAAATTACTACGAATGCAAATAAAATAAAATAACAGAAAATGAAAAGGTTTGATGAAACTTATATGGAGAGAAATGTGTTTACTTAGATTTCCTTACTCCCTAACTATCTTTTACCGGTTGATTAGCGTGTATTAATCGCGTGGATGACGGGTGTATTCCTTAATACCAATTGTGGGGTGGCGTACGTACTTCCCCAACTCTACAAGCTCCTACTTCACTCCTATGTCGAGCCGGCTAAGAAGCTCCTAACATGGGATCACTAGAATTCGCTCATGCATTAAATACAACCATAAAAACCTTAGTACGCATTGGTTCATGTTTCTTAAGACGTTCAAGCAAGTTACCGAATAGGAAGTTAGCCAGTTTTCTTAAGCCTAACATAGATAAACAATCATCCAATACAACTAATAACACACTAATAACCAATAATCAATAGCTAGGTTTCATTAGATCTAAGCAAACACAAAGAAAACCTAGCCTAGCATGTTAAACAAAAGACAAGAACAAGATAGAATCAAACAACACATAGACATATTGAATGATTAATTGATAACTTATCTTCAATGTAACATGGAAGATCTCAAGGCAAAAAGCCTTGAAAAAGCTGCTAAAATCGTATTAGGGTTTCCTCCCAAAAGGTTACACACAAAGTTCCACACCAATGACAAAAAATTGCAAAACTATATATAGAGTTTAAGGGCTGACGGCGTCACGTTATAGATCATGACGCCGTCACCTCGCCGCTTTTAGGGTTCCCGGATGGCCTTCCTGACGCCGTCCCTCTTTAGTGCTCCAAAATCCGCTCTGGCCTATCAAGGGGTGACGCCGTCAGAAATGGGCTTGACGCCGTCCCTCTTTAATTTAAACCGTGACGACCTTGATCACTTCAAAGCGTGACGCCGTCATATTTTTCATGCAAATTTCTCTGGCTTATCATGAGTAATTTTCACATCCACCACTTTTGCCAAGCCATGACGCCGTCTGGACCAATTCCTGACGCCGTCAAAGGTACTTTCCAGCGTAATTTTGAGACTTTGTCGTTTTCTTCACTTTTATGCTCCAAAAACGTCCAAAATGCTTCCTTTTCCAGATTTCTTCTCCAAAGTACCTAAAATGACAAAAGGAACGATTTAGGGCAATATTTGATCAAATAAATACAATTTAGGGTTTAAATGACCCCCTAAAAGCGGTACACTTTTCGCTTCATCAAATACCCTTACACTTGAGATTTGCTTGTCCTCAAGCAAATGCGCTTTTATTCTAATCAAAATACAAGTTAGGGGTCATTTAACACTAATATAAAAGTAATTATAACAAATAGTCGTTCCACTTTAATCATAATAAGCACGGAGATTACACACTAGCACCTCACAAGTAGTGTTTAGATACTCACATCTCTCAAGTGTCATCAAAAATAAATCTCGTAAATGAAAACAGATAATATCTCTCACTACCTGTCATAGCAAATAGACTACCATAGGCTTGGAAAAGGATCAAAAACCTCCTCTACTAGGCGTAAGCACCTAAGATAAACTATCAAAGAGGGCTTTTAAACGGGTTATAACGTTAGGTGTAGGGATATGATAAACACGGTTTTGTTGGATAAGGGATATTTTACTGGTGGCGAGTTAAAGATCTTGATTAATTACATGTACTATACAATGTTGCTAAGCCAAGACTCGACTCAATCTTAAGCTAAAAACAAAATAACAAAAACATAAAACAAACATAAATTGAAACGGGATGGTAGTCCGTATGTTTTTTTTTTTCTACTTTTCTTTTTCTCATTTTTTTTTTGTATTTTTCTTGATTTTTTTTTTTTTTTTTTTTTTTTTTTTTTTTTTTTTCATACACTCTTGCCCTACCATCCAAAATAATACATCATAGGGGCGTTGCATTCCCCTTACACTTGAACTTTTACATAACTTTACAAATAACTATTCTAATGACTCGAATTAAGATAATCGAAAAACTTGGAGTACTTTTAAAATATTTAGCACATATGGGGGTAATAAATGATGTTCTTCCCCATTACTCCATTTCACTAGTACTTTACCCATAAGTCCCAATCGTCCCAAAACAATATGTACAAGGATATGACTCGACTTAGCAACCATGTAATCAATTAGATAATTAACTTGGGTTTAAACAAATGTCGTCACAATAATGCACTAAAGATGAGTGCATACAAGGTAGGCTAAGGCGATTTGGGTGTACATTTAAGTGGGGTGTAAACAAATTCTTCCTTTAAGTAGAATGCTTAAAGGTCAAAACGAAAAGATAGGCTCTGAGGGGTGTACTAGAGGTATCGTGTACTAAAAATGAGTACAACGCAAAGGGTGTGGGAGAATTACTTGACCAATGTAGCCAATGTAATTATAACAAAAACACAGGTGTAAAACAATGGGTTAATCCTAATGCCTCTTATCATGTAGTAAATCTAACTACACGAATGTAGTCTCACTTGTGGCCTCGGAATGGTCCTAACGCAAGTTCTAGAATCTAAGTGCTACCGGTACACACATCATAGCATAAATGCTTTTCCTACCAATTCTAGGGGCGAACCTCACATATTTGGGGGTGGAAAAATTTTTAGTGGTACGGTTTTTGTGCTAGTCATATAACTCCTATCCGTGAGACGCTTATTAGAACTAAAGTTTCACTCCTAAATATTGTAAAAAAATTTAAATTTGGCACTAAAATTGCCCTAACAGGTATTTATCTCAGTTTTATTACACATCTACTATCAAATAAACAAAAATCAAGCGCAATAGCATTCTCTAAAGTATCGTACTTTTACCCCCCTTACACTTAAGATGAACATTGTCCCCAATGTTCAAATAACAAGATGTAAAAGTATAAAGTAAAAGAATAAAATCAAATACTCCCCTGATTCGTTCGGTGGATAAAGAAGTAACATGGTTAGATCTTCTTCCAAAAGAATGTAGAAGCTCCAAGATTAATGCATCGCCATAAGCTTGATTCCACATACATTTCCTTGTCCAAAATAACCTGTTAAACCTGAGAAAACAAACATGAAAACCTGCATAACATCGGCGGGATAAACTCTATATAAGGATATAATGCTTGTGGAATGATTATTTTGCAGATTCCTGGAGATTATAAGTTAGAGATTTAATAAAAACTTTTTATGAAAACAAAACTTTCAAAATTTTCAGAAAATTAAAACCTGACACCGTCAGGTTGTAAATCCTGACGCCGTCAAAAATAATCTGACAGAATTCTCATGTTAAGTTTCCGGAAAATTTTTGGAAAAACCTATACCTTACTTCCTGGAAATCCTGCAAAACATCATTATGACTCGATACAAGCATTTGACTCAAACAAATACTAATATGTATGTTAATTTATTATTATTATGATTCATGTTCATTTGTTCTAATAAACCGATTTGGATTTCCCTTACACTTAACTTTTGCAAAATACCTTTATATGTAGTTAAGACGAAGTTAAAAACAAAATAAAGCATTTTCACAATTTAGTTTTTAACATGAATCAATAATAAAAAAAATTAAACACACATACGGAAACAAATAAAACAAACAAATAAATAAACACACAAAGCAAATAAAGCTTGGGTTGCCTCCCAAGAAGCGCTTTTCTTTATTAACGAGTCTTGTAGCTAGACTCAAAGTCACTCTACCCTATGTAAGTGAGTTCGTCATCGAGGACGTCTTTAGGGTTAAGCTTGGATTGAAGTTTCCTATTGGTCCGCTTAGTACAATATGTCTTTTCAAACTTCTCTCCATCCGGGTCATACAATGTCATCTTCATATGCCATGACCCATCTCCATCTTTGGGTGGTTTGTCCCAATCCCACTTATGATCATCGTCCTCACGAGTCCACTTATTCATTCCTAGGTTAATTGGCAAAACTCCTAGGAAATCAATCATCTTCCTAAAAACTAGAGGGTCTTCAAATGGATCCAATTCGGTGTCCCTAGCTAAGAGTTGCTCTACCGTATGTGTTCGGTTTACAAATTCCTCTTCTAGGTAAAATGGGCGTTGGGGTCCTATGAAGTCTCTATCGATCCAAGGTCCATATCTAGATGGTCTCCTATTTAATTCTAACCAATGGGGTGTTGGTTCCTCACTAGTATCATAGGCGTGCTTCTTCACATCATAGACTGACCAAGTATCACCTTCTCCTACCGCTATCTTAGATTCCTTACAATCAATCATAGCACTAGCGGTCGCCAAAAATCCTCTACCTATTAACAAGGGGCATGTAGGGTCGCTAACCATATCAAGGATGTGGAAATCGGCTAAAATGGTTAGTTTTCCTATGTGTACTAACACGTCTTTGACTACTCCAACCGGGTAAGCAACACTTCCATCCGCTAAGCCTATTATAACCTCGGTTTCTTCAAGTTTCCCTGGTTTTAGAGAGGTGTAGAGAGGTAACGGAAGTAGGTTAAGGCTTGATCCAAGATCGGCTAATGTGTCATAAGCCTCCGAATTACCGATCTTGCAAGGTAGAACAAATAAGCCCGGATCATCTAACTTCTTAGGTAGCTTGTTTTGAACGAAGGCGGTCCCTTTTTCGCCTAACTTGAGCTTCTTCTCATCCAACACATCAATAACCGGACTTTCAAGGTGGAGCTCCTTGAATTCATTGTCAAAGTTTTGAGTGGGAGGTGTTTCAACTGTGTTGTTGACCAATTTAGATATCATAACTTCTTGGTCATTTTGAACGACTTGGGTTTGTTTGAAACATGAGCTCATGGAATTGACCGAATAATATTGTGGACAAGAACTAGGAGACGAAACCGATGAAATGGCGTTGACGTTTAGTTTCGGGTTCTGGACCGTGTTGCTAGGGAGTGTTCCCATTTCTCGGTCATTGAGGGCTTTCAACAAAGTGTCAATCTTATTGGTCATCTCGCTTTGTTTTTGTTTGAAATCGGCTTCAAACTTGGCCAAATGAGCTTCTTGAGATGCCATAAATTGGGACATCAATCCTTCAAAGTTATTGGTACTACCATTGCTGGAAGGATTGTTGTTGAAAGTACGGTTCGAGTTGGAACCGCTTGATTGGAAACGATTAGGTGGGTTGAAAGAATTAGGTTGTGGTGCGTTTTGGTTTTGTTTCCACCTAAGGTTTGGGTGATTTCTCCATGAGGGGTTGTATGAATCACCGTAGGGGTTTGGCTCGGGTTTGAAAGTGTACCACTTGTCTCCTGCTCCGTCGGTACGCGAGGATGCGTAGTCCGCAAAAGCTTGTTCGGGGAGTTCCATGCAATCACGAGTGTCGTGGAGACCACTACATAATTCACATGAAGAAGTGATTTTGTTCACTTGGCTTGAAGGTTTGGGAGCCTCGTAGGATTTCATAAGAAACTTGACTTGGTCTTCATGTTCTATGATCCTACGGTCGGAAGTGCTTGAATTGTTCGAAGGCAAAGATATTGCCTTGACCGTTTTATTCAAATCACGGGGATCACTCCAACTTTCGTTGTCATAAAGAGCAAGGTCTTCTAGGAGAGCCCATGATTGTTCCGCAATTAGATCACGTAGCTTACCACCGGCCGATTGGTCAATGGTTTGCCTCGTGGAGAGATTGACATGGTCATAGAAGATTTGGACTTGGAGCCAAAGTTCTAAGCCATGGTGAGGGACTTTTTGGAGTAAGTCCTTGAATCGAGTCCATGCCTCGTAGAGGGTTTCGCCTTGACGTTGTTGGAACATCAAGATATCATTCCTTAGCTTGGTAGTTCTTCCCGGTGGGAAAAACTGAGCAAGGAAACGAGTGGTGAGATCATCCCAAGAGGTGATGGATCCTGCGGGTAGACGCTCTAGCCATTGACTAGTTTGGTCCCGCAGAGAGAATTGAAAGAGACGCAGTCGGGTCGTCTCTCGAGTGGCAACATCAAGGTCTATTGAATCAACGATTTTGAGAAAGTCCTTGAGATGTTGGTTAGGATCTTCAGAATGAAGTCCATGGAAAGCGCATCCGCTTTGCACCAACCGGATGGTGTCGGATCGCAAGGGGTGTGACATTGGCTCCTTGAGTGAGCTCAATGGTGTTTCGATAGCCATGGTGGCTAGGACGGGAGTACTCTCCTAAAGTACGGGCTCTAGGAGGTGGTGGTGGTTGTTGTGGTGGGTTGTTGGGATCGAGGATATTACCATCTTCCATGATGTCGGATGGTAATGGTTATGAACAAAGAAACGAAGAAAAAGATAGACTAAAGAAAACCTAGAAAAATAAAATAAAAATCTCACTAGAAAGGAATCTAGTGAGTAGACCTATAAAATAAAAAATTCAACCTAAACAATAACTATTCCCCGGCAGCGGCGCCAAAAACTTGATGCGTGGTTTTGCGACCTTACAACAGGTTTTACCTCTCAAGGGATCTCGAGAGGTTACAACCCCACCAGGCAGTGTACCTGACCGATGTAGTATAGTGTAGTGGTAAGTACGGGGGATTGATCGTTCTCCACAGGGAATAGTGTCGTTAGGATTGAAAAACTATTCTAATAGGTCTAGGGGTGAGAGAAGATTCTTTTTTGTGTTTTTATAATTTTATGGAAAGCAAGTAAAATCTCAGGTTTGAAAGAGTGGGCGGAATTAGTTGCTAGTCAACTAACCCAAATTACTACGAATGCAAATAAAATAAAATAACAGAAAATGAAAAGGTTTGATGAAACTTATATGGAGAGAAATGTGTTTACTTAGATTTCCTTACTCCCTAACTATCTTTTACCGGTTGAATAGCGTGTATTAATCGCGTGGATGACGGGTGTATTCCTTAATACCAATTATGGGGTGGCGTACGTACTTCCCCAACTCTACAAGCTCCTACTTCACTCCTATGTCGAGCCGGCTAAGAAGCTCCTAACATGGGATCACTAGAATTCGCTCATGCATTAAATACAACCATAAAAACCTTAGTACGCATTGGTTCATGTTTCTTAAGACGTTCAAGCAAGTTACCGAATAGGAAGTTAGCCAGTTTTCTTAAGCCTAACATAGATAAACAATCATCCAATACAACTAATAACACACTAATAACCAATAATCAATAGCTAGGTTTCATTAGATCTAAGCAAACACAAAGAAAACCTAGCCTAGCATGTTAAACAAAAGACAAGAACAAGATAGAATCAAACAACACATAGACATATTGAATGATTAATTGATAACTTATCTTCAATGTAACATGGAAGATCTCAAGGCAAAAAGCCTTGAAAAAGCTGCTAAAATCGTATTAGGGTTTCCTCCCAAAAGGTTACACACAAAGTTCCACACCAATGACAAAAAATTGCAAAACTATATATAGAGTTTATGGGCTGACGGCGTCACGTTATAGATCCTGACGCCGTCACCTCGCCGCTTCTAGGGTTCCCGGATGGCCTTCCTGACGCCGTCCCTCTTTAGTGCTCCAAAATCCGCTCTGGCCTATCAAGGGGTGACGCCGTCAGAAATGGGCTTGACGCCGTCCCTCTTTAATTTAAACCGTGACGACCTTGATCACTTCAAAGCGTGACGCCGTCATATTTTTCATGCAAATTTCTCTGGCTTATCATGAGTAATTTTCACATCCACCACTTTTGCCAAGCCATGACGCCGTCTGGACCAATTCCTGACGCCGTCAAAGGTACTTTCCAGCGTAATTTTGAGACTTTGTCGTTTTCTTCACTTTTATGCTCCAAAAACGTCCAAAATGCTTCCTTTTCCAGATTTCTTCTCCAAAGTACCTAAAATGACAAAAGGAACGATTTAGGGCAATATTTGATCAAATAAATACGATTTAGGGTTTAAATGACCCCCTAAAAGCGGTACACTTTTCGCTTCATCAGATGGTTCGGTTTTAACATTTTATTTAGACCTTATATGATGTAAGAGACGTGAGAAAAATACCAAACCCAATATGGGACGCGTAGAAAGGGCTGAACGAATTTACACTTCTCGAATGGATAACAAGAACCAATAATTTCCCAAGAGCACAAACGCGACCAAAAACCTTGTAATCAATTTTCACAGATCATATATGATGTAAGGAACTCAGGAAAAATAGAAAATGAATTTTAAAAGGGTCGTAGGAATCAGAATGAATTTTTACCTCACTTGTGAACAAAATTCGACAATAAAAGATTCAGGCCTCTATAAATCGAGTGGCTATTTTTCTTGGCTTCCTAGCACGACAATGAACTCAGGAAAATTGCTCTTGGACCTCAGAAAATTCGTATGGAATGAATGATGATTTATTTGGTGATTGTGTTTTCTCGGCAAAGAATAAGGAAGAAAAAGGTATATAAAAATATATGGGAAGTGAATATCCGGTCTTAGGGGGAGGGATTACATAATTTTTGGTCCAAGTAAGTTAACTAAATCAGAATTTTATTTTATCTTGATCTCCTCCTTAATGATTTGTAATTATCCTTACTTTTAAATCAATTTTAAACATAATTAATTAAAACAATATATATATAATTCGGTTTTTAAATATTGTATGGTAAAGTGATAATTATTTTGGACATGCAAAATTATTACAAGACTTGTCTTAATTTTATTTTACCTTTATGTAATTTATTTCATATAATTCGGATTTATTTAGCTTAATATAGCTTTTAATTAAAATTTTAAGTTATGAAGGCATTATGGTCATTTTACATGTTTCTGAGTTTCAGGTATTACAACTTCTTCCCCACTAACAAAAGAAATTTCGTCCTCGAAATTTGCAGAAAGCAGAAAGAAAAAGAGAGCAGAAAACGTAACAGAGACATACCAGACTAAGACGAGAATTGAGGTGAAACGAAATAGAAACACGACTGACGGTGAACAGACATATGAAAGATTTGTTTCTCATGACTCGAACTTGTAGATTCCAAAATTGTTTCAGATCCTCAGAATAGACATAACATACTGAATCCAGATCAGAAGAATAACATACCAAACGTAGTAGATGAAAATCAGATTCTCTCGGAAGAGACAAAGAAATACATAGGATTTTGACGGATATGCCGTTCACAGAAATTGATTAGACAAATCAGATTAGATCGTACAGGAAATAGATTATTGATAACATCAATTGGCATAAAGTTCTACAATGGAACCTAAGATAGTTATCAGAAGTACAGAGGTCAGCAAAACGCGTGACGAGAATCCAGACGTATCAATTCGCATAACGGTGAAAGCAGATTACGCGTATAGGTAGAATGAACTTAAAGTCTCACTAACGTAGACGATCTCAAACAGTTATCAGAATTTCTAAAGCTCTAAGGCACTTCTCGAAATATCCTATGCCCACAACAAGTGCACGTTATATGATGTAAGTATTATCATGTTGGCCAGACGTCATAATACTGGCATCATATAAATATGCCCTCATGATGGTCATATTTTATCTCAAGTTGTGAACAGAATAACTTATCTTAATCCACCTAGTCTTCCTACGGTCTCAGAGTTCATCAAAATCGAATACCCTAACTAAGAGGAGAACGGATCACTCGAAAGAGTTAACGGAAGTCCCAGAATGTCTATCAGAATTTGGTACTTCGTTAAAAGCATCAGGTCATCCTTCATTCGTCCAAATTCACATAACAAAACCATCGCCCAACATACGCATAATGAACACAGAGCGGAATTACTAATAGGGAACCTAAATCATTCAAAGGATTTTATCATCAGGTAACCGAAATTTAAATAGGTCAAGAGGAAATGAATTACGTCATCCACAGCTTCATCCATCACATAATTAATTCTTCCAAACACAAACGTTCACTTCAGAATTTTCTTCCATTCAAAATCATGATCTCGATTTCCATTCTCAAGTCTGCTTCTGCTCTCAATTCATCTTAGTACAACTAAAATGGATAAAGAAGCAAGACTGCGAGTCTTGGACAGGTCTACTAGCACAGTTCGGAATTCGCCAACTCAGACTGCTGTCGTCACCGGATGCCTGGTAGTGGTGTCTGTTACAATCTCTGAACGCCAATCAAATCTACTCTTCCAGAACAAAGGTCATTCCATTTAATACGAAGATGGTCTACATGTTCCTCGTTCGTCTCAGAGCAAAAACATGCTGTCATACTATGACAATTGTCCAAATACTCGTGAAAACATGATTCGTATTAGCCAATACAATCGGCATTATTTAAAACTCATGATGGTCACAATGAGTACGGAAACAGTTTTCATGAAACGTTTCAGGGAAAACTTCGTATCTAATTCACATAACCAATCTTTACGAATAAAACTGAAATACTTTACGGAAGTTGCTCTCAGTTAGCCATCTCCTATCTTAGGAGTTCTTGTGGTTGCTTCATCAGTCCTTCAAACATTAAATGAGGTCGTCTGATACAGAATTTACAAAGATAGAATAATTTAATCATTGATACGCGGCAACGAAAAGGGATTACGGTTAGAATTACGGTTAGGTTTACGATAGTTGGTATGCTGACGCAAAATTTTCTCTTTCTTCCTCATAAATTAATAGGGGTATTCAAGGGAAACACTGAGGGGGGACAAAAACATATCTCATCAGCTTCTTCAATCTTTCAACTTCTATAGCATCATGGTTCGTCAACTGAGATCGGTTCAGAGTCAATTCTACTTCTCAAACAGGAAGGAAAACCCAAGAGTTTCATCAGAAAGCACCGGAAAATTTGTACCACAAAACTTTCAATGCCAACGCTTTCTCGGGGTAGATACTGTTAGGTATCAGGGCAAAAAATGAAGATCAAATAAGAACGGGGTAAGTGTTTCCATAGCAACATTAATCTTATCAGATTTGAGCGGTTAAAGGTTCTCATAACAAAAGTAGGGGGGATAAATAGGCGAACAATTCAAGGTGTTGGGACCTTATTTAGCTATCTAGCACAAGTGACAGGTAGGTTGCGAATTATCGGCAATACGAACATCGTATACTATCAAAATGAGGCGTATGAAATATCAGTTATCAGCATCAGCATGCTCAGTTAACAATTTCATACGGAGATGGTGTTTGCATCAAATCCTTCCAAAGGAAAACTGATTGGCAAATAAGATTCATCGTTTAAGGGAGAGAATGAACTTCTATATCTGAGGTTAATAATCACCAGAGTTCTAATGGGAGTAGTAATAGATTTGCAAGACAGAATAGTATCAGGTGTTACTTTTACATCAAGTATGGGTAATGGATTTAGGGAATGGGTGAAACACATTAGGGTTAAATGACCTTCGAAATGATCGGAGAAAATATCAAACTGTTTATCAAACAGATCGGAAGTGAAGGTCAAAATCAGGTAGTGGCAGCAAAAGTTTAAAAATCGGTAATGATGGCAAGGGTTCCAAAAATTGTTTCAAACGCCAAAGGTGTGACATAGGAGGATAGTCGTCAGTACTAAATGATCAGTCCATCAATCCTTATAAGAATAAAATCAAGGTTACTATCAAAGAAAGACGGATCAACAAGGAATAATCTTATCGTTCAGAATGAGAAGGAAAATATTTTACACTCGTGGTTAAACACCACAAAACTTCTCATGGGAACAGGGATGGTTAAGACGAAATCAAATAGTGTCAAAAGATTTATAGAACAGCATGTACCAAGTATATCGTCGCCATAAGGGTTCTCAGAATTCCCGAAGGGGCATTAGAATGATTAAGAGAAGGTTCAGAGGTCGGAGTGGAAATCGGAAGGCAAGGATCAAATAATGTCAGATAATTACTACGCAATTTCCAATGCTTCATATTTTATTTAGGTTTCAATTCTTAGGTGGTGCAAGGCATAAGCTCTAAATATCCAAATGTGATTTTAACCAAAAGCAAGACACGAATCAGAGTGGTGCGGAAGCAAGATACTTAAGCAAATGACTTATAGTCTACCCATTCCTGACTGGTCAGAATTTAAGTTCCTATAGGGAAATCCTACAGCAAATTCTCAAAGGTTGTCCTACGAGCGCCTACAGTGGAAACTTAGTGGTCCAGACTTCACAGGTCAAGGGTAATGTATTACGAGTCGCAGCCTGTGATTCTCTGATACCATAAATTGTAACACCCCGACCCGACAAGGGTAAAGATATCACAATAATGGATTCACATCAGATCAAAACAAAGCATACATTTTCAGTAATACAAAAATCTCAAGGATTACAAATGAAATACTGAATCTACAAGGTTACAATTGAGAACTTCCAAAAACAACTACTTCTAAATTATGATATCTTCTAGTCAACTCTAATCCAGAATAGCTATTCAATCTTCTAAGCCCAAAGGTATACTCTCTACTCATTCCCAGCTTCCTACTAAAACCTGCCGCAGGAAAAGAAATGCGGCTGAGCTACGAGAGCTCAGTGAACAGATATAACGATAACAAAAGCAGTAATAGAGAGTAGTACAAATAAAATCAAGAATACAGATCATACCGATACAAATCAAAGCGAAAGGAGTAAGGAACAGAATAAGGACAAAAGAAAAGAAATAAGGAAAAGGAAACCATAAAGTTATAGAATAAGGGAAAAACAAAAATCTGTCACGAGCCCAGATAACAGATTATACCATAGCATAACAATATAATAAAACAAACCTGTGTAGAGTGATCAGCTCTCAGACAATGTGAAAGACGTGTATCGCACACACCATCAGTCACCAGATATAATAACAGTAAACATATAACATAAACAGAGAACAGATCAAATCTAGGATGCATCCATACGCCCCAGGTGGCCAGAGTCTACCTCTACATAACCAGTCAAATCAAGTCAGGGACGGAACAGGTCATCACTCTCCTGCCCTAGAGTCATGCCAAAGGTGCATCAATGACATGGACATGAAACCCTCATGCCTAGTGATTGGCTCGGACATCAGACTGTAGGTCAAAGGTCAGATGTACTATCAAAATAATCAAAGGTCATATCTTAAGGGTACATGGCAAAAGGCTCATGTCAAACAGTTTAGAAATAAATGTCAAAGGTTCCAATCAAAGTTTATCAGATTAAGTTTTATATCAAAGTTTAAGTTCAGATTAAAAGGATTATATCAAATGGTTTAGAAGATTATATCAAAGGTTCATAATTAAGAGTTCATTGCAAAAGTTCATTTTAGAATTTCCTGTTGATGAACTCAAATAAGTACATTTTATTACTATCATTTATCCTATTAATTTGACTTGTTTTACTATATTATGTATGAGGATTGATACTTAATCGTTTACTTTTGTAATTCTCAGGTAAAAACAAGCATTTGGTGAAACTTAGCGATTTTGGACTGATTATGGAGCAAAACATGCATAAAGTTAAGAGTCTACTGAAATGAAGAAGATCAAGACTAATCTGCTCCAGATGCGCCGCATCTCACTCATGACATGCGCCGCATCTCTATCAAGATATCACCAGATACGATCCAAGATACAAGAGGACATGCGCCGCATCTAATCATGGAGTTACGCCGCATCTTCTGGCGGTGTACGAATATTCCTGAATATTATAATCTTGGACCCCACGCGAAGTTAAGTCAATGCGCCGCATCTACTTACTAGATGCGCCGCATCTTCCCTCAGACAGAAACTATAAATACCCCAAGACCAGACGAATTTCGGGGTACCATATAATACCGAAGACCGAACAGGAGAAACCAAGGATGAATTCAGTCAAGGAGGCAGCACAAGACACACCCAAATCAAAGATACAAGAGCTGTAAGAAGGTGCTGCATGTGTTTAATTCATTAAGTAGTTTTGTTTTATTGTGTTAGCAAACTTTAATTCATCAGGATTGGTGGCTTGTGTAATGTGACAACGAAAGATTGCACTCCCTTTAATACTTGCTTTCCCATCAATTAAAGTTTATATGTTGATGTTTTTGGTTACTACTTATTAGTGCATTGATAACCTCTGTGTTTATTAGTGGCTTGCGGGCATTTGACTGCGGAAAATAATGTGGCTCCCACGGTTATTACTAAATTGATCACTTAGGAATAACTTTTAGACATAAGTAATCATTAAGGGTTTACTCGCCGATAAGAATAGGACCAACGAGAAAGGGTTAACTACATACACTTCATATAAAGCTATCAATAAAACAAGTGACAATCTACTTAATCATAAGGACAGCCCTCTTATTGTCTCGAGTATTTATCTGTGTACGTGTGTGCTACTTGCTGATTCGTGCCTATTGGTTTATTTTATTATTTAATTACAAACAAATCGTGCCAGTCTCTCAGGCTGAAACCCCCTTGCGTTAGGATATTAAAATACTGATTAGAATAACGAGATAATACGTTCCACTCTTAGTGATCGACACTTTACTTACCATTATATTCATACTGACCGGGTACACTGCTCGTTAAGTGTGTGTGTTATTGATAAGTCGGCTAAATATAAATTTAAAACTTGAGTAGGCATTAAAACTGCTAAACCGCAACGACACATCACGCGCATCACCTGTCAAAAGCTCATTGGAAGCATTCCTTTAATAATGGTTTTCACTAAAATGATCTTTTAGAATAGTTTTCATAAAATAATCTTTCAAAACGGTTTTTTCATAAAAACATTCTTTAAAACTAGTTTTCACAAAAGTTAACAACTGTCATATAAAATAGTATCATATCACCATTCATAATCATTCTTTTAAAATAACTTATTTTTCTCAAAACATTTCCAAGTCATAATTAAAAAGGTTTTCACATAACATATTTTTATATCAGAGGTCGTAACAAAAGGGAATCATGAAAAAGGTTCAAAGCAAAGAGGATTATAATAAAGACATCAACTCAGAAGTAAAACAGATCAGAACATGAGAGAGATCATAGAAGGCTCACAAAACAAAGAGATCACATGAAAGGCTCACAAACAGAAGGGAACATAGCAATGGTATAGGGAATCCTAATATGGAAAGTGAAAAACTGAAAGAAAAGGGAATGAAAAACCCTTACTGAAAAAGGGCAGAATATCTGTACCTTATTGCACAGCAGAAAAGCAAACAAACACAAAGGTCAGGGCTTCTCCTTCTTCACACCTAAGGAAGTAGAAGACGGAATTACTACGGATTCTAATTCAGATTATTACTTTTAGTTTATCTTTCCATTTTTAGTAATTTTCTATTTTTAGCAGGTTTCCAGAATTAACAGATTTCCATATTTAACCAGATATTGATATTACAGATTTAGTTAAGTCCTTAATTACAGAATATTATGGTATTAAGGTATCTTTTATCAAGTTATAAAACTTTAGGGTTAATTATGACAGATTTCCATAGTTCAGGGTGTTAATTGTAATTTCAACAATTTCAGAGGTATAACATGAAAATACTTCAAGTTACTGATTTTATTCAGAATGACATCATAATCCCTTTAGTTTCATAATTTTACAGCTTATACCCCTCAAGTTACAATATTTACAAAACAAACCTTATATTTACATAATTCATGATTTAATCCCTCTAATATCCATATTTACCAAACAAGCACATTATTTTACCAAAATTCAGAAAGTCACATCAGAATATTCATATAGTACTATTCAGCCCCTCAGATTTCAGAATTTACACAATTAGTCCTTTAAGTTTACAAAACTTATAAATTAAATCATAATTTCATAATAATTACACATTAGTCCCATACATACTCAAAATTACACAAAACACTCTTAATATTATTATTTACTCAAAATAACTTCAAGTTTCCAGAATTTACATTTTTAGTCCCTCTAGTTTAATTATTTCCAATTCGACACATAAATATATATATTTACCTTTTAACCTTTATAATTACAAATCTAACACACATGACTCATATTTTTTATTTTTACATGATTTGTCCCTGATTAAAACACCTTACAAAAATATCCCATAAATTTCCAAAATTACAAAACAGCCCCTATACTTTTTATTTTTAAATCGTTAGTTACAAAAACCATCACAAACCCTAGCATGCTTTCCCAATCATTACACCATAATTCTTAACAACCTTAAACATCATTTAATGATCAGATTCCAATTCCAAAACCCTAACCCTAGGTCGAATTAATTTAGGGTTCCTTTTATTTTATTTCTTTTCTATATTTTCATAAATCCGGTTATAAACTTAAATCCACCACGACTTTTATAGACCATGAACAATCGAATGGACATTTTTACCAGGTTATAAGGACCATATAGAGCTCAGAAATATAAGCCTCACACCCAGAAAATTCATAATTAATTATTTAGAGTTTTATTGTGTTTTTAAGGTTAAATTCGAAAATAATTCATATAGCATGCATGGTTCAGTTTTAACATTTTATTTAGACCTTATATGATGTAAGAGACGTGAGAAAAATACCAAACCCAATATGGGACGCGTAGAAAGGGCTGAACGAATTTACACTTCTCGAATGGATAACAAGAACCAATAATTCCCCACGAGCACAAACGCGACCAAAAAACATTGTAATCAATTTTCACAGATCATATATGATGTAAAGAACTCAGGAAAAATAGAAAACGAATTTTACAAGGGTCGTAGGAATCAGAATGAATTTTTACCTCACTTGTGAACAAAATTCGACAATAAAAGATTCAGGCCTCTATAAATCGAGTGGCTATTTTTCTTGGCTTCCTAGCACGACAATGAACTCAGGAAAATTGCTCTTGGACCTCAGAAAATTCGTATGGAATGAATGATGATTTATTTGGTGATTGTGTTTTCTCGGCAAAGAATAAGGAAGAAAAAGGTATATAAAATATATGGGAAGTGAATATCCGGTCTTAGGGGGAGGGATTACATAATTTTTGGTCCAAGTAAGTTAACTAAATCAGAATTTTATTTTATCTTGATCTCCTCCTTAATGATTTGTAGTTAACCTTACTTTTAAATCAATTTTAAACATAATTAATTAAAACAATATATATATAATTCTGTTTTTAAATATTGTATGGTAAAGTGATAATTATTTTGGACATGCAAAATTATTACTAGACTTGTCTTAATTTTATTTTACCTTTATGTAATTTATTTCATATAATTCGGATTTATTTAGCTTAATATAGCTTTTAATTAAATTTTTAAGTTATGAGGGCATTATGGTCATTTTACATGTTTCTGAGTTTCAGGTATTACAATAAAGGATTCTTAGACTCGTCTTAGTGCATGCGCACTCGTTCTTCTAGGTCTTCAAGCCCTTTTCGTGAGCTTGTAAACATACCTCGAAGACGTCGTAGACGTTCTGCCCCATCAGTCGTATCTGAGGTACGTACTGACCCTGTCATCATGGCAGATTTGCCGATGAATGAGCTTCTCCCAGCACCCATCGAGGGTTATGGAGATGCCATTTTTGTTCCAGCCATCGTGGCTGATAGTTTTGAGCTCAAAACCGGGTTACTGAATCTTGTAACCTCAAGTCAATTCTATGGTTTTGAGAGGGATGATCCTCATGCTCACATTCGATGGTTTAACAAGATTACATCTACCATCAAATACAAGAACATCCCTTCTGACTCAATCAAACTTCTTCTATTCCCATTTTCTCTCGAGGGACAAGCCCGGATATGGCTTGAAAAATAACCCCCTCGTTCAATTGAAACATGGGAGGACTTAGTTACAAAGTTTGTAAACGAATTCTTTCCACCGTCCAGAACGACAAGTCTTAAAAATGAAATCATCAAATTCACACAAAGATTTGATGAATCGTTTAGTGACGCGTGGGATCGTTTCAAAGAATTGCTTCGTAAATGTCCTCATCCTGGTTTCACCGAGTTGATGCAAATCGACACTTTCTATAATGGTGTGAGCCAATCTGACCAAGATTCTCTCAATGCCTCCGCTGGAGGTAACTTTTTGAGCAAAACCAAAAAGAAGCTTTAGCGATTATTGAAAATAAGTCTAAGGTCCGTACTGCACGAACAAAGCCATATCATTCTCAGGCTAGTGCTGGTCCTTCTACTTCATCTCCCGTGAGTACTTCTAGCACTGATGCTAAGATTGACAAACTCACGGACGCTATTCAAGCTTTGGTTCTCTCAAACCAAAAGAAAGTCACTTTCACACAAAATCCTTCACATGCTGAAGTGAAGAAAGTGGAAGTCTGTGTTACTTGTGGTGGCCCTCACGCATACTACAACTGTACTGCCACCGATGGTAGTCCTTTTGAAGCTAATGCTATAGCCGGTACTTCAAATCAGGGAGGTAGTCAATACCGTCCTCAACTGGAACCAAGTTACCGAGCTAACACCTACCAAGGACCACCTGGTTTTAATCATAACCAGAATTTGCAAAACCGAAACCAAAACCAACCTCGAATGAACCAAGGTTATCAACACCAAGGGAATTTCAATTCTGGACATAATCAAGGTTTCCAACAACAAGGAAACTTTAACCGAAACAATTCCAACCAGGGAAATCATTTTCAGGGAAATGGTAATCCAAATCAAGGGAATTTTCAACATCAAGGTTATAATCAAAATAACCGAATCCAAAATTTCCCTAATCAACCTCTAGCCATTCCAGCCCCACAACCATCATCTGATGAGTTATTGAGGCAATTCATGAAAGCTCAAGAGGACACAAATAGGTTGTTGGTCAGCCAGATCTCTGAGATTAAAAAATCTTTAAATGATCAACCTTCGGGCTCAGGAAAACTTCCGAGCAACACGATCGCTAACCCGAAGGGCGATGTTAAGGCGATCACAACCCGAAGTGGTGTTTCATATGATGGACCCACTATTCCTACTACCACTTCTTCTTCTTCCCCCAAGGTAGTGGAAAGTGAGCCTGAGGTGACTAAGGACAAGGTACTTCCTTCTAATAACGGAGGTACCGACAACGTCCAACCTCAAGTTGTCCCGAAACCCAAGACTAAACCTCGAGTTGTATTTGAACATCCTGAAACCCCGGTTGAAAACCCTAAATCCAAACCTTCTATTCCTTACCCATCACGTTTAAATGAGCAAAAGCTCCACGAAAAGGCTAGTCAACAAATGGATAAATTTTTCCAAATTTTTCAAGAATTACATTTTGACATAAGCTTTGCGGATGCTATCATTTTGATGCCCAAGTTTGCATCCACAATCAAACACTTGTTAAGCAACAAGGAAAAACTGTTTGAAATGGCAAAGACTCCATTAAATAAGAACTGCTCAGCAGTTATCTTGAAAAAGCTTCCCGAGAAGCTTGGAGATCCTGGAAGATTTCTAATACCTTGTGTCTTTCCAGGAATGGTTGAATGCTATGCCTTGGCCGATCTTGGTGCAAGCATTAACCTGATGCCTAAATCAGTATGGAAGAAACTTTCTCTTCCTGAACTTACTCCTACCTGCATGACTCTGGAGCTTGCAGATCGTTCAATATCTCGTCCACTTGGCATTGCTGAGGACGTATTTGTGAAAGTAGGAAAGTTCCATTTTCCAGCTGACTTTGTGGTTGTTGATTTCGATGCTGATCCTAGGGTTCCTCTCATTCTTGGAAGAGGATTCCTAAGAACGGGCCGTGCTCTCATAGATGTATTTGAGCATGAAATCACATTACGTGTGGGTAATGAAGCTGTTACCTTTAACCTCGATCAAACTTCGAGGTACTCCTCAAATTATGATTCTGAATCGGTTAACCGAATCGATGTCATTGATATTGTTTCAGAGGAGTACTCTCAAGAGTTTCTTGGTTATTCTCATAATTCTGTGAGTGGGGATCCCACCACATCTTCTCTACCTATCATTTCCGACTCTTCCCATTCTCTCACTCCGTTTGAGAGAAGTGATTTCATTTTGGAAGAGATCGAGGCTTTTCTCAAGTGTGATTCATTTCTAGAAGGGATTGATAACGTTGAGATTGATCTGGAGGGAGATATTCTTCTTCTTGAGAAATTTTTGAATCAGGACAATTCTCCTCCACTCCCTCCCGTTGAACTTCATAATGAGGAAATCAAATCAGTTGAGAAAATCGATGAATTTCCTGAGGTCGAACTCAAAGACTTACCGCCTCATCTTGAGTACGCATTTTTGGAGGGTGGTGATAAATTACCCGTCATTGTTGCTAAAGATTTAAGTGATGAGGAAAAGACTGCTCTAATAAAGGTCTTGAAGTCACACAAGCAAGCCATTGCTTGGAAACTCGCCGACATAAAGGGTATCGACCCTGAATTTTGTACTCACAAGATTTTAATGGAGGATGACTTTAAACCAGCAGTCCAACATCAAAGAAGGGTGAATCCTAAAATCCACGATGTTATCAAACAAGAGGTTCTCAAACTTCTTGATGCAGGATTGATTTATCCCATCTCTGATAGTCCTTGGGTTAGTCCCATTCACTGTGTTCCAAAAAAGGGTGGCATAACTGTTGTCACAAATGATGAAAATGAGTTGATTCCAACTCGATTGGTTACAGGGTGGCGTGTTTGCATTGACTATCGTAAGTTAAATGATGCCACCCGTAAAGACCATTTTCCTCTACCTTTTATGGATCAGATGCTTGAGAGATTAGCAGGGAACGAGTATTATTTTTTCCTTGACGGTTTCTCAGGTTACTTTCAAATCCCCATTGATCCACAAGATCAAGAAAAGACTACCTTCACATGCCCCTATGGAACATTTGCTTATAAACGTATGCCTTTCGGCTTATGTAATGCTCCAGGCACGTTCCAGAGGTGTATGATGGCCATATTTACCGATATGATCGGGAAAACAATGGAGGTCTTTATGGATGACTTCTCGGTCATTGGGGATTCGTTCCAAGCATGTCTCTCCAATTTAGAAAACATGTTGAAACGGTGTAAAGACACCAATCTTTGTCTAAATTGGGAGAAGAGTCATTTTATGGTCAAAGAGGGCATTGTCCTCGGCCATAAGATATCAAAGAATGGGATTGAGGTTGACAGAGCTAAAGTTGATGTCATTGCTAAATTACCTCATCCCGCTACCGTCAAAGGTATTAGGAGTTTTCTGGGTCATGCCGGTTTCTATCGTAGATTCATACAAGATTTTTCCAAAATCGCCCGGCCTATGACTCATCTCCTTGAAAAGGATGCTCCTTTTATCTTCTCACCCGAGTGCATCAAAGCTTTTGAAACATTAAAGAAAAAGCTTACTGAAGCACCCATTCTGGTTGCCCCCGACTGGGATCTACCCTTTGAACTCATGTGCGATGCAAGTGATTTTGCTATCGGTGCAGTCCTGGGGCAACGAAAAGCCAAACACTTTCAGCCTATCCACTACGCAAGTAAAACTATGACTGAAGCTCAAACTCATTATACCACTACAGAAAAAGAATTATTAGCTGTGGTGTATGCCTTTGAGAAGTTTCGGCCATATTTGATCTTGACAAAATGTGTAGTGTATACGGATCACTCGGCTATCAAATATCTCTTTGCAAAACAAGATGCAAAGCCGAGATTGCTCCGTTGGGTTCTCCTCCTGCAAGAATTTGATATCATTATACGTGATAAAAAGGAGCTGAGAACCTAGCTGCTGATCATTTATCCCGATTAGAGAACCCACACCAAGATGTTTTCGAGAAAAAGGAAATAAATGAAACATGATGAAGCGAAAAGTGTACCGCTTTTAGGGGGTCATTTAAGCCCTAAATCGTATTTATTTGATCAAATATTGCCCTAAATCGTTCCTTTTGTCATTTTAGGTACTTTTGAGAAGAAATCTGGAAAAGGAAGCATTTTGGACGTTTTTGGAGCATAAAAGTGAAGAAAACGACAAAGTCTCAAAATTATGCTGGAAAGTACCTTTGACGGCGTCAGGAATTGGTCCAGACGGCGTCATGGCTTGGCAAAAGAGGTGGATGTGAAAATTACTCATGATAAGCCAGAGAATTTTGCATGAAAAATATGACGGCGTCACCCTTTGAAGTGATCAAGGTCGTCACGGTTTAAGCTAAAGAGGGACGGCGTCAAGCTCAATTCTGACGGCGTCACCCTTTGATAAGCCAGAGCGGATTTTGGAGGTCTAAAGAGGGACGGCGTCAGGAAGGCCATCCGGGAACCCTAAAAGCGGCAAGGTGACGGCGTCAGGATCTATAACGTGACGCCGTCAGCCCTTAAACTCTATATATAGTTTTGCAATTTTTTGTCATTAGGGTGGAACTTATTGTGTGTAATTTTGGAGGAGAAACCCTAAGACGAATTTCTGCCATTTTTAAGGGTTTTCATACCCTTGGATCTCCCATGTTTAATTGAAGATAAGTGATCGTTTAATCATTCAATATGTCCATGTGTTGTTTGATTGTGTCTCGTTCTTGTCTTTTGATTAACATGCTAGGCTAGATTTATCTTGTGTTTGCTTAGATCTAATGAAACCTAGCTATTGATTATTGGTTATTAGTGTGTTATTAGTTGTATTGGATGATTGTTTATCTATGTTAGACTTAAGAAAACTGGCTAACATCCTATTCGGTAACTTGCTTGAACGTCTTAAGAAACATGAACCAATGCGTACTAAGGTTTTTATGGTTGTATTTAATGCACGAGCGAATTCTAGTGATCCCATGTTAGGAGCTTCCTAGCCGGCTCGACATAAGAGTGAAGTAGGAGCTTGTAGAGTTGGGGAAGTACGTACGCCACCCCACAATTGGTATTAAGGAATACACCCGTCATCCACGCAATTAATGCACACTAATCAACCGGTAAAAGATAGTTAGGGAGTAAGGAAATCTAAGTAAACACATTTCTCTCCATATAAGTTCCACCAACCTTTTCATTTTCAGTTATTTTATTTTATTTGCATTTGTAGTTATTTGGGTTAGTTGACTAGCAACTAATTCCGCCCACTCCTTCAAACCCGAGATTTTATTTGCTTTCATAAAAATATAAAAAATACAAAAAAGAATCTTCCCTCACCCTTAGACCTATTAAAGTAGTTTTTCAATCCTAACGACACTATTCCCTGTGGAGAACGATCAATCCCCCGTACTTACCACTACACTATACTACATCGGTCAGGTACACTGCCTGGTGGGGTTGTAAGCCTCTTGAGATCCCTCGAGAGGTAAAACCTGTTGTAAGGTCGCAAAACCATGCATCAAGTTTTTGGCGCCGCTGCCGGGGAATAGTTATTGTTTAGGTTGAATTTTTTATTTTATAGGTCTACTCACTAGATTCCTTTCTAGTGAGATTTTTATTTTCTTTTTCTAGGTTTTCTTTAGTCTATCTATTTTCTTCGTTTCTTTGTTCGTAACCATTACCATTCGACATCATGGAAGATGGTAATATCCTTAATCCCAACAACCCACCACCACAACAACCACCACCACCTCCTAGAGCCCGTACCTTAGGAGACTACTCCCGTCCTAGCCACCATGGCTATCGAAACACCATTGAGCTCACTCAAGGAGCCAATGTCACACCCTTGCGATCCGACACCATCCGGTTGGTGCAAAGCGGATGCGCATTCCATGGACTTCGTTCCGAAGATCCTAATCAACATCTCAAGGACTTTCTCAAAATCGTTGATTCTATAGACCTTGATGTTGCCACTCGAGAGACGACCCGACTGCGTCTCTTTCAATTCTCTCTGCGGGACCAAGCTAGTCAATGGCTAGAATGTCTACCCGCAGGATCCATCACCTCTTGGGATGATCTCACCACTCGTTTCCTTGCTCAGTTTTTCCCACCGGGAAGAACTACCAAGCTAAGGAATGATATCTTGATGTTCCAACAACGTCAAGGTGAAACCCTCTACGAGGCATGGACTCGATTCAAGGACTTACTCCAAAAAGTCCCTCACCATGGCTTAGAACTTTGGCTCCAAGTCCAAATCTTCTATGACCATATCAATCTCTCCACGAGGTAAACCATTGACCAAGCGGCTGGTGGTAAGCTACGTGATCTAAGTGCGGAACAATCATGGGCTCTCCTAGAGGATCTTGCTCTTTATGACAACGAAAGTTGGAGTGATCCCCGTGATTTGAATAAAACGGTCAAGGCAATATCTTTGCCTTTGAACAATTTGTTGGGAATAAAATGATCTAAGTCAAAGAGCCTGCCAAGTCGATGAAGAGCCTGCTAGTTGATTATGTTATGTACGAAGATGTTCTACCAGTACCTTCTGGGTAGAAGGTACTGCTAGCTAATGAAGAGCCTGCCAAGCTTATGTCAAGTCGATTAGATATTTTGTAATAGATATTTAGTTGAATTATTAGTCTTTGTACATTGTTATACGTTATGTAGAAGTAGAATAGTCTTCTATGGTGACAGAAGAATATATCAGAGTGTACATGGGTAGTTGTATTTAATTGTAGGCGCCAATATAGTCAAAGTATATTATTATATTCATCTACTTGACAACATGTAATAAGATATCCTTATCTTATAAAAGGATATCTTAGTCACTTCTTCATGCATGCATCTTTCACAACTAATAACCAAAAACCAAACTATCTCTCAAGTAACTTAGTTACTTCAAATCACAAATCCTTTACAATCTTAGATTCAAGATTACTTTGTAATCCCGGTGATACTTAGATCATCCGTATTATTTCATCAATAATATTGAATCGTTTTGTGTTAACCAAAGTTGTGTTATTTGTTCATTACATTCACTCATTTACTTAAACTCACCACCTTGTGTTCTTTTAAAGTGTGTTGTAGTAGATTCCGCATGCTAAACACATTCAATACATAAATATCTCTCAAACACATTACTAAGATTCATATCCCAAGTGTTTGAACTTCGAACAACAAACGTTCCACAAGTGGTATCAGAGCTAGGCTTGATATTTACTAATTTAAAAGAAAAATGGATGTTGAACATATTCAGACAAATGTTGCAGCTAAACTTCCATTATTGAAACAAAATGAGTTTGAAATGTGGCGACTCAGGGTTGAACAATACTTTCAAGTGCAGGACTATGCACTTTGGGAGATCATTGAACAAGGCAATTCATTTAAACCCCAAATCACCACTACAACAGTAAATGATGCTCTTGTAACAAGAATACAAGAACAACCATCAAATGCAGATGAAAAAGTTCAGAAGAGAAATGATCTAAAGGCAAGGAGTATGTTACTGATGACTATTCCAAATGATCAACTTCTGATCTTTAACAAATACAAAGATGCCAAAACCCTTTTTGAAGCAATTGTGGCTAGGTTTGGTGGTAATGATGCTACCAAGAAAACACAGAAAACACTTCTCAAACAACAATTTGAGAACTTTACAGCCACAACCAATGAGTCTTTGGACAGTATGTTCAATAGACTTCAGAAGCTTGCAAGTCAGTTAGCCATCCATGAAGTGATGATAACTCAAGAAGACCTAAACTCTAAATTTCTTAGGAGTTTACCTTCAGAATGGTCTATGCATGTCATTGTATGGAAGAACAAGTCAGATATTGACCAGATGAGTCTCAATGATCTCTACAACAATTTCAAAATAGTGGAGCATGAAGTAAAGAAGACTACTGGGTCAAGTTCTGTAAATATGGCTTTTGTTTCATCCCCAAGCATCTCAAAGGTTGATAATGAAGAACAAGGTAGCAGAGAAGAAGGTACTGCTAATACAACCTTTGGTACTGCTAGTACTTCTGGTAGTACCAAATCCATATTAGATGAAACAATTGGGTGTGCTTTTCTTACATCTCAGCACAATGGGTCCGTATTATCATTTGAAGACCTTCAAGAGATTCATCCTGATGATCTTGAAGAAATGGACATAAAGTGGCAACTTTCACTTTTAAGCATTAGAGCCAAGAAGTTGATGATGAGGACTGGCAAGAAGATTCTGATAGATGGAAATGAGCCTGCTGGCTATGATAAGTCAAAGGTGGAGTGTTACAACTGCCACATGAAAGGTCACTACTCTAGAGAATGTAGAAGACCTAAGAAGCAGGATGACAAGGGTAGAGGGTTTGCCAACAGAAATAAAGGAAGCTTTGAGAAGAAAGGAAGCTTTGAAAGCAAGAGTAAGGTTGTTGAAGTTGCAGAGCCAAAAGCAATGGTTGCTATTGATGGCATGGGTTTTGATTGGAGTTTCATGGGTGAAGATGAGTCAACTTCTGATGAATTGGCTTTGATGGCATTCTCCACCCCTGAGGTACAAATTATCAAATGTCCTAATGATTGTGAATCTTTTAAAGAATTAAAAATCATAAGTAAAGCTTATGATACAGAAGTATTAGAACATAGAAAAACCAATCAAACCTTATTTGACCATAAGTGTGGTATGTCCAAGCTAGAAAAACAAATCATTCACTATAGAGAAAATGAACTCACATTTTCTGATGCTAAAGCTGCTCTTAATAGACAAATATTTTTGAAAGATTCAAAAATTGAAATGGTAAGGACTGAGTGCACTAAAGTGACTTTGGCTAGAGATAATATTCAACTGACTGTTACTAAATTGAAAAATGCTTCTGAGTGTACTAAGAGCATAGTAGAGAATCAGTTGAATAAAAGAATAAAATCAGGGATAGGATACAATGAATGTCCACCTCCTTATAGAGGAATTCCATGTCCCCAAGGTAGTGATCTTGCTGTATCAGGTTTACATGAATTTGTTAACAAACCATTGGATAAACCTGTAGTGATAAGTGAACCTTCTGAGAGTGCTAAGAATGTTCCACTCTCTAAGGTGCTCACTGATAAGAGACCAGATGTTCTAATTATTGAGGATTGGGTATCTGATGATGATGAAGATGAGACTATTCCTAAGAAAGGAATCAAAGTAGGACCAACCAGTCCTAAGAAAGTAGAAGTTAAAGCTAAGGCCAAAACTGTTTTGAAGACAGTTGAAAGTTGTAAAAATTGTAATAACAAACCTAGGGGAAGCCAAAGAAATTGGAACAACCTAAAGTCACAACAATTAGGTGATGACTTTGTTATGTTTAATAAAGCTTGTTATTATTGTGGTAGCTTTAATCATCTTCATGCTTATTGTAATAAATGGGTTTCTGGGAGTAAATCAAAGTCTAAAACAAATGTTACTCACCCCAGAAAAATTTTTGTTAAGTCTAACACCACAAATGTTAAACATACTGTTAGACAAGATAAGCCTGTTATTGCAAAACCAACTGATAAGGGTACAGGAAACACTTTTAAATATGTACCAAAAGTTGAGAAGAGTCCTATTCAAAAGATAAATGTGGTCAAAACAAAAGTTTGGAGTCCAAAAACCAAAGGTCCTGCTAGACCAAAAGGTCCTGCTAGACCACATGGTACTGCCAAAATTGGTATTGCCAAAATTGGTACTGATAGACCAAAGACCACACAATGGATTAGAAGGGAAAGTGCTGTTAAGTCCTCAGCATGTTGGATTTGGAAACCAATCCAATCAAAAGGTGCATCAACAATCCTGAAAAGGTTTGACTTTATTGATGCAAGAGGCAAACCCAAGTCTGTCATGGCTTGGGTACCCCAAGGAAACTAATATGTTTATTCATGTGCAGGAACATTCAACTGATATTGAAGATCAAGGATATGTTGATAGTGGGTGTTCAAGGCATATGACAGGCAACATGTCATTCCTCTCAGATTTCAAAACATTTGATGGAGGATATGTTACCTTTGGGGGAGGAATAAAAGGGAAGATCACTGGTAAAGGTACTATCAAAACCAGTAAAATAGATTTTGAAAATGTGTATTTTGTGAAAGAACTTCAGTTTAATCTTCTTAGTGTCTCACAAATGTGTGACAAAAAGAACAATGTTCTATTTACTGACAATGGATGTATGGTTCTTTCTTCTGATTTTAAGATGCCTGATGAGAGTCAGATCCTTCTTAAAATTCCAAAAAGGAACAATATGTATGTTGTAAATTTAAAGAACATTGATCCCAAGGAAGGTTTAACTTGTTTGGTAGCAAAAGCCTCATTGGATGAATCTATGATTTGGCATAGAAGGCTTGGTCATGTAAACTTTAAAACAATCAACACTATTGCAAAATATGATTTAGTAAGAGGTTTACCCAAAAAGATTTTCCAAAACGACCAAACTTGTGTTGACTGTCTAAAAGGCAAACAACATAGAGCTTCTTGTAAGCCCAAGACCCAAAACTCTATTACTCAGGCTTTACATATGCTTCATATGGATCTCTTTGGTCCTACTAATGTGTGCAGCTTGAATGGAAAGAAATATTGTCTGGTTGTTACTGATGACTATAGCAGATTTTCATGGGTTTTCTTCTTAAGATCTAAACATGAAACTAGTGAGATACTTAAAACCTATATCACTGAGGTAGAAAACCAATCTGATAAGAAAGTCAAAATCATCAGGTGTGACAATGGGACAGAGTTCAAGAATAGAGTTATGGATGACTTTTGCAAGGAAAAAGGCATAAAAAGAGAGTTTAGTGTAGCTAGAACACCTCAGCAAAATGGAGTAGCAGAAAGAAAGAATAGAACACTTATAGAGGCTGCTAGAACTATGTTTGTAGACTCTAAGTTGCCTATTTCATTTTGGGCTGAAGCAGTTGGTACTGCTTGTTATGTACAAAACAGGGTTCTTGTGACAAAACCACATAGAAAAACACCTTATGAACTTTTCTTTGGTAGAAAACCATCTTTAAGTTTTATGAGACCTTTTGGTTGTCATGTCACTATTCTCAATACCAAAGATCATTTAGGCAAATTTGATGGAAAAGCAGATGTTGGCTTTTTGATAGGGTATTCCTTGCAGAGTAAGGCCTATAGAGTGTTTAACACTTGCACTAGGCTAGTAGAAGAAAATCTTCACATAGAGTTTCAAGAGAAACTAGCAAATGTGAAAGGAGTTGGACCAGATTGGATGTTTGATGTTGATAGGCTTTCAGAATCTATGAATTATGTGCCTGTTTCAGGTACAAATACTAATGATAATACAGGTTCTGAAGACAATGTTGAAGCTCCTAAAGATCAAGATTACATCTGGATGCCAATTTGGAAAAGTATGGATCTATCTTCAAGTCAAGAAGGACCTTCAAACACAAGAAATGAAGGCAATGAAGAAGATCAAGGAACTCAGAATCAAGAGAATCAAGAAAGTGGTGCTAATGACAATGGTACTGCCAGTTCTTCAGATGGTCCTGCCAGTTCAAGTATTGGTACTGCTGAGCCATTGAATATTCAAATAGATGATTCTTTTCAAGAAGAAGTTGGGATTAGTAATCTTCCAACTACATATGAAGTTCCTAAAACACCAAACACTAGAATTCTCAAAGATCACTCAACTGATGATGTGATTGGAAGCATAACTTCTGGTGTTAGAACAAGATCTCAAGTTGGTTTATCTCAAGTCTTATCTTCAGATGAAGAAGGGTTTATCTCCTCTATTTATGAAGAAAAGAATAATGATAATTCCAATATATGCCTGTTTTCATGTTTTCTATCTCAGGCTGAACCCAAAAATATAAACAAAGCTTTAGATGATGCAAGTTGGGTGGAAGCTATGCAAGAAGAGCTTCTCCAATTCAAGATTCAGAAGGTTTGGATATTGGTTGATTTGCCAAGAGGTCATAGGGCAATTGGAACCAAATGGGTGTTCAAAAACAAGAAGGATGAAAGGGGTATAGTGATCAGGAACAAGGCTAGATTGGTAGCACAAGGATATACTCAAGAGGAAGGGGTAGATTATGAAGAAGTGTTTGCTCCAGTTGCAAGACTTGAAGCAATTAGGCTTTTCTTAGCCTATGATTCATTCATAGGCTTCACTGTCTATCAAATGGATGTTAAGAGTGCATTTTTGTATGGTGAAATTGAAGAACCAGTATATGTATCTCAACCTCCAGGCTTCATTGATGCTGAGTATCCAGATAAAGTTTACAAGGTTACCAAGGCTTTGTATGGCCTACACCAAGCTCCAAGGGCATGGTATGAAACATTGGCTTGTTTCCTACTAAAAAGTGGATTCCAAAGAGGCAGGATTGATCCAACTTTGTTCATCAAAAGGACAAAGAAAGACATCTTGTTAGTGCAGATTTATGTTGATGACATAATCTTTGGATCAACAAACCAAGACTTGTGTGTAGAATTTGAAAAACTTATGCATAGTAAGTTTGAAATGAGTTCCATGGGGGAACTTACTTTCTTTTTAGGTCTCCAAGTGAAACAATCAAAAGAAGGCATATTTATCAGCCAAGATAAGTATGTAGCAGAGATCCTAAGGAAATTCAATTTTGCTGATTCTAAGGTTGCAAGTACACCAATGGATCCAGACAAAGGGCTACTCAAGGATGTTGAAGGAGAAGATATGGATTTGCACAATTATAGATCTATGATTGGGTCCTTGATGTATCTTACATCATCAAGACCTGATATCATGTTCTCAGTATGTGTATGTGCAAGGTTTCAAATACATCCCAAGATCTCTCATCTCACAGCAGTCAAAAGAATCTTTAGATATCTTAAGGGTCAACCTAGGTTGGGTCTTTGGTATCCAAGGGAATCATCTTTTGAATTGGTGGCTTATTCGGATAGTGACTATGCTGGTGCAACACTAGACAGAAAATCCACAACTGGTGGATGTCAATTTCTTGGTTGCAGACTGATCTCTTGGCAATGCAAGAAACAAACAATGGTGGCCAATTCTACAACTGAAGCAGAATATGTTGCTGGTGCAAGTTGTTGTGGGCAAGTTCTTTGGATCCAAAATCAATTGCTTGACTATGGGTACAATTTTCTTAACACCATTATTTATATTGACAATAGCAGTACTATTTGTATCATTAAAAACCCAGTTCAACACTCAAAAACAAAACATATTGAAATCAGACACCATTTCATAAGGGATTGCAATGAGAAGAGGTTAATTCAAGTAGTTAAAATTGATTCTGAAAAGAATTATGCAGACCTTCTCACCAAAGCTTTTGATTTAGGTAGATTCAAATATCTTGTAGGAGGTATTGGAATGATAAATCTTTGAAAAACATGTGTTTTTGTTCATAAAATTAACTGGTATTGACTTTTAAACATGGTACTGCTAGTTAGTCAAAAGGTCCTGATAGTTCATAATTGGTCCTGCTGATACAAAATTGCTATGTTTTGTTCATTTAAAGGCTTCAATGTTTAAAATGCTATAGATCAAGTGCTTTGCACTTTGTTCTTTTGGTTTGCAACTAACACATTTCAGGTTGATAACAAAACAAGAGTTCTTCCAAACAGAAAGGAGCAACAAAAGTTATATTCATTTCAGGAGAGATAACAATCTCAGGGGAGGAATTGATAGCCAAGAATGGAAGAAACACCAATTAATGAAAGGAAAGACAAGCGCATACAAGATGATGCAGAGTTGAAAAAGATAGAGTTAGATCACATATCTAGAAGGGATGAAGCATTTCTCAAAGGAGAAAGTTCTATCTAGATCAAACTAAGAAAGGTTTCAACTCAAAGGCATGACATTAGATGATTTCACTTGTTGAACCAATCATCCAAGATACACAGCATCATTGCCTTTCTAAATTTCCTCCATCCAAGGAAATTGCACCATCTTTGGGCCATCCTGGCTTTTGGTATTCAGCTCACCAAGTTTTCACAAACTTAAGAGTTGGCTAGTCCTTAAGCAAACGGCTTTTGGTAAAGACAAATCAAATCCGTATATGGTTGATAGTTTACCAAAAACTATATGGTTGTTAACTAACCATACTTAATTGTAAATAGTTAGCTAGTCCTTAAGCAAACGGCTTTTGGTAAAGACAACTCAAATCCGTTGATAGCTGGTAGTTTGCTAAAAACTATAAGGGATTTTTATAAAACTTTCAAAGGTACTGGTAGTACAAAAATGGTACTGCTAGAGTACAAAGGTACTGCTAGATAGCCGTTGAGCCTGTCAGAAAAAGTTTTAACCGATTGGCCTGGTAGTTAAAATTAGCCGTTGGGGTAGTTATGTAAATTACTGATGATTATATTATATTATATTTCACATATAAAAGATCTTTTTAACCGCCTTTTCAATTTCTTTTTATAATCTTTATTATTGTCGGTTAAAAGTAATTCTCTCATATCTTCTTTCATCAGTCATTATCATAATTCACACACACCTTTTATCTTCTACCAGTACTACCAACAAATCCCACCATCATATTCAAAATTTTCATTATGGCTTCCACAATTGATCTAGATTTTGTCCAACGTCACAATCAGTTAGCATTTTTGAAGAAGTCAGAGGATAATGCCTCATTTCATCAAGTAGTGGACTTTTTAAACAACTCCTACATCAGGTTTGCTTTACTAGTCAATCCCACTATTTATGAAAATCAAATTTTACAATTTTGGCAATCTGCTAAAATTAAATCTTCTGAAAATGGGGACCAAAGAATAAAGGCCAAAGTGGATGGTAAACATTTGACTCTTACTGAGTCATCCATAAGAAGACATCTTCATTTGGATGATTCTGATGGTATTAGTCAGTTACCAGATACTGAAATTTTTGAAAATTTAACAAGAATGGGGTATCATGCTGAGTCCAACAAACTCACTTTTCTGAAAAAGCATCTTACTCCACAATGGAGATTTTTGATTCACACAATCCTTCACTGTTTGAGCCAGAAGAAAACCTCTTGGGAGCAATTTAGTGGCAACATGGCCTCTGCTCTCATTTGCTTAGCAACAAACAGAAAATACAACTTTTCAAAATATATTTTTGAAGGATTGATAAACAATGTGAAAAGTAAAACAAAGTTTTTGATGTATCCAAGATTTATTGGATGCATCATTGGAAAATTACAACATGTGTTGCTTCCCACAGACTCAGTTTATGAAACACCAAAACTTTCTCACAAAGTATTTTCAAATATGAGAATTGGTTTTAGAGGGGAGGAAGTTCCACTTTTTGATGAAATGGTACCACAACATCCAGAAGAACCAACACCATCTGCTGAAACACAATCATCTAGTTCTTCACATGGTTTCATTTCACAAACACATCAACAATCACCAATATCATCTCCAGTACCATCAGCAACACCACCACCATCACCACATCATATATCACAAACCCAATCACCTCAGACAATGCAAGAGCTGAAAGATAAGGTGAAGTTCTTAGAGAATGCTCTCAAAAGTCAAAATGAAAGGTTTTCTAAGATCAACATCAAATTGGTCAAAAGGGTCAAGAAATTGGAGGGTGAAGTGAAGAAGTTACAGGGTAAAAAGTCTGCAAAGGTTGTTTTATCTAGTTCTTCACAGTCAGATGCTGATAGGATAGATCTCTCTTCCAAAAAGGGGAGGAAGGATAGGTCTGAAGATGAGGATGAAGAGGAGGAACAGGCTCAATTTGAATTCCATGATGGAACTCAAGTTTATGATGAAGAGCCTGTTGGAGCAGGGCAAGAGCCTGCTAGGCCAGAAGAAGAGTCTGCTAGGAGAGAAAGGCTATTGGCTATGGGGTATAAAGGGTCTGCTGAGAGAGTGTACAAGAGAAAGAGGGTTTTAATTGCTGATGAGCAATCTTCTGCTCCATCACAAGATTCACCTCCAAAGGATAAGGGCAAAGGTATTCTGATTGAAGATGAGCCAAAGTCCAAGAAGTTGAAAAGAACTCAGCAAATTCAGATGGTTTTAGGAGAAGAAGAGGCCAAAAGAGTTCAAGAAGAAGAGCTAAAAGCTAATGAAGCTTCAAGAATGCTTGAAGCAATGAAAGAGCAGAAAGATGCTGAAGAAGCTGCTCAAGCTATTATTGATTCTCAAGCTGCACAAATATTTGATGCACAACTACAATGGATTATCTCTATTGATCCAATTGTAAGAGGTCAAGCCTCTGTGTATGTGGATGATGAGTCTCTCAGTGTAGAAGAGAAGACAGCCAAGCTTGAAGAATTCATCACCAAAAAGTATAGAGAAGAAGCCTTAAATGATGTATTTCAGTAGATCATGCAGTATAAGGAGAAAGGGTTTAAATTGCCACATGATCAGAAAGAGCAGATGAAGTTCTTCAAGTTATATCTGAAAAGGTCAGCAAATTGGAAGGATCATCAACTCAAAAGAAAATCATTTGAAGAGTTGCAGCATCTATACATTGAAGCATACAAGAAGAACCACTGCACTCCTCCTGAACACACACAAGAAAGGTCTTCAAAGAAGAAGCAAGATGCTCAAAAGAAAGAAGTAGCAAAATTGGACACAGAGCAACTAAGTAAAATGTTGATAACTTTACCTACTATCATACATGCTGATCCAATTAGGTCTAGACACCCTATAATTGATTGGGAAATACACCATGATAGATTTGGTAAGTCATGGAAAATATCAAGGGTTGGGGGACAGTCTGCTATCTTCAAGAATTTTGAAAATTTAGTTAGAGCATCTGATAGAGCAGATTTGGAAGAATTGTGGAATCTAGTGCAGATTAGGCTAGCCACAAATTCTAGCAATGATGTTAAGGAACAGGAATTATGGGTTGAATTCAATAGGATGTTTGATCCTGATCCCAAAGATGATTATTGGAAGTTTCCATATTATGATCCATCTACAACCTGGGAATTCCTAAGTCATTGCAGTGTTCATCATTTGTACACATCAAGTGGGATTGAACTCTTTATGTTGGCTGAGAAAGAGTATCCACTTAGTTATGAAGTGCTCTCATCTATGATCTCCAAGAGATTAAGGTGTGACAAAGATGATGAAAACTCAGAAATTGTTCAAAGTTTGCTAAGGAGCATATTTGAACAATCTGAAAGAAAAAGGAAGGATAGGAAGTAAAGGTTTTTGGAAGAGTTCTCAAATCCTCAAGGTATGTATTTTATTCATCAGAAACTTGTGTATTTTAATGGAAATAACAAGTTTAGGGGAGGATTGTTGGGAATAAAATGATCAAAGTCAAAGAGCCTGCCAAGTCGATGAAGAGCCTGCTAGTTGATTATGTTATGTACGAAGATGTTCTACCAGTACCTTCTGGGTAGAAGGTACTGCTAGCTAATGAAGAGCCTGCCAAGCTTATGTCAAGTCGATTAGATATTTTGTAATAGATATTTAGTTGAATTATTAGTCTTTGTACATTGTTATACGTTATGTAGAAGTAGAATAGTCTTCTGTGGTGACAGAAGAATATATCAGAGTGTACATGGGTAGTTGTATTTAATTGTAGGCGCCAATATAGTCAAAGTATAGTATTATATTCATCTACTTGACAACATGTAATAAGATATCCTTATCTTATAAAAGGATATCTTAGTCACTTCTTCATGCATGCATCTTTCACAACTAATAACCAAAAACCAAACTATCTCTCAAGTAACTTAGTTACTTCAAATCACAAATCCTTTACAATCTTAGATTCAAGATTACTTTGTAATCCCGGTGATACTTAGATCATCCGTATTATTTCATCAATAATATTGAATCGTTTTGTGTTAACCAAAGTTGTGTTATTTGTTCATTACATTCACTCATTTACTTAAACTCACCACCTTGTGTTCTTTTAAAGTGTGTTGTAGTAGATTCCGCATGCTAAACACATTCAATACATAAATATCTCTCAAACACATTACTAAGATTCATATCCCAAGTGTTTGAACTTCGAACAACAAACGTTCCACACAATTCAAGCACTTCCGACCGTAGGATCATAGAACTTGAAGACCAAGTCAAGTTTCTGATGAAATCCTACGAGGCTCCTAAACCTTCAAGCCAAGTGAACAAAATCACTTCTTCATGTGAATTATGTAGTGGTCCCCACGACACTCGTGATTGCATGGAACTCCCCGAACAAGCTTTTGCGGACTACGCATCCTCGCGTACCGACGGAGCGGGAGATAAGTGGTACACTTTTAAACCCGAGCCAAACCCTTACGGTGATTCATACAACCCCTCATGGAAAAATCACCCAAACCTTAGGTGGAAACAAAACCAAAACGCACAACAAACCAATTCTTCCAACCCACCTAATCGTTTCCAATCAAGCGGTTCCAACTCGAACTGTACTTTCAACAACAATCCTTCCAGCAATGGTAGTACCAATAACTTTGAAGGATTGATGTCCCAATTTATGGCATCTCAAGAAGCTCATTTAGCCAAGTTTGAAGCCGATTTCAAACAAAAACAAAGCGAGATGACCAATAAGATTGACACTTTGTTGAAAGCCCTCAATGACCGAGAAATGGGAGCACTCCCTAGCAACACGGTCAAGAACCCAAAACTAAACATCAACGCCATTTCATCGGTTTCGTCTCCTAGTTCTTGTCCACAATATTATTCGGTCAATTCCATGAGCTCGTGTTTCAAACAAACCCAAGTCGTTCGAAATGACCAAGAAGTTATGACATCCAAATTGGTCAACAACATAGTTGAAACACCTCCCACTCAAAACCTTGACAATGAATTCAAGGAGCTCCACCTTGAAAGTCCGGTTATTGATGTGTTGGATGAGAAGAAGCTCAAATTAGGCGAAAAAGGGACCGCCTTTGTTCAAAATAAGCTACCTAAGAAGTTAGATGATCCGGGCTTATTTGTTCTACCTTGCAAGATCGGTAATTCGGAGGCTTATGACACATTAGCCGATCTTGGATCAAGCCTTAACCTACTTCTGTTACCTCTCTACACCTTTCTAAAACCAGGGAAACTTGAAGAAACCGAGGTGATGATAGGCTTAGCGGATGGGAGTGTTGCTTACCCGGTTGGAGTAGTCAAAGACGTGTTAATACACATAGGAAAACTAACCATTTTAGCCGATTTCCACGTCCTTGATATGGTTAGCGACCCTACATGCCCCTTGTTAATAGGTAGAGGATTTTTGGCGACCGCTAGTGCTATGATTGATTATAAGGAATCTAAGATAGCGGTAGGAGAAGGTGATACTTGGTCAGTCTATGATGTGAAGAAGCACGCCTATGATACTAGTGAGGAACCAACACCCCATTGGTTAGAATTAAATAGGAGACCATCTAGATATGGACCTTGGATCGATAGAGACTTCATAGGACCCCAACGCCCATTTTACCTAGAAGAGGACTTTGTGAACCGAAAACATACGGTAGAGCAACTCTTAGCTAGGGATACCGAATTGGATCCATTTGAAGACCCTCTAGTTTTTAGAAAGATGATTGATTTCCTAGGAGTTTTGCCAATTAACCTAGGAATGAATAAGTGGACTCGTGAGGACGATGATCATAAGTGGGATTGGGACAAACCACCCAAAGATGGAGATGGGTCATGGCGTATTAAGATGACATTGTATGACCCGGATGGAGAGAAGTTTGAAAAGACATATTGTACTAAGCGGACCAATAGGAAACTTCAATCCAAGCTTAACCCTAAAGACGTCCTCGATGACGAACTCACTTACATAGGGTAGAGTGACTTTGAGTCTAGCTACAAGACTCGTTAATAAAGAAAAGCGCTTCTTGGGAGGCAACCCAAGCTTTATTTGCTTTGTGTGTTTTATTTATTTGTTTGTTTGATTTTATTTGTTTCCGTATGTATGATTAAATTTTATTATTGTTGATTCATGTTCAAAACTAATTTGTGAAAATGCTTTATCTTGTTTTTAACTTCGTCTTAACTACATATAAAGGTATTGTAATACCTGAAAATCTAGAACATGTAAAATGACCAAATTGCCCCTGCTACTTTAAAACTTAATTAAAGCTTATATAAGTGCCTAAATAATTACAAAACCTTTGTAATTAAATTATATATGACATGAAATAATTACAAGGCACCATTTAAATAATTGTACATGACATAAAAATGTTTTGGCACCTTAAAAACACACAAAAACCGAAATATATATATATATATATATATATATATATATATATATATATATATATATATATATATATAAGTTATTTAAATTAATTAAAATATATATAATAAGGATAAACATCAAGTAAATTAGGAAGGATTCAATCACAATAAAATTTCTGGTTTGTTACCTATTTTGGCCGATTCTCAAGTCCCTCCCCTCCCCAAATCTCGGCTCAATCAACTCTATATATTTTATATATCTTTTTCTTCCTTATTTTCCTTTGCCGAGAATTAAAAACACCAAAAAAATCACCATTCATTCATACGAATTTTCTGAGGTCCAAGTATAATTTTCCTGTGTTCTTACACGTCCCAAGAAGCCTATAAAAATAGTGTTTCGATTTGTGGAGGCCGAGATTAATTATTGTCGAATTTCTTGTTCTAGATCACTCGAAAGGTAAAAATTCCAATTTAATTCATTCGATCCATGTAAAATTCATTCTCCATTTTTCTTGTGTTCCTAACATCATGTATGATCTGTGAAAAATGATTCCAAGGTTTATTGGTCGCGTTTGTGCTCGTGGAGAATTTTGGTGTCGTTTTTATTCTAGCCGAGAGAACTAAATTCGTGCAACCTGTTCTATACGTCCTAAATCTTGTCTGGTATTTTTCTCACATCTCTTGCATCATATAAGGTCTAAATAAAGTGATAGAATCGAACCATGCATGCACTTCTAATTATTTGAGAATTAAACTTTAAAAATGTGCTAAAACTCTAAATAATTGTGTACGAATTTTCTGGGTGTGAGACTTAATTTTCCTGAGCTCTATACGATCCATATAATCTGGGAAAAAATATTGGTTCGAGTTTTAGAAGCCTAAAAATGTCGTGGTGGATTAATTGTATAACCGGATTTATTTGGAAATTAAAGAAAAGAAAGATAATAAAATGAAACCCTAATGAAATCGATTAGGGTTAGGGTTCATGACATGAAATCTGATTATTAATGATTGTTTAAGGTTGTTAGTAATCATAGGGTAATGATTTGGAATTGATATTAGGGTTTTGTGTTATTTTGTTAATTACCGATTCGTGAATAAAAATATAAGGGAGTGTTTTGTAAATTTTAAAACTCATGGGATATTTTTGTAAGGTGTTATAATCAGGGACTAATCTTGTAAAAATATAAAATAAGGGCCATGTGTGTTAGTTTTGAAATTAAGAGGTTTAAAGAGTAAATATATATAATTATATTTCCGAATTGAAATTAATTTAAATCAAGGGACTAAAAATGTAATTTCTGGAAATTTAAGGTTGTTTTGAGTAATAGATTATATTCAAGGGGTAATGCGTAATTTTGGTAATTTAATGGCCTAATATGTAATTGTTATGAATTTATGATTTAAAATATAAGTCTTGTAAACTAAGGGGACTAAATGTGTAATTAAGTGAAACTAAAGGGTTATTTCGTACCATACATTAATCTGGAAGGTATATTCTGTAAATGATTAAATATAAGGATTAGTAGTGTAATTAAGGATATAATGAGGGTTAAATTGTAAATTATGTAACTTTAGGGTTTATTTTGGTAACTTTGATAAATAAAGGGTGTAAAGTGTAAAATATGAAATCTTATGGATCAAAGAGGTAATTCTGAATAAATGAAGTATTTAAATGAGTAACTTATGATATTTTCATTTTAGACCTTTAACTTTGATATATTTACAATTAAAAACCTAAACTATGTAAACTTGTCATATTTAACCCTAGACTTTTGTAACTTGCTAAAATCAACCCTAATACCATAATGATACTAAATTAATGACTTAACTAAGTTATCATCTTGCTAATTATAGAAATCTGCTAATTAAGGAAACTCTCTAAAAATGGAAACCTGCTAAAAATAGAAAGCTACTTAATATGGAAAATGGGATCATTAGTAATTTTGTCTTTACTCCTCTAGGTGCCAAGAAGGAGAGGTCTTGACTCTTTTCTGTGTTTGCTATTTCTGTTGCTTGCTTGGTTATTAAGGTACAGATATTCTGCCCTTCTTTAGTAAGGTGCCTTCGTCTCATTTCTGATTTCTGATTCACTGCCATGTTCTTTGATTCTGTGAACCTTTCTTGTTTCTTTCATGATATTATGAACCTTTGACATGACCTTTATAGTACTGAATCTTTTTGATACTGAACCTTTCTGATACATGACCTTTCTGTTATGAACCTTTCTGATATCAAACATTTCTGATATATGACCTTTCTGATATGGAACCTTTATGGTATGAACCTCTGATATGAACCTCTGATTATGAACTCTGATATTCTGAAATGGAAATTGACTTATGAAACTAAATTAAATACTGGATACATGATACTTGACCTTGACCCACAGTTTGATACTACGAGCCACTCACTAGGCATGAGGGTTTCATGTCCATGTCATTGATGCACCGATGGCATGACTCTAGGGCAGGAGAGTGATGACCTGTCCCGTCCCTGACTTTATCTGATTTGGTGTGTATTGGTAGACTCTGGCCACCTGGGGCGCATGGATGCATCCTAGATCTGATCTGTTATCTGTATCTGTTTATCTGTTATATATATCTGGTGACTGATGGTGTGTGCGATACACGTCTTTCACACTCTGGGAGCTAGCTACTCCATTATCTGATTTCTGGGATTAGTGAGAGGACTTCTCTCTGCATGGTGTTATGATACTGATTTCTGATTACTGTTTCTGGGCTCGTAGAGGATTTCTGTTTACCTGAAACCTTGTAACCTTATGACCTGATACTTGACCTGATATTTGACCTGACTTGATTTAACTTGGGATTGTAGTGGATTACTGTTTTCCCGAAACCTTGTAACCATTTGACCTGACATTTGACCTGGCACTTGATCTGACATTTGACTGGACTTGATTAGACTTGGGTTGTGATGGGTTATGTTTCCTTTGTACCTAGCTATTGCAACCATTTCTTGGTAATCTCTTATTCCTTTATCCTGATTCTTGCTATACCTGGTATTATTTCATTTGCTTCATTACACTTTACTACTGCTTTGTTTCCGTTATATCTGTTCACTGGACTTTTTAAGCTCAGCCGCACGTTTTCTTTTCGTGTGCGGCAGGTTATAAGCAGGACGACGGGTTTGGGTATGAGTGAAGAGACTTTTGGACTTAGAAGACCTTGATAGTTATTCTGAAGTAGAAGTCATTAGAAGGATTGCATTTGCAGACTTAGTATTTAGTTTTGTTTCATTCTTAACCTTATAATGTTAGTATTTCATTTGTAACCTTTGACATTTTATTGTATTACTATTGAAGTATGCTTTGTTTGATCTGATATGAAACCATTAACGTGACATCTTTACCCTTGCCGGGTTGGGGTGTTACAGGTATTTTGCAAAAGTTAAGTGTAAGGGAAATCTAAATCGGTTTATTAGAACACAAATGAACATGAATCGTAATAATAATAAATTAACATACATATTAGTATTTGTTGAGTCAAATGCTTGTATCGAGTCATAATGATGTTTTGCAGGAATTCCAGGAAGTAAGGTGTAGGTTTTTCCAAAAATTTTCCGGAAACGCAACATGAGAATTCTGTCAGATCATTTCTGACGGCGTCAGGATTTACAACCTGACGGCGTCAGGTTTTAATTTTCTGAAAAATTTTGAAAGTTTTGTTTTCATAAAAAGTTCTTATTAAATCTCTAACTTATAATCTCCAGGAATCTGCAAAATAATCATTCCACAAGCATTATATCCTTATATATAGAATTTATCCCGCCGATGTTATGCAGGTTTTCGTGTTTGTTTTCTCAGGTTTAACAGGTTATTTTGGACAAGGAATGTTTGTAGAATCAAGCTTATGGCGATGCATTAGTCTTGGAGCTTCTACTTTCTCTTGGAAGAAGATCTAACCATGTTACTTCTTTATCCACCGAACGAATCAGGGGAGTATTTGTTTTCATTCTTTTACCTTATTACTTTTATATCTTGTTATTTGAACATTGGGGACAATGTTCATCTTAAGTGTAAGGGGGGGGGGGGTAAAAGTACGATACTTTAGAGAATACAATTACGTTTGATTTTTGTTTGTTTGATGGTAGATGTGTAATAAAACTGAGATAAATACCTGTTAGGGCAATTTTAGTGCCAAATTTAAATTTTTTTACAACATTTAGGAGTGAAACTTTAGTTCTAATAAGCGTCTCACGGATAGGAGTTATATGACTAGCACAAAAATCGTACCACTAAAAAATTTTCCACCCCCAAATATGTGAGGTTCGCCCCTAGAATTGGTAGGAAAAGCATTTATGCTATGATGTGTGTACCGGTAGCACTTAGATTCTAGAACTTGCGTTAGGACCATTCCGAGGCCACAAGTGAGACTACATTCGTGTAGTTAGATTTACTACATGATAAGAGGCATTAGGATTAACCCATTGTTTTACACCTGTGTTTTTGTTATAATTACATTGGCTACATTGGTCAAGTAATTCTCCCACACCCTTTGCGTTGTACTCATTTTTAGTACACGATACCCCTAGTACACCCCTCAGAGCCTATCTTTTCGTTTCGACCTTTAAGCATTTTACTTAAAGGAAGAATTTGTTACACCCCACTTAAATGTACACCTAAATCGCCTTAGCCTACCTTGTATGCACTCATTTTTAGTGCATTATTGTGACAACATTTGTTTAAACCCAAGTTAATTATCTAATTGATTACATGGTTGCTAAAAGTCGAGTCATATCCTTGTACATATTGTTTTGGGACGATTGGGACTCATGGGTAAAGTACTAGTGTAATGGAGTAATGGGGAAGAACATCATTTATTACCCCCATATGTGCTAAATATTTTAAAAGTACTCCAAGTTTTTCAATTATCTTAATTCGAGTCATTAGAATAGTTATTTGTAAAGTTATGTAAAAGTTCAAGTGTAAGGGGAATGCAACGCCCCTATGATGTATTATTTTGGATGGTAGGGCAAGAGTGTATGGAAAAAAAAAATCAAAATCAAGAAAAATACAAAAAAAATGAGAAAAAGAAAAGTAGAAAAAAACATACGGACTACCATCCCGTTTCATTTTATGTTTATTTTATGTTTTTGTTATTTTGATTTTAGCTTAAGATTGAGTCTAGTCTTGGCTTAGCAACATTGTATAGTACATGTAATTAATCAAGATCTTTAACTCGCCACCAGTAAAATATCCCTTATCCAACAAAACCGTGTTTATCATATCCCTACACCTAACGTTATAACCCGTTTAAAAGCCCTCTTTGATAGTTTATCTTAGGTGCTTACTCCTAGTGGAGGAGGTTTTTGATCCTTTCCCAAGCCTATGGTAGTCTATTTGCTATGACAGGTAGTGAGAGATATTATCCGTTTTCATTTATGAGATTTATTTTGATGACACCTGAGAGATGTGAGTATCTAAACACTACTTGTGAGGTGCTAGTTTGTAATCTCCGTGCTTATTATGATTAAAGTGGAACGACTATTTGTTGTAATTACTTTTATATTAGCGTTAAATGACCCCTAACTTGTATTTTGATTAGAATAAAAGCGCATTTGCTTGAGGACAAGCAAATCTCAAGTGTAAGGGTATTTGATGAAGCGAAAAGTGTACCGCTTTTAGGGGGTCATTTAAGCCCTAAATCGTATTTATTTGATCAAATATTGCCCTAAATCGTTCCTTTTGTCATTTTAGGTACTTTTGAGAAGAAATCTGGAAAAGGAAGCATTTTGGACGTTTTTGGAGCATAAAAGTGAAGAAAACGACAAAGTCTCAAAATTATGCTGGAAAGTACCTTTGACGGCGTCAGGAATTGGTCCAGACGGCGTCATGGCTTGGCAAAAGAGGTGGATGTGAAAATTACTCATGATAAGCCAGAGAATTTTGCATGAAAAATATGACGGCGTCACCCTTTGAAGTGATCAAGGTCGTCACGGTTTAAGCTAAAGAGGGACGGCGTCAAGCTCAATTCTGACGGCGTCACCCTTTGATAAGCCAGAGCGGATTTTGGAGGTCTAAAGAGGGACGGCGTCAGGAAGGCCATCCGGGAACCCTAAAAGCGGCGAGGTGACGGCGTCAGGATCTATAACGTGACGCCGTCGACCCTTAAACTCTATATATAGTTTTGCAATTTTTTGTCATTAGGGTGGAACTTATTGTGTGTAATTTTGGAGGAGAAACCCTAAGACGACTTTCTGCCATTTTTAAGGGTTTTCATACCCTTGGATCTCCCATGTTTAATTGAAGATAAGTAATTGTTTAATCATTCAATATGTCCATGTGTTGTTTGATTGTGTCTCGTTCTTATCTTTTGATTACCATGCTAGGCTAGATTTATCTTGTGTTTGCTTAGATCTAATGAAACCTAGCTATTGATTATTGGTTATTAGTGTGTTATTAGTTGTATTGGATGATTGTTTATCTATGTTAGACTTAAGAAAACTGGCTAACATCCTATTCGGTAACTTGCTTGAACATCTTAAGAAGCATGAACCAATGCGTACTAAGGTTTTTATGGTTGTATTTAATGCACGAGCGAATTCTAGTGATCCCATGTTAGGAGCTTCCTAGCCGGCTCGACATAGGAGTGAAGTAGGAGCTTGTAGAGTTGGGGAAGTACGTACGCCACCCCACAATTGGTATTAAGGAATACACCCGTCATCCACGCAATTAATGCACACTAATCAACCGGTAAAAGATAGTTAGGGAGTAAGGAAATCTAAGTAAACACATTTCTCTCCATATAAGTTCCACCAACCTTTTCATTTTCAGTTATTTTATTTTATTTGCATTTGTAGTTATTTGGGTTAGTTGACTAGCAACTAATTCCGCCCACTCCTTCAAACCCGAGATTTTATTTGCTTTCATAAAAATATAAAAAATACAAAAAAGAATCTTCCCTCACCCTTAGACCTATTAAAGTAGTTTTTCAATCCTAACGACACTATTCCCTGTGGAGAACGATCAATCCCCCGTACTTACCACTACACTATACTACATCGGTCAGGTACACTGCCTGGTGGGGTTGTAAGCCTCTTGAGATCCCTCGAGAGGTAAAACCTGTTGTAAGGTCGCAAAACCAAGCATCAAAACATTTCCTCTCGAGACACTCAATGCGGTTGCTTTTCGTGGAGATTCTACTACCCCATGGTTTGCTGACTTCGCAAATTACCATGCGGGTAACTTCATAGTGAAAGGGATGTCGACCCAACAGAAGAATAAATTCTTCAAGGATGTTAAACATTACTTCTGGGATGACCCCTACTTATTCAAAATCTGTGCGGATCAAGTCATTCGACGGTGTGTTTATGGACAGGAAGCTATTGTCATTCTCAAAGCTTGCCATGCTGGACCCACTGGGGGCCATCATAGTCCAAACTACACCGCCAAAAAGGTGTTTGATTCCGGGTTTTATTGGCCCACAATCTATAAGGATGCTCATGATCTCATCAAAACTTGTGACGCTTGTCAGCGTCACGGAAATATTTCACAACGAAATGAAATGCCACAAAATGCTATTCAAGTTTGTGAAATCTTTGATGTCTGGGGCATTGACTTTATGGGGCCATTTCCATCATCTCGAGGAAATAAATACATTCTCGTGGCTGTTGACTATTTGTCAAAATGGGTTGAAGAAAAAGCTTTACCCACCAATGATGCCCGAGTTGTTGTAAAATTCCTGAAAGCTCTTTTTGCCCGTTTTGGAACTCCACGTGCTATAATCAGTGATCGTGGTACGCATTTTTGCAATGACAAATTTGATAAAGTCATGCAAAAATATGGTGTAACTCACCATCTTTCTACTGCGTATCACCCACAAACAAGTGGGCAAGTAGAAGTTTCAAATCGGGGTATTAAAAGAATCTTGGAAAGGACTGTAGGAGAAAATCGTGCATCCTGGTCGGATAAATTGGATGATGCACTATGGGCCTTCCGTACAGCTTACAAAACACCCATCGGGTGTACACCTTACAAGCTTGTGTACGGAAAGGCATGTCATCTTCCGATCGAACTAGAGTACAAAGCCTACTGGGCCTTGAAACATGCCAACTTTGACCTCCAAACTGCGGGTGATCACCGTAAAGTTCAAATGAATGAATTAAATGAACTGCGTGATCAAGCATACGAGAACTCTTTGATCTATAAAGAAAAGACAAAAAAGATTCATGACTCTAAAATCAAGAACCGCGTTTTCAACGTTGGTGATCGAGTCCTTCTTTTCAATTCAAGATTAAAGATTTTCTCGGGAAAACTCAAATCCCGTTGGTCTGGTCCATTCACTATTACAAAAGTTTATCCATATGGTACCGTTGAGTTATCTCAAAATGACGGTCCAAATTTTAAAGTGAATGGCCATCGGTTAAAACACTACTTTGGAGAGGACATACCACCCATGGTTGTCCCGGATCTTCAAACTTTCCCCATGGACCAATAAATTCGGGGATCGAGTCAAGCTAGTGACTCGGTGATCAAAAACTCAAGCACCATATGGGTTTTCACCCATATTTCTGACTTCTTTCTCTGTTCTACCACCCAAGTGTGGGGGAGATGCCTCACATGTTGTAAATATGTACAGTTGAAAAGAAAAAAAAAAATGTGTATATAAAATAATGGCTATTAGTATTTCCCTTTCACGTTCTAAGTGTTGGTTTAACAACCGGTACTTTGAATATTGAGGGCAATATTCAGTTCTAAGTGTGGGGGGGGGGGGAATTCTAGAGAATTTGATCATATGTACCATCTAGTACCCCCATTTTTGGCCAAAATTAAAATTTTTTTTCTCACTTAGAACGCAATAAATGGTTATCAGTCCGCCATGTCTAACCCACATAAGGATTGGCTAATCCAGGAGCAAACGGCTCTTGGTAAAGATATATCAAATCCGTTTATGGCTTACAATTTGCCAAAAATTGTATGGTATTCGACTCACCATATCTTTTATAGTGAAGAGTTGGCTAGCCCGCAAGGTTATGGCTTGTGGTAAAGGCATTGGAAAACCATAATTGGTAATCAGCTCACCAAAGATAATAACTGTATTTTATCTAAGAGTTGGCTAGTCCAGAAGCAAACGGCTTCTGGTAAAGACAAATCAAACCCGTTGACAGCTGATGATTTGCTCAAAATCATTTGGTTATCATTGTACCAAAGTATCACATACTAAAACATTGGCTACTCCAGAAGTAATGGCTATCTGGTAAAGAGTAAAATCCATTAAATTTTCAAAAAGATTGCTAGGGACTAGCAATAGTTTAGTGTGGGGGATTGATGAGTGTCTAAATACTCATCATTTCTATCACATTTTGACTGCAAAAACATTTAAAAACATGCAGTTATGCTTCAAAATTCAGAAATTATCATTGGATTGTGTTTTTATATGTTTCAAATGCAAAATGATTGAAAACAAGTGAAAACGAACAAAGTTTGCATAAATGGCAAGTCTAGTCCCTCGAATTTCAAAAGTTGTCAAAATTAGTCCCTGGGGTTTGAAAAATGACATTTATGGTCCCCGGGTGTTTTAAAATGGAAAATTATGTTTTATGGTCCTTGTACTATTGAAACTTGGCATGAATGGTCCTTTTGATAACTTTGGTGAAATTACAACTCAGCCCTTCAAAATTCAGAAAATACAATTTTGGTCCTTGTGCTTATTTAAACAAACCAACCGGACCTTATTTAAATTAACCCAACCCAAACCCTTTATTTAACAAACCCCAGCCCACTTAAATAAAACCCAAGCCCAACCCTAAATAAACCCGACCCAACTCCCTTTATTAATAAAACCAGGGTCAACCCTCCGGTCAAACCCACCTTCCCTATTCACCTTTCCCTCTCCCTCACAACCTTCAAAACCATCACTGCTCCATTACCACCTCCAAAACCACCACCTTTCCACCTCACTGCCTACTCTACACCACCACCTCATCCTTCCACCTCCATATACACCTAATAAGCATTAAATGCTCCCCTCCCACTCTTCCACTGAGAAGTACTCACTTTCCCTGGTTTTGCTGCCAACTCACCCCTAGCTCCATATCTACTTCCCAAATTGTCCCCCTCCACCTCCACATCCAACAAAATTCTTTAATTGCCTCAAAACTACCCATTCCTGCTTTTGTACTTTTTGGCGCCAAAATGCAATTTGTATGGCTAGGATGAATTCGAAGGATCCAAGGTCTAGAAGCAAGTGGGAAAGTCTCAGAAGCAAGTGGGGAGTCTCAGAGATCTATATAATTGAAGGGAGAAGCAATGTAATAATATATCTAGTTTAATTTTAGTTAATGTATGTCGAATAGTTAAGTTATTAAATTCCAGTGTATTCTAAAGCTTTAAAGTTGTATTTCTAAGGTTCTCAGTGTTAATCAAACTTGTTTTCATCATAAATTTTAGTGTTTTATTACATAATCAGTGTATGCAGTTTCTTGTTCAAATTTCCATGATATTGTGAATGTTGTTCTTAGTGTTGTTATTGAACTCATTAAGCTCACTTAAGCTCCTAGAAAGCTTTTGAAAGCTTTTAGTAACCTTAAAAGTCAGTATAGTTGTAAAACTCAAAAATACAAAAAAATCACAAAAATTAGATAATAAATCAAAAATCAGTGAAGATGCTTGAAGATGGCTGGAGCAATGGAAATTCTGGATTGCCCTTGGGTTAGAAGCTTATTGGTAAGCTATTAGGATTGTCACTTAGTCCTTGTTCTGTGTTTTCAGCTGGATTCCATTTGTAAGCTCATTTTGCACTTTTTAGCTTCTTACTGTACAACTGCTATTTACTGCTTATCTTTGGTTCTTTTGTGCTTATTTAGTGATTGTTAGTTGTGATCTTGCTTAAAATAAGTAGCTTGTTAATCAGTATTTACAGTTGCTTAAAATCTCATTTTTACAGTTAAAAAGAGAATCTTTGTCATTTCTGTGTTTCATGCTTGTATCATTGTTGTTTAATGCTCAAAAGGTCTTGTGTAATGATAATATGAAGTTTGAAATCAGTGTTGTGGTCTAAATCTATCATTTTCTTTGAAAATCACAATTTTAGTGTTTAAAAGGGCTGTTTGGCTATAACTGTATCAGCTGTGTTAAAGGTTGTTTGTGTTGTTGTTTGCTGTTGCTACATGTTACATTAGTTCATATTAACTCAGTGGAACAATAAAAACCAGTGCTCACTTGTAAAAAAAGTCAAAGTTACCTATAATCTCACCTTAAGTTGTTCACTGTTAGGCTTTAGATTGTGAATTTCATCACAGTTGCTCATAACTTGGTAATCTAGCTTAAATTCATCTTATTATATCATAATATAACATAATCAGTAAGTAGGATTCAGTAGAAGTTCATATAAGTCAACTGCTTAGCTTAACTTAAAAAGTCAAAATTTCAGTTAGTCAGTTTTTGATCAAATTTGTTAATTTTGTCTAGGTCTTAATAATAGGTTTTAGCTTTTCATCTTTTGGAATATTAATATTTTGCTGCTCATCTTAATTAGACTATTTTAGTTATCTTTATTAGCTTAGTTAAACTGCTTATTTGTTGCTTTTCTTTTAGCTGTTTTTCTGAAAAATGCCCTGTGCATCAGGTTCATAGTCTTTTTCATAAGCTTGCACAATCTCTAATTGTTAGCTTTAGCTTGTGTGATTTGTTGTTTTCATAAGCCCTTCTGGCTATCTTGGTTTGTATGCTTTTGCTTTTCCCTTTATCTGCTTATTGGACTGCTTATCATGCTTATTTATCTTGCTCAAAACAACTCCCTATACTGAGTCATCAGTATAGGTGAGTCAATTTCACAAGCTCCTCAAAAGCTCTCCAGTGAACTTAAGCTTGTGTGCTTTGGCTTTTTCTAAAGCTAATCCACCCATCTCAAAGTTCCAGTCCTTATTTTGCTTTTTCTAGCTTATTTGATAGGGCTGCAATAAGCTTTTAACTTGTCCCATTTTCATAGTATACTGAGTATTCAGTATATTTGTAGCTTTTTCATAAGCTCTTCATAAGCTCATTAGTGGACCCCATACTGTGAGCGTTTAGCGGGAAATGAGTTCTATTGTTTTCTCAATGGCTTTTCCGGGTATTTTCAAATACCAATTGACCAGCAAGATCAGGAAAAGACCACCTTCACTTGCCCTTATGGTACGTTTTCCTACCGACGTATGCCTTTCGGCTTATGCAATGCTCCGGGCACGTTCCAAAGGTGCATGATGGCCATATTTCATGATATGATCGAGAAAACAATGGAAGTTTTTATGGATGATTTTTCGGTTTATGGAAATTCTTTCTCATCTTGCCTCTCCCATTTAGACAAAATGCTAAAACGGTGTGAAGACACCAATCTTGTTCTAAATTGGGAGAAGTGCCATTTCATGGTTAAAGAGGGCATTGTCCTCGGCCATAAGATTTCCAATGCCGGGATTGAGGTCGATCAAGCTAAAGTCGATGTTATCGCTAAGCTACCTCATCCCACCACCGTCAAAGGAATTCAAGATTTTTCTAAAATCGCCCGGCCTCTGACCTATCTTCTTGAAAAAGATACTCCATTCTTCTTCTCTCCCGAATGCATCGAAGCATTCGAGGTTCTTAAAAAGAAATTAACGGAAGCACCGATCTTAGTTGCCCCCGATTGGGACTTGCCCTTTGAGCTCATGTGTGATGCTAGTGATTTTGCTATTGGGGCAGTCCTGGGGCAACGTAAGTCTAAGTATTTTCAACCGATACACTATGCAAGTAAGACAATGACCGATGCTCAATCTCATTACACTACTACTGAGAAAGAGTTATTTGCCGTTGTCTATGCTTTTGAGAAATTTAGACCTTATCTCGTCTTATCAAAGACCATAGTGTATACAGATCATTCGGCTCTTAAGTAACTCCTTGCTAAATAAGATGCTAAGCCGAGATTACTTCGGTGGATTCTCCTACTCCAAGAATTTGATGTCATAATTCGTGATAAAAAAGGAGCGAAGAATCTAGCCGCCGATCATTTGTCCAGACTTGAAAACCCTCATCAAGGTATTCTCGAGAAAAAGGAAATTACTGAAACATTTCCTCTCGAGACACTTGGGATGATTTCACTAAAAGATGATCCTAGTACCCCATGGTTTGCCGACTTTGCAAATTACCATGCGGGAAATTTTATTGTGAAAGGGATGTCGTCCCAACAAAAGAAGAAATTCTTTAAGGATGTCAAACATTATTTTTGGGACGACCCCTACTTGTTTAAAATTTGTGCCGATCAAGTGATTAGATGGTGTGTTCACGGCCAAGAAGTCGTTGATATTCTCACGGCTTGCCACAATGGACCCACGGGGGGACATCATGGTGCCAACTACACCGCTAAAAAAGTCTTTGATTCCGGTTTCTATTGGTTGACTATTTACCATGATGCCCACGACTCGGGGAAGTCATCTGACTCTTGCCAACGTCAAGGAAAAATCTCGCAAAAGGACGAAATGCCTCAAAATGTAATTCAATTTTGCGAGATCTTTGACGTGTGGGGCATCGACTTTATGGGGCCGTTCCCGTCTTCACGAGGGAACAAGTACATACTCGTGGCGGTCGACTATTTGTCTAAATGGGTTGAAGCGAAAGCGCTCCCCACCAACGACGCCCGAGTAGTTGTTAAATTTTTAAAATCTCTCTTTGCTCGGTTTGGAACTCCCCGTGCTATCATTAGTGATCGCGGTACGCACTTTTGCAATGACCCATTCGCAAAGTTCATGCTTAAGTATGGTGTCACTCACCGTCTTGCTATCACGTATCACCCACAAACTAGTGGGCAAGTGGAAGTTTCCAACCGGGGTTTAAAAAGAATTCTAGAAAGGACCGTAGGCGAAAACCGTGCCTCTTGGTCTGACAAATTAGATGATGCACTATGGGCCTTCCGTACCGCTTATAAAACACCCATCGGGTGCACTCCTTACAAGCTTGTGTACGGAAAGGTGTGTCATCTACCGATCGAGCTCGTGCACAAAGCCTATTGGGCCTTGAAGCATGCTAATTTTGACCTTAAGACCGCAGGTGATCACCGAAAGCTTCAAATGAATGAATTAAATGAGCTTAGGGATCAAGCCTATGAGAACTCTTTAATCTACAAAGAGAAAACAAAGAGGATTCATGACTCCAAAATTAAGAACCGCGTTTTTAACGTTGGCGATCGAGTCCTTTTCTTCAATTCTCGATTAAAGATTTTCTCGGGCAAGCTAAAAACCCGTTGGTCTTGGCCGTTCACCATTACTCAAGTTTTTCCATATGGAACCGTCGAGTTATCTCAACCCGACGGACCAAACTTCAAGGTGAACGGTCATAGGTTGAAGCATTATTTTGGAGGGGACATACCACCCATGGTTGTCCCGGATCTCCAAACTTTCCCCATGGACAATTAAATTCGGGGCGAGTCAAGCTACGTGACTCGTTAATAAACAAAGCGCTTCGTGGGTGGCAACCCATGCTTATCCTTCTATCTTCTTTCTATTTTCTAACACTAAGTGTGGGGGAATTCCTCTACTTGTTGCTTTGTTGTTGTATGTTTGCCTTTGTTTTCAGGATTCCCGTAGATCGTGATGATTGATGCGCCTGTTTTCAATCCAGCCGCCCAATATCCGTTCTTTTTACTAACATCCAGGGATATCTTATTAATCCTTTTTGTGAAAAAGATTTCGTTTCCACACTTAGCTAGTAGTATTACTTTTTACGTTCTATAGTGTCGGCATAATAGCCGGTACTTTGAATATTGAGGGCAATATTCAATTCTAAGTGTGGGGGGAATTCTTGCGAATTTGACCCAAATTTTAAAAAAATTTCACATGTTGTACCTACTAGTACCCTAGCACCCCCGTTTTGACCAAAATTTTAAAATTTTGATCGTCTTTTAATTAAAAATTGCATGAAAATGAAGTGCTTTGCACATTAAAAAAATAATTTGCTATACATTAATGCTTCGGTATTAGTGGAAGTTTAGACTTGATTAGGCTAGAACAAGGGGAATCCCGACTCTGCCAAAGTGTTGATTTGGCTGCTACCCTTAACGTTTAGGCTAAGTTTCTACGAATTGTGCAAATAAAAATGCTAAGCGTGGAGTAGTTGGTTCTCTTTAGAGCTTATATAAGTAATCTATGGCTTTTCCTCCCAGGAGCTCCTAATCTGACTAAATAAGTGCTATTTTCAAACCTTTGAACGTTAAAAACCGTTTTGTTCAGCAAAAATAAATTTTTATACAATCTTGATATAGAGTACTAGTTCAAATTTTTATTTAAATTTTGGAACAAGCATACTTTCATAAAATTGGAATGAATGTTGCAAAATAGAGAGTAATATTGCTTGAATGTTGCAAAATGAAATAAGTGAAATTGCAAGTATGATGTTGTGTTAATAAAAAAAAAAAGTCAATGAAATGAAAAATGAAGAAAAATGAAAAAAATGTTTGTTGTTTGAATATAAACGTTTATGTTACTTATTAATAAATGTGTGAAACTTGCTTTTTCTTAAATTTAAATCGGAAGTTGAACTAGTTTTTATCAAAATTGTCTAAAAAGTTGGACGGTAATTTGGAAAATTTTGACTTCAAAGATCCCGTGAGCTCCGATACTATTCTCGAGGGTGTAAAAACCTAGCCTCCTAAGTTTTACTAAGGACAAGCTGAGAAGAAAGTCGCTACATGGAGTGATCTCACCTTTGAATCTCTAATCTCTAAATCATCGTCGGTTGCTATCTATTTAAGTTTAATATTACCTTAGCAGAAGCCTCGTAAATCTTTGGAATCGAATTCCCGCTAATTCCGCTAATTTTATATAAGTTGAAGGGTTAAAAGTGTAAAATTGTGATAACATAAAGGATAATGAACATTACAACATAAAACAACAATATTTAATCACGTCGAAACGAGTTATAAGGAGGTGAGATGTAAACAAGCACACCTCTAAATAGGGATAGTGAAAATATTTTTTATGTGATTTATGAAGGGAGTTTTTTGTTTTTAAAATGAAAGTTGAAGGGGTAAGAGTGTAAATTCAAATAAGACGAAGGATCAAAAAAAACTAAGGGTGTTTTCTTATGCTATTCAAAGTGTGTTTTTATGTGATTTAAAGTAGATGTGGCAATTCTTGACACCGACATGATAAATGATACGAATTCGACACAAAGTTAAACATGTTTTAGGTTGAGGATAAACAAGTTTGGTTCAAAAACATGTCAACATGTCTAACCCATTTAATAAACGAGTCGTGTTTGGGTTGAGCAAGTATTAAACTAATAACCCATGAACCCGTTTAAGTATGTAAGCCTTAAAAAAATAAAATATATAACTTGGTTTTTATGTGGAATTTGGATTTAAATGTATTTCTTGGGAGATGATTTGTACACCATTTTTTTGCCATCCACTACTAAATTACACCAGTGATGCATACAGTACAACACTGCTATGTATGATTTAGTGGTGGATGGAAAAAAAAGTGATGTACAAATCACCTCCCTTCTTATAACTAGGGATTAGGCTTTCGCGCGTTGCGGTGGAGCATTTGGAGTTGCGTTATGTTTATAGGATTAGGCTTTCGTGCGTTGCGGCGTATTATTTGGAGTTGCGTTATGTTTATAGTGTTTCTTGGATGCCTTAATCCGGCATAAATCATTGAATAAGCATTGATGAGTGGCCTTTTACTCATCATTTTATACCTGAAAACCCCACAAAAATGACCAAAAACACCCAAATAGACCAAATATTGTTGCAAATATCCTTGGATTGTGTTTTTATGTGTTTTAGGTACAAAAGGATTGAAAACAAGGCAAAAGTGGACAAAACCGAGCTTGGATGGGAAAAAGAGCAAATTGGAGCATTTTCGGATCGACTTGACACCATTTAAGCATTTAATCAAGTGAAGACGAAGTCAAAGTCAACCCCGGGAAAGGGCATTGGAATGAGCATGGAAAAAACAAAACACCAAAACCTACCCGAAAATCAAATTACATTTCACAAATGGTCCTTGAAACAATTTTGCAAAACTAGTCCAATATTTGCAAAATAGGTCCTTACCTTAACTTAGTTAAATCCTTTTAAAACCAAAACCTTATAATACCAAATCCTTATATCTGGATCCCAAGCCCAATCCAAAACATCACCAGCCCACACCCACCAATTAAACCCGGATCCCCTTAACCCGTTATTAATAAAACTGGGTCATCACAAACCAGTCAAACACCCTGCTTATAAATTTTACCCACCAAAAAAAAAACAACTATCACCATCCCTGTCACTCTCACCCTGCTCCCAGACAAAAACCAGCTCATCCCTTTGGTCCCCCCTCCTTCACATGTTTCCCATTGCCACCTTGGCAATCCAAGGTACAAAAACCCATCTACGGCTGTGATTAAAAGAAGTAGAGGCCAAGGCAAGATCAAGGGCTCAAGTTGAAGCTGAGAAAGCACAAGCCTGATTCCTCACACAGAACAAGCACAAGACAAAAAGAGAAACCCTAATTCTACTTCTATAAATAGGACTCATTGTAGCCAAAAAGGCAATTAGATAGCAGTTAGTTTTTTTTTAGCTTAATTTTAAGTTTTAATTTAGGTTTTAGTGTTAAATTGTCTTTTTATTTCAAGTATTGTAACCTATTTTAAGTTTAATGAAAGTTCGTTTTTTTTTAGTAAAATCTGTTTTTGCAAGTTATGTTTATTTGTTATTAGAAATATATTATAAGCTTTCCATAAGCTCTTTCTCAGTTCCTTTAAGCTCATTTAAGCTCTTATAGCTTATTGTGAGCTTATCATTGTTTAATTCCTGTTTTAATCTAAAAAATCCAAAAAAGTCAAAAATAGTCAACAAAAGTAAAAAAAAAAAGTAGCTTTTGGATGATAAGCTAGCGATGGATGAGCTTATGGGTTTTACCAGCTTATTTTTAACAAGCTGGAGCTGTTGAGTAGCTCCTCGAGCATTTATTAGCCCTGTTTGTGCAAGGGCAGTTGTGAGTTTACTTTAATTTCCATTTTTAAGTCAAACTGCTTATTGCTTTAATTAGTGTTTATTTGCTTTCATTATTAGATTGTTTGTGCTTAATCTTAGTTAATATTACTTTCAGTAGCTTAATTGTAGAGTAGATCTCATTTATAACTGTTTTTGCTTAAATCTCATTAAAACCAAAAAAATAAATAAATAAATAAATAAAATAAAATGAATAGTAAAAAGGAAGTCCACAGGTTCGAACTTGGGACCTCCCACACACACAGCCTCAACACCACACATCACTACCAAACGTGCCCTTGGGTCTTTTCTGCCCAAGGGATACTCTTTAATTCTTTTATACACCTTTTAAGTTTTTAGCTTATTTGCTTAAATCTGCTTAAAACTGCTTATTGCTAATAGCTTTTTCTTTCAATTTATTTTTCTTTTAATCTTTATAACAGTAGTTAGTTTTTATAAAATTTTCAGAATTTTCCCAAAAGTTTTAGTATTTTTTATCATTTAATTTCTTTAATTTAGTTTTTAATTCATAATAAAAAATATAAAAGTAAAAAGAAATACAAATCTTTTTTTCTAAAATTTTCTTTTATCAAATAGGACTTAGGAAAAATAGTTTTTCATTCCTAGGGCTAGTATTTCTTAGTTTTCACTTTTTAGGCTCGGGATTAGCTCGGGGATTCGTGTTTTTAGTTTTTCTTTGCATTTTTACTTATGTATGCTTCATATTATTATTCTACTTGCTTTCTTAGTTGTTTTTAGTTAAAATTTCATATTTGTAGTTTAAAAATCCAAAATCTCATATTTTCACTATTCACGACACCTTCCACGAACTCGAATTCACTAATTCCATTCACACCTTCTTTTGGAACAAACACGACCCGAGAAATACATACTTCACTTGCGTTTCTTTGGTATACTATAATTGAATCCAATCAAGCATGTATATACAATTAACAATTATTTCAATAATTATATATCAAAGAGTAAATTAAATCCTGTCAACCTCTAAAACCTCTCTAATCTACCATTTTCATATAATCAAATTACACAAAAGAAAAAAATAAATAAATGAAGCACAAGAAAGAGAACGTACCATTGGTCCGCTGCTAAATGATGGTTTTGGTGAATGGTGGAGATTAGAGTTGAGTGTGTTTGGATGGGATTGCCAGCGTGGCAACTACAAAAGGAAATACATCAACTACTGTTTTTTTTTTTTTTTTTTTTTTTTTTTAATATTTTTTGTAAGTTTTATTTATTATTATTTTTTTGTTGCAAAACTGAACATAGTTGCTCAAAAAGTTGATCAACTAGACTTAGAGGTGTTTCTTTTTTCACTTAATGAGTGAGCTCAAACATTTGATTCATCTTATTAAGGAGGTTCACAAAAACTCATCTCTCTCAATTATGTGGCTAAACTAGGCATGTCTTCAAACCACTAATTTAGTAAACAGCCCCTTACTCCACCTACTAAATTATGGGAATAAGTGGAGGCATGGCTTAGCTCTTAACTGGAATGAACGAATGTGTAGCCACAAGCACTGTTTATTCATTTAAGAGTTGTAGCAATCTTGCCATCTTACTGTAAATTCATTTACTTACTCGGTTCTGGTTAATCACAAACTTGAGTATTGTATGGATACGGTAATTAGTGCTCTTTGAGTAATCCGGATCATGTATTAGTATTGTTGTCTTACGATTTGTATGATTATCACACATTTGATACGAATAACATGCAGTATAACAAATTGTTTGTGTTATGTTTGGTGTTAACAGTATAGTACTACATCTCTGCATCTTATATATTTATATAATAAAGAGTAAATTCCATTTTTGGTCCTTGTAGTTTGGCTAAATTGCAGGTTTGGTCCTCATCCTTTTGAAAGTGCACCGATAGTCCCTATTTTGAAGCTTGGATTGCATTTTTGGTTCTCGATCGATATGAAATGACCAAATTACCCTTGTCTTCTTCTAAAGAAGAAAAAGGGTATTTTAGTCATTTAACTTTGTCCATGGACCAACTATGCAATCCAAATCTCAAAATGGGACTATCGCTGCACTTTCGAAAGGTTGGGGACCAACCCTGCAATTTGGCCAAACCACAGGGACCAAAAATGCAATTTACTTATAATAAAAGAATTACATCATTTTGGAATGTTTTTGGCAAAACAATGTTATTAAAAAAAATAATAATAATAAAAAAGATCAATCAGGTTATTCGATTTTGACACGTGACAAAATCAAACAATGTGATTGGTTAATAAAAAGTCAAAATTGATTTGATTTTGGTGATTGTTTGTTAAATTTCATGTATAGAAAAAAATCCACAACAAAAGGATATGGCTGTGTTCGGCAACAGGCTTTTGAGAGCTTATAGGGGCTTGAGCTTTTAAAATAAGCATTGTTTGTCACACGGACTTATGGAAGCTTTTATAAGCCATAAGCCTCCATAAGCCCAAAACCATAGAAAAAGGCTTATAACAATTTATCACGTAAAAGCTGAAACTATATGTTAATTTAAATTGATATGTTTTTATATAATTTTACATTAATAATCTTCAGCTCCAATTAATTCACTAAACAACTTTATATAAAAAAGGGTTAAGTCCATTTATTTGAAACGTACTTTCTCCAATATACACATCTAGTAAACGAACTTATTTTATTACGGATATAGTCATTAAATCTTTCAAATTGTGAACAATATCGGAAACGTTTTGACACATAGGGTATGTGGACATCCGTTTTTACACGTTTTGAAATCCCCTCATTGGTTTCCACTGGTCCTATGGACCTGTAAGAATCCCTACGTTACAAGCTTATGTTTTGAGTTTCCTAATTACTTTTTGAATGTATATGAGAATGTTAAGATAGGGTCCTTATTTCTGAATGATACCCGTAAGTTATGAAACCATCCAGTGTCCTGTATGTTGTAATTTAAATAGCATGTAAACACATCTAAGTAAATAAACACATCAAGTACGCATAGCGGAAGCAGGATCGTATTTAACACATATAATGAATTACCGAATAATAAATAGAGTTACCTCAAGATCCTAGCAAGAACAAGGATCAATCTTCTCTTTTCTTCTCTTGAATATATAAAAGGATTAACGTGGAACCCCTTACCCTTTTGTTCCACAATCCAAGATGGAATAACTAAAGTAAGTTATTACCATGGTCTTGTACACACGTACTATAACCAACTAACGTTAGATGCTAGTGTAAAGACACATTTATTAAACCAAAACATTTGTTTAATAATTAAATACTGTCGATCTACTCTTCACTTTAACAATAAAGTCAAACTACTTTTTCAATGACAGTAACTTGATCGACTGTATTCAAAGGAAGGAAAGAGACAACAAACTTTTCATGGTTATAGTAATTGTACGCAAGTCCCAAAAAACTAAAGAGCCATACGTTTGTTTTTATAGTGAAACAATGTCTTGGAGAACAAGTAGGATAACATGGATCGACTAGGGTTTTAAAACCCATAGCCCAACCGGTCAACCCATAAGGATGGGTTCTAGATCCTTCTTGAACCTCTAATTTCACTAATAGTCCTTCCTTTATTAACTTAACGGTCGTTAGTCAACACCGTTAATTACATAACGTCCATTATGTATCATTTCGTGTCCTAAATAATTAAATACATAACATAGTTATATATTAATTATTTTCGTTAGTCATTCATACGTAAAGTGTGCAATCCCAAGGTCCCGTGTTCGATTCTAGTCATATACATTTAATATTTTTCCATAACTCTAACAGCTCCCACTTGGAAATCTATTAAAAGTATAATTGACATTGGTTAGCGTCTAGCAACACGCCAATGCCCCTAGTACAACTCGGGTGTGTGGTCTCCTGGAAAAACCACTTGATGATAGATCATCATACTTATCCTTTTGTTTCTAATACTACATTAATAAAGATATGGATCTCAGTCATTCTTTATTAATAATTCTGTTTCTCGTTTGTATTGATTGAACAAGATTACCAAATCATCTGAACATTGTCAAGGGAGATCTTGGGCGTGCGCACGCAAACATCTTGTCAACCCTACGAGGGGCCCAGTAGTATTAAACTTCAAATAAATTTGAAGGAACAAATCCCATTTTGACTACGAGCATAACTCATACACTTTGCAACACTTCCGAAAACAATCCGTATAGCTACCAGTTACGTATAGCGTTAAATTGAATCACAGAAATGCACTACATGCATGAACGGTTATCTGGTATCTCAAGTCTGAGGATAAATATTCATGATTTACTTGATGACAACGATCCATAAAGTACAATCATGTGGTTGGGATAAGTCCTATATTCAATTTATCCAATATTGAATATCATCTGAATTTGGCATGCCCACGCATCAATATACTTAAAGTATATTCTACCAACACTCAGATTTGCCTTAATTCAATAATACTCCTATATTATTGATCGACAACGGACTATTTAGAATAACATAAGTTATTCACGGATTTAAACATGCAAATATAGGATACAATTTATTATTAATGAAACCAAACGTACCACGTACTTTAATTCATTGTAAATAATAATTGCTTAACATCCCTTATCCAAATACTAAATAGATCAATGCATGATAATTCCCATTAATGAATTATGCCCCAAGTCATGTTCAACATACTTGTTGACAAGGCATAAATCAACTAATTTTGATTTATCAAAATTTTTGAGAATACTTATTTTAAGAATTCATTTACTGAAATTCTTGTATGTGTGCATTCATCTATCTAGATATTGCCACATACTTCATAAAATGCGTGACATCCTCATCCACAAATTTATGACAGTTAAACTACCAAACCTTTGTAGTTAATGTATTCTAATTCATTATGTATAATGCAACTATGCTCATATTGAGCATAAATAGTACACATGGCCATTAACTAGGATAAACTCCCACCATGACTAGTATTGAGTGTCATCTCAATCATATTAGCATCATTGTATCCAAACAACAATATGCTCTTTAAAATTCCGTAAACTTTTAATATTCATCGTGTAATGTTTGATATCTTCAAATCTATCAAGATTTGTCAACTATATCAATCATGCAACAATATGCCATATGGTTCATATTTAGAATTTTCGGAGCAACTCCAGGCTGAGGATGTTAATTCTAATCCAACCATATACATTACACTTAGCTATCTAATAACTTCAATTAGATACTAATGTTGTCAAATCATCTTGCATTCAAGCATGATACAACAAACAACATGATGTACATGAAAAATCCTCGTTTCAAACTTAGATTTTAATCATGTCATATCTTTCCAAAGATATGTATCTATCTAGCCTTCCTAATAGATCATCATGTTTATTAGAATCAGTTATTTTACTGCTTATGTTTATAACAATAAACATATACTCCAAGGTTTTATTTTCTAAATTTTCATGTGAAGTTTCATTCCAAACCAATACTTAACATTTAATGTTAATGGAATGGTACTTCCTATATGTTATACAACATATGTGAAATAAGAAAATATAATACTCCCACTAGCTTCCAGGAATATTAAGAAATATCTTATTTTAATTATAAACCAAAACTTAGATTTAATAACTAAACATAAGTATATCTTCTAGATGCATGCATCAATCTAAACGATTGCACTTTGTATACAACCAAAGATTATTTGAATTCAAATTCTCCTTTCAATTACTTACCGTCCTCGCTCGCTCAAGTAATTATCCAAGAAAGAGTTTTGATATTTCATTATTAATTTCATATAAATGAAACTAAGAATGACAATCATAATCTTTATACATTTAATGTGCTTAGAAAGAATCTCAATCATATTTAATTGCTTAAGTGTGATTGATAATCTTTTCATACATTAAATATGTATACAAATTTTGTCCATAATGATTTCTACACAAGAATTTAAATCTCTAGGATTTTCATTCCCTTTGTAGAAATTCATTTTCTTTCTTTAGTGTAACTATAGAGTTTAAGATCAACTACGTTACCAAACTAGTTATCTTCTTGGACTGCATCTAAATATTCATAGTATGAGTAATTTGCCAAATTAAACATTTGCAATTTATTAACAGGCATACCATGATCCTGTAACTCATAATCCTCAACATATTCTACAAATATTTGAGATATCCTTGCGGATCTATGAAATGAGAATTCCATCATTTTGAGATTTAACATTAACATGTTTAATCCTCATTATGATTTTGCTAGTGAATTTTTAGAAGATTATGTATCTTGTAATTTTATCTTATCAAGATAAAACTCCCACTTGCCTTTTGCAATTTATAGAATATTTATAAATACTTAGCAAATAGAGCAACACAAACTTGTTCTCTTTTGGGACTTTACAAATACATATTGACAGTTCCTAACATTAATTTGTTAATAACCTACTTAAAAGCAGTTTAACAAATTCTGAACTTCAATTTTAAGACTTAATGTGATTCATCACATTCCATAATAAATGGTGTCTTATTAATCTTCTAGGTTGGAGTCTAATTGAGTATATCAAATCCTTACTCAATTTTCTAACCTTGATATCTTTAGGAAGAATGGAAGATATAGTTATCTCAAATCAAACAATATAACAAGAGTTTGATTTTCCTAACTAAACATACCATACTCATTATGTATTTCATTAGGATTAATATTGTAAGTCAATCTTACAATATGTGAGATAAATATATTTCGTTTTTGGCTTACCTATTTACCAACTAAATCAATTTAATGGTATAATAGATTTTCCAAGCCTATTGCATGCTTTATAACATAAGTGCCTTTTTGCCCAAGCCACTTCATTTCTATGTCTTACTAAAAAGACATAAACTGTTATAATCCCAATGTACGTTATAGATCATTGATTAACTCAATGACTTCTTATATATGTCTTAATTAAAAACATAAAAGATAACGTCTTACTTTATTATAAGTCTTATAGCAATCAAAAGACTTCATATTTATATCTTATTACTAAAATATAAATATGCATAACTAAAGTAATCATGAACACCACAATTTGGTTTCAATAGTAATTTCAAGTTAATTTATTACTTCATATATTTATGTCATTCCAAGAATACATAAACATTCAAATTTGAAGTAGTATTAGATTACTTCATATATTTATGTCATTTCAATAATACATAAATATTCACATTTGAAGTAGTCTTATTATCATATTGACACTTGTTCTAATAATTATCTAATTTAGAAACTTGTAAACTAACATAGTTTCATTACATCAGCTGAGGCTGCTAGTAATGAAAGTATGTAATTTACCTTGTCATTAATATCTAGTAATAAAAGTAGATATTAACTCCAAGTGTTCTATTGATTAGATGTGAATAAACCACATTGGAACATCAATCTCTTACCTTGCAGTAAAGAGAACCCTTTAAATCATATCTCTTTATGTTGTTGCTTACACACAATAAAGATTTCTCCCACTTGTGCATGGAACAACATCATGCATCAGATAAACAACACGTCATCGTTTGCTTATGAGATTAATATGATTTGTGTCATAGATATAAGTAGATATAGAATCACCTCGTCTAGTAAGGAAACGTACACGACTATCCTTAATACCACAAGTGTCTATAATGGGAAAGTATTTATCTCAAGAGATTCTAGAGATAATCCGGGTTACGACCAAGATATCAAGCCTTGTAGCTCCCACTGAATTAAAGATCACTACATGAACTCATTATTCAGTAATTACAACACAATGCTCCCACTGGATTTGACAACATTATGAGTGTTTCATAGCCAGTAAAAGCAAATAGTGTGCTGCTTACTTTCCTACACCTTTGAGTAATCCCTTATGTAATACATACTAAGGTACTCAAAGAATGTATTCTACTTTGTCAATGATGGAATATCCATCAATACAATTAACTTGAGAAAATTGGGCATGCAATTTCTTCCTCAATTAAGTCTACCATCACCACTATAGTATGTAGCACCTTTAAATGGTTAAAGCACAACAACTAGATCAATCATTCTAGTTTGCCTTTTACCAATTTTGCGGTAATTAGTCTAGCTTCTAATTTTAATAACTCCTAAACGTGCAATTTTAAAACTGCCATGAGTTATTTCTTAGAATTTAGACAATTCTAATTTTCCTATTATACCTTTCTCATTCATGAAAATGAATAGGATTAAGTCTCACTCTTCACACGAAAAGTAGACTTGGTTTATTCTTTTAGTTAATTTGACTCTATCCAAAGACCCCTACGGGTGCAGATCAACTTTCCACTAAAGAATGCCCCACGTTTACGGTTTTAACGTTGCATTAAATACATTAAAAGAATTTTCAAAATTCAATTTTAGCATTTTCGATAATAACTTTTCAAGAAAATTAAACACCCATGGTAAATTAATATTTAACCATTTAATTTTTATTGAAAACTAGGATCCAAATTGACGTCGTTTCATCACATCAGCTTTGGCTGCTAGCAATGAAAGTACTCAATAAGGTACGGGTCGAACCCAATTGCCAATATTCAATTGCAATTCCTAGAATCATGGGACTTACATATTTTGCCAACCTCAGTTGCAAATGTATGCATGTTTCATCCCCAAATCTTTATGCCTTGACGCCGTTTCATTACATCAGCTTTGGCTGCTAGTAATGAAAGTGCTCAATTAAGTTAACCAACTTAAGAAACTGCAAATTGATGTCGTTTCATCACATCAGCTTTGGCTGCTAGCAATGAAAGTACTCAATTTACCCTTTGACTACCATCCTTTAAATCATTACATTCGGCTTTGGCTGCTAGTAATGATAGGATGTAACCTGAGGTGTTTCCGTTTCATTGGATGGCATATAAATTAATATTTTAAGGGTATTGATTTTTGATGTGTGAAATCAAAAAAATATGTACAAAGATGTCATGCATTCATCTTGTATCATATGTTTCATGCAAGAATGATGTTCATTTGTAATAAGGAGGTGTGTGTGTTATTCTTGTTTCTCTCTCTAGAATTCACACACACCTTCCCCCATTCTTAATCTAATATCACCATGTTTAACCTTTATTTCGAGCATCCCCGACCTCCTGATTAAGTGTTTTTTGGTCTTTACAAAGTGGAAGAATGTTTGGTTGCAACTATCAAGATTGGAGTATCATGCTCTATGGATTCCCCACCACAACGGATGGAAAATAGAAATTGTTGTCTATGAGTTGCAGTGTATTCTAGATATGCTTCGAAATATATAAGGTACTATGTTCTCTCATTTTGCATAATATGATTTTACATGAGTTTGTCAATAAATCATCACTAACATGCATGGTTTTATTTTTGAACTCTTTCAGGTCGATCATTAAGCTAGTATGAAGTAACTGCAACAAGGAGCTGTGCATGTCGTAGTTAAATAAATGTTAAGTTGTTAAAGATTTTTGTAATTGTAGTTTAATTTTCTTGTTGCATAAGTGTACGAGACATAACTTAATAAACGCTACGTTACGTTTACTTTCCTGGTGATGTATTATATGTATCAAGCATGTTTGTAAGTGTGGTTTAATTACCATCAATCCAATTCTACTTAAGTTATACTTGGTGTTCGATTTCTTAATGAACAGCCTTATTCCTGTTCTTTGATTTTTATATCTATTCTTTGTTTCTTTGATTTGATATCCATCGGGAGAATGATTGATGGCATCAGAAGAAGTATTGTTGCAGTTTTGTCAATTCGGCAGTGTCACTCCTCCTCCTAAACGTTCTTTTAAAGAGACCACTATAAAGGGTATATTTTATTCTTTCTTTAAAAGCTTGGTTTTTTGTGGCGTATTCAGCTATGCAATATGCTTTTGCACCTTGCATTGTTGTAGGTAAATAAAAGTTTCTGAGTAACTATTATAGTACCATGATCTGGCTTACGAGTGTAATGTTTTACATTTTCAGCTCAATCGAATCCCATTCCGATGCTACTGCTAATAACTATTTATAACAGGTACTACAACTACCACTAGTTTTCCCAAACATAGCCTTAGAGTTTATTAGTAGTTTTGAAAAAGTAGGCTTGAGACATGCTTCCACTGGCGGAGACAGGAGGGGGCAGGATACTGGGCACAATGTTATTTCTCTAAGTTACTTTTTTAGTTACCATTCATAAGTAAAATGGGTCGAAATAGCCATATGTACTAGTGTTGGTTAGTTGCTGCACTGACTGCTTTTGGAACCAGTTAACACTAACATATGATTCTTGCTGGCTCAATCCGGTCCCTTTACCACCCAAAATATATCCATCTGGACCAGCTAGTGCTTCAAGGTCAACATCTGCTGCGGAAGAAGGTGACACAGTGTTCGATGCCAACAGCTCATCATTTTATCTAGGCGGTGAAGAGGCTTCCATCCAGAAGAAAAAACCACAAGTGAAAAAACGACTGGTACGTTTAATGTGCACAAAAAATTATGGATCTATCATAGTTATATGCTTTTCTGATTTGTGTATAGAAGTTCTATACCAAAATGCATGATTGAATGTTTACAAGTTGCATCCTAAAAGTAATGAGGTACAGACAAAAGGAAGGTGCATGTCAAGTTGCTTACATCTTGGACCATTATCCCTTCAATTATAGGTTATGCTTGTCTTCCCTATCCCAAGTCTTCTTAAAGTCTTCTTTGATAATAAATAGAAAATAGTTATTACTAGTCAACGAATTAGTGGATGATAGACAATGGGTGATGCTAGTCGTGCTATTTGGATGGAAGGATTAAAGTTACAATGCAATATAAGTCTAGTCTTCCCACTCCCAAGTTTTCTTCAAAGTCTTTTATGATATGATTATACATAGAAAATAGTTATTCTTAGTCAAGGAATTAGTGGATGATAGACTGTTAGCATTAATTTTATGCTATTTAGGAAGTGATGGTCATTTGTAGTCTCGAATTAAATTGTCATGTATAATATGTATTTTGTTTAGTGGGCTTATGGCATTAGTTATATTTGTAAACTAGTTATTAGTGTAGTGCAAACATAAGCCCACTCCAAGTCCAAAGTTAAAGCCCACCAAAGGTCCATTTGGTTGGCTGTGTTTCATTTAAACCACACACACTCTTCACAGTTTGGTGTGCCTCATTCTCATAAGATAAGAAAAAGAGTGTGTGTGTGTATCCAAGTCCTCCCTAGTCTTTGTATTATCTTCACAACTTGAATATAATCATTTGACTAGTAATTTTAACCATAAGATCCACATCTACTCTTATTGTTCTTTACATGTTAGTGAGTGTCATCAAGTCAGGTTAGTTTGTATGATAAAGAAGGAAGTTGTGGTGTTACAAGTGGTATACATGAGCCAAGCAACAAGGTAGAAGGTTTGTGTCTTAGTGTGTTCGGTTTGTTTGCAAAGAAACCAACGGTTGTGGTTTTTGGATTCTCAAAAGGCACGAAGTGGGTTTTTTAAGGAAATCGAATAGTGGACAATCTTGTATAAGGTTGTGTTTGTTCTTGGTTTGGCAAACTTGTGATTTTTATTCACTTGATTGCTGGGAAATTTTTTTTTGCTTTTTGGTGTTCTTAGTTGTTTTTGATCGAAAGTTACCTAAGATAAGAATCACTTTTTGTGTTATTGATATTATATTGTAATATCTTTGATACAATTGGTTCAAGTGGGCAAAATTGTCAGGAATATTAGATATTGGGTGAAAAGTTGTCAGGAGGATAAGGTCTCACGTGGGCTCAAGTACTCTAAAGTCAAAAAGTGGTTGAAAAAGCAGAAATATCGCATTTGGAAGAAAATCAGACGATTTATCGCATTTGAGAAATTTTATCGCAATTGACTCTGAGCTGGTCCATCGCATTTGCGCTTCTATCGCAATTTAGTTATCGCAGTTCTTGTATTAGAATTGCGATAGGTATCGCTATTTGCTTATCGCTGTTGAGCTTTTATCGCATTTCAACTTTTATCGCAATTGAAACTGCGATAACTATCGCAATTGGCCTCAGATCTGACTTATCGCATTTCAGGTTTATCGCAGTTCTGTCCGACATCTTTTATCAACTGCGATATCGGACAACACTAGCTGAGCGATATCGGACAACACTGATTTTTCAGTATTGACAGTTTTAGTCCCTGTACTTTCCAGCAGCCTAAGGAAACTTTCAAATTTGGCAGTTTTGGCCCTCGTACTTCTGTGAAACTTCAAACGATCATAACTTTTGAACCGTAACTCCGTTTTCAGCGAAACACCTGTCAAAACGACCGTGAGACCGAGGAGAAGGACACGTTGAATCAATTTATTCATTCAACCCAACTTTCGAGGCCTGAAAACGCTCCAAAATGAAGTTGTTCTACCAAGAATTGATGAGCAAGAACAAAATAATGCTGTGTTAGACGATGAAGTCTTTGAAAACCCGTTTGGAACGGAATCTGGTGAATCATCTTCCAGATTACATGAACCGACTAACACGCAGTTATTCAGTCCAAGGTATCCTTCAACATTACAGTGGACAAAAGACCATCCGATTGAACAGGTTATTGGTGAACCCTCAAGACCAATTCAGACGAGAAAACAACTTCATACCGATTGCGACATGTGCATCTATGTCTGCTCAGTCAGTCTCAAAGAACCTAAGAACATTCGGGAAGCAATGGCAGATAATGCCTGGATTGAAGCGATGCAGGAAGAACTTCTTCAATATCAGTTACATGACACCTGGGATTTAGTTCCAAGACCAATTGACAAACTAGTCATTGATCTTAAGTGGTTATGGAAAAATAAAAAGGATGAAGAAATGACTGTGATTCGCAACAAGGCTCGTCTGGTGGCAAAGGGATTCAGACAAGAAGAATGAATAGATTTTGAAGAGTCATTCGCACCGGTTGCAAGGCTTGAAGCTGTCAGGATTTTCTTAGCTTATGCCGCTCACAAGAACATCACGGTTTATCAGATGGACATCAAGACGGCGTTCTTGAATGGAACTCTGAAAGAAGAAGTGTATGTGAGTCAACCAGACGGTTTCGTTGATAAAGATCATCCGGAATACGTCTACAAGCTAAAGAAGGCAATCTATGGTTTGAAACAAGCCCCACGGGCGTGGTATGACGAGTTATCATCTTTCTTGTTGTCAAATAATTTCACCAAAGGAACGATTGATCCAACCTTGTTTACAAGAAAATACAAAAATGACATTTTGATTGTTCAGATTTACGTGGACGACATAATATTTGGGTCCACTAATTCGAAGCATTCAAAACATTTTGCAAATCTCATGAAAAGCAAATTTGAAATGTCCATGATGGGTGAATTAAAATTCTTTTTAGGCTTACAAATTCATCAATCCCCACGTGGTATTTTTCTTAATCAGGCTAAATACACAATTGAGATTTTGAAAAAACATGGTATGGAAAATTGTGACTCTGTTGGTACTCCTATGGTCACTTCACCAAAAATTGGCGCTGACCTATATGGGAAACCCATGGATCCGAAGAAATATCGGAGCATGATTGGTTCTCTCATGTACTTAACTGCAAGCCGACCAGATATTCATTTTGCTGTTTGCTTACTTGCACGGTTTCAGGCAAGGCCTACCGAACTTCACCTCCAAGAGGTTAAACGGATCTTTCGATACCTTTGAAGAACCATTAACATGGGACTTTGGTATCCGAAGGATTCGGAGTTTACACTAATTTCCTTTTCAGATGCCGATCATGCTGGATGCCAAGTAACAGCAAAAAGTACATCAGGCGGAGCGCAATTTCTGGGTGAAAAGCTAGTAGGCTGGTCGTCAAGAAAACAAGATTGCACTGCTTTATCAACAGCAGAAGCCGAGTATGTGTCTCTATCTGCGTGTTGTGCTCAAGTCCTTTGGATGAGAACACAACTCACGGATTATGGTTTCTCTTTCAACCGCATACCTTTGTATTGCGATTCAAAAAGTGCCATAGCCATCTCGTGCAACCCAGTGCAACACTCGAAGACCAAGCATATTAGAGTCCGCTACCACTTCATAAAAGAGCACGTTGAAGAGGGTACTGTTGAATTGTTTTTCGTTAAGACTGAATACCAACTCGCTGATCTATTTACTAAAGCCCTCCCAAAAGAGCGGTTTGAAAACTTAGTTCGTCGAATTGGCATGCGAAGCCTAACTCCCGAAGAGTTAGAAAGTCTTCTCGAATCATATTGATTTACTTCATAAAGCTTCGCATGTAAATATATATGTGTAAATATGTTTGTAAACAGTTATGTATATATTTTTGGTAAATATATATATATATATATATATATATATATATATATATATATATATATATATATATATATATATATATATATATATATATATATATATATATATATATATATATATATATACTTTTTCAAAAACAAAAATATAAAAATAGAAAACTTCAAAAAGACATAAAAATTATAAAACAACAAAAACCAAAAATATTCTTCTCACGACATGTCTCTTGTCTAATCAATATTCTGTACGTATCTAGATATGTCATTCAACAATGATACGGACATGTACAGATGCTTGAGCGAGAGTTATTTTTTATGTTTTTCTAAAACATGTCGTTTCTCAAATTTCTTCATAAAGGCTTTCGTGCATTTCAGTACGAAACCCGCGCTACATTGAATGACTTCTGATTATTTCTGATCAGAACTCGCAATGTTAATGGCGAAAAGCTACAACCCGTGAGCACTTAATCAAAATTGTTTCAAAAGATTTTTCAAAGTCTTTTTATAAATTTTGTGCTCACAACAACTCCCTCAAAGACCCCTAAATGTTTTTTAAACTCAAAGGTTTAAACCATTTGCTCTGATTAAAGGGGGAGTTGAAAAAGAAAAATGTTCCACGTTTCATGCTCAAATCCATCTTGTTCTCCAAAACGTCTTGCTTTTCATTAGTTGATATCAAAAATATCAATGCATGCTATTTTTGAGGGGGAGAAGATGAGATTAAAATGTGATCAAAAAGTTTTTGTGGTTTGAATCTCAAGACTCAGAACAACCCTCGAATTGACGAAACTAAATGTCCGTTCTCGAAAAGACATGTCCTGGACGGGTAATAATTTCAAGCTGGTTTACCAGTGATGCAAGCGTGTCTCGCAAAGGACTTGTCTGAGTAGAATGTACCAATTCGAGAGATGATCTTTGAATATGACCAGGACGGGTAATAACTTCAAGCTAGTCTAACTAGTGATGTAAGCGTGTCTCGCGAAGGTCGTATTCATTGAAAGTCGATCAATTCAAATGTGCGAACTCTACCCAACATGTGCAATTTATTACAAAAATGCATGAGCACATGTGAAGGGGGAGTGTTTCATAAATGCAAAACTCTCGATGTGTTAACAAAATGTGTTTTCTCATAAACATGTTGAGAGATTTTCACAAGGTTTAATGGCATGTGACAAATAATCTAGGATAATCATGGAGTAATAAGGTGATTATGGTTAGGTTATGTCCAATGATCCGCCAGAACCGGAGGGATCTACCCAAGGACTATTCCAATAGCTTAGCATTAGAAGTCCTTAGGAAAGATTGAAAAAAGGAGTATAATGAGAAAGGAGAAAGAAGGGGTTGAAGAATGAAAAAGAAAAGTTTTTGTAAGGGTGAAAAGAAATAGCCCTCCATGAAAACTTAGGACAGAAACCGGGTCAATACATCTGCTATCGGTACTCACTAAGGTGATACTGATATTGAAGACAAGACGTCATGGACCCAGTGATGCATTTGCACCACCCCTCCTTGCCACTCAGATATCTCTTAAAAGATATTTGTTTCATTTCTCACGGAGAACACTACGTAATCTATCGACCTCTCACTCCGAGATGTGTTGATATTGAAAAGGTGGCACTCTGCTCCATGCCTCCGACGACTAAAACCAAAATGCACATTATTGAGTCTAGAGACATGAGATTCATCAAAAGATCTCTTAGGAACACCTCCAATGAAATACTCTTGTGTTCATCAAAAGGATACAAGTTGTATGAGTCTTAATGAGATCCAAGGATCTTGCCTCACGACATGATGGCCGAAGGACGATTTATTGCTAACTGTTTTATGCAGGTACCGACGAAAGTCCATTTACCATCATCATCTACAACGACAAAGCTGCTGTTCAGAAGATGTAGATCAAGGCAAGGAAGACCACAAGACAACTTGTTAAAGATCACAGTGCATGAAGGAACATTGATCGAAGAATGTTATACATCGACACACGAAGTTCAAGACATCAAATGCAAAAGAACAATCATGGGAGCATCATTGATATGACCATCCCTTAGGGGGAGATTGTTAGCATTAATTTTATGCTATTTAGGAAGTGATGGTCATTTGTAGTCTCGAATTAAATTGTCATGTATAATATGTATTTTGTTTAGTGGGCTTATGGCATTAGTTATATTTGTAAACTAGTTATTTGTGTAGTGCAAACATAAGCCCACTCCAAGTCCAAAGTTAAAGCCCACCAAAGGTCCATTTGGTTGGTTGTGTTTCATTTAAACCACACACACTCTTCACAGTTTGGTGTGCCTCATTCAAGATAAGAAAAAGAGTGTGTGTGTGTATCCAAGTCCTCCCTAGTCTTTGTATTATCTTCACAATTGAATATAATCATTTGACTAGTAATTTTAACCATAAGATCCACATCTACTCTTCATGTTCTATACATGTTAGTGAGTGTCATCATGTTTGGTTACTTTGTATGATAAAGAAGGAAGTTGTGGTGTTACAAGATAGACAATGCATGCTAGTTGTGCTATATGTTACAATGCAATATAAGTGCAGTCTCCCCTACCGCAACTCTTCTTTAAAGACATTCGTGAAATATGATTATACATAGAAATTAGTTATTATCCATCAAATTGTCTTACTCAACCCGACTATAAAAAGCCAAAATTCAAATTTTGTGCAGAAAACCAATGATAAAGAACGGCCTAGCAATGGAGCTTCTCAAGGAAGCAATGTACAAACCTAAATCATTTACCATTCAAATTCTGTATATCATGTAATTTTTTCTAAGAATCAAATATACTTAATTAGTAACATCATTATTTAATATTTTTTAATGGAACATGCCAACAGAAGATTGACAAAAAAACAACCAGTTAAAATGATGATATAAGCATAAACCTTTTTTTAATGGTACTAATAGAATTTTGGGTCAGTTGCATATATATCCCTCTAAAGCCTCATAATTGCATATGTTGGTTTTATGGATAAATATTAATACGTGCATGTCTAGTATCGAACCCGAGATCTCGGGATTGCACACAATGCAAACGAGAATAAGAGTATAATAATTATATATGTGAAATGTTATGTATATATAATTATTTAAACACTTGACGGACTTAACGGTCGTTAGTACTTAACCGTATGGACTAACTATCGTTAAATATGAAAGAAAAGGACTAGAGTGAAACTAAGTGCCAAGAAGGATTTGGAAACCCTCTTGGGCTTGTAGAATCGGTCGACAAAGGGTATGGGGAGACCCAATCCCACTCAAACTTGTCCTCCAAGTTTACCTAGTATATATACAAGGTTTAGGGTTATTTGTTTCTCATCTCTTTTGTGCACACACACATAACCCTAAACTTGTTTTCTTTTCTTTTTCCTCTTTGGCCGATCGTTATACCCTAACACATAGGGTGTGTCGATTTTGGTTCATCCAAAACAAGTGTTTTATTATTACTTGCATAATCTCTTATTCGTTATAGTTTGTGTGTACAAGAACGAGGTAACAACACACTATTGTTGTTATCAAGAGATCGAATAACAAAACGGTAAGGGGTTATTCATTGATCTAGTTTCTTCATTGTTCAAGAATCAAGATTTGCTAACGGGTACGCTTTCTTTATGTTTAAGTTAATTCTTTATGTGTTATACTTATTTGTTTACACGCTTCCGCATACTTGTGTACTTTGTGTTATGGAATTATATGATTGTCATGGTTTTCAAATTCCAACAGTGGCATCACGAGCCATGTTTAACATGTAATTAATTACTTAAACAATAAAAAAACGTATCTTTTAAATTGTTTAGAATATACATGTTTTATTTTCTAGGGTTATTATTATTAAAAAAAATAATTTTTTAAATGTCGAAACCCTAACCCTAATTTAAGGGAAGGTGTCGATTTGATCCATAAACCCTAATTAGGGTTTGTGTTTTTTATAATTAATTGTGATTAATTAGAAACCCTAGGTCTTTAAACAATTGTTGTGTTATGTATCTTGTGACCTAATTGCTATATGATATGCATGAATCCGTGACTATACATGCATATTAGTCACGGATAATTACTTGAATTAAATTGTTTAGATGTTTGCTACATGTTTAGATAAATCTAAAATTAGGGAAGACCTAATATATTAAATTAATGAATCGGTTATGTGCAACGTGGTATATTATTATTAAAACTTACGCGGCCAATTGTTGGCGACTATGGTCCATTGGGTACAATGAACTCGAAAACCAATGGGAGTTTTATTGATTCTATACATAATAATTCACATATAGATTATTAATAGGATTTGTTTAAAAGGTTGCATGTGGCTAGATGTTTCACTAACAATTAATTGTTTTTCTTATTAGTTGATTGTTGTTTTCTTTTAAATTACTTGTTTATTGTTTTTTTTTTTTTTTTTTTTTTATATGTGATATGTTAAAGTAAGCAATAAAAAGGGTAATTTTCAAAGAAAAATTAAATTGGACTAATAACGGTGAAACATAAAGTGATAAAGTATCGATCTTGCGGTGTCTTATGTGCCGATAGTGGTCCGATTCGCACGGTAATCAGCTCCCAGGCGAGACTAGCAAGATCTAAACTTTGTTACTTAATTTTTTTAAGATTAAGATCATAAACTTTTGCTTGATTGATGTTTTTGTACAATAGTGTGTGAAAGGCGGACCAAAGTTGACAAACTGTGTGATGGGTTTATCTGGAGAGGGGTTTTTTAAGAGATTCGCTCCTACCGGCTCTCCGGGCCCGCTTGTGCGTCAACTGCGACTTACCTATATCACTATTTACGTACACTATCATCTTAAGGGTGATTTACCTCAATTCCACGCGCCACTTTTGTGGCAAATATCCGAATAACATGTAAGAGTAGGATATGTGGGCGATAATTGTTGGTACTTCTTTAATTGGTGAACCCAATACCTCAAGTACATAGTTTTGGTTTACTCTTAACTAATTGGTTAATAAAAATTGTTTTGAAAACTAATGATACAAAGATGAGTGCATGCGTCTTTGTACATGTTTTTGTCACACCAAAAACTAAATACCCTAAAATTTAAGTTACATGCCATCTAACTATAAGGAACACTTGAAGTTAATTTTGGGTATGCGTGAGACCTGGACCAAAATTAATGACAAGGTAAATTTCTGAGTGTGCGTGAGACCACACATGGATGAATTTACTGTTTCTAAGTTAGACAACTTAATTAAGCTGATGCGTGAGACCTAGAGCTTAAGGCATGAGATGGGATGAAACATGCTTACATTGCAAATTGATGAATCAATTTGATGTAAATCCCATAATGATCTAGGAATTCGAAAATTGTTTGCCAATTATTGTTCGACAATTACCTAGTTGAATACTATCATTACTAGCAGATCAACTGATGTAATGGTACTATGTCAATTAGGATCCTAGCTTTAAGAAAATACTATGGTTGATATGAATATTTACCAATGGGTATTTTATTTTCTTAAAGAGTTATTATCGAAAATACTAAACTGAATTTTGTAAATTCTTTTAATTGTATTAATGCAACGATAAACCATAAACATGGGTTATTCTTTATTAGTAAATTGATCTACACCCGTAGGGGTTTTGGTTAGAGTCAATTTTATTAAAAGAATAAACCAAGTCTCCTTTCATATGAGAAGCGTGAGACTAAATCCTATTCCTTTTCATGAATGAGAAAGGTATGATGGGAAAATTAGAATTGTCTAAATTCTAAATACATAACTCATAGCAAGTTTTAATCGTTAAGGTTATTGCGAATTTATGAGTTATTAAATTAGAAGCTAGACTAATTACCGCATAATGGTAAAAGACAACCTAGTATATCTGTTTGTTTTGTTTTAACCATTTGAAGGTACTACATACAATTGTTAGAATTGTAGACCTATTAAGGAAGAAATTGCATGTCAATTTTTCAAGTTAATAGTAAGCAATGTGATGAATCACATTTGGCGTAAATGTGGATAGTCCATCAGTTACGTAGTAGAATACAATCTTTTAGAACCTAAGTAATTGTTACGAATAGGTTTTGTCAAAGATGTAGGAAAGTAACAAGGACACTCTTTCCTTTCACTGGTTTATGAAACACTTATTATGGTGTCGAATTCAGTGGGAGTAATGTGTTCTTAGAACTGAATAAGGGATTATTGTAAGTTCTCTAATTCAGTGGGAGTTACAAGATTTATGTGTCTTGATTGTAACTCGGATTATCTTTTGAATGCCTCAAGATAATTACTTTCCAAATATAGATACTAATATTTTCAAGGATAGTCATGTGCGTTTCCTTGATTGATTGAGTAATTCTATATCTACTAGTTATGCTAATGACACAAATCATATTGATCACATTAACAAACACGTGTAGTGTTGTCTATGTGGTACATGATGTTGGTCCATGCACAAGTGGGAGAAATCTTTATTGTGTGCAAGGTACAACATATAAGAATATGATTTAGTAGATTCTCTTAACCGCAAGGTAAGAGATTCTTGTTCTAATATGATTATACATATCTATTCTTAAAAACACTTGGAGTTAATTTTGGGTATGCGTGAGACCTGGACCAAAATTAATGACAAGGTAAATTTTCAAGTGTGCGTGAGACCACACATGGAAAAATTTACAGTTTCTAAATTAGATACTTATTAGAACTTGTGTCAATGTGATAACAAGATTACTTCAACTTTAATATTTATGTATTATTGGAATGACATAAATGCATGAAGTAATATAATACTACTTCAATAATTATGTATTCTTTGAATGACATAAATAAATGAAGTAATAAGTTAACTTGAAAATACTATTGAAACCAAATGATTGTGTTCATGATTACTTTAGTTATAAATATTTATACTTTATTGTAAAGTTATAAATGTGAAATCTTTAAGACTTAGTATAATCTAAAGTAAGACGTTAACTTGTTATGTCTTCTTTATTAAAGACATATACAAGAAGTCATTGAGTTGATCAATGATTTATAACGTGTAGTGAGATTATAACGGTTTATGTCTTCTTGATTGAGACATGAACATGAAGTGACTTATTTAATAAGTACTTGAGTTATAATGCATGCAAGAGGCTTGAAATTCTATTTCACCATTAAGATGACTTAGTTGGGAAATAGGTAAGCCAAAAGGAATATAAAGTTATCTTTCATATTGTTAGATTATCTCACAATATGAGTTCTAATGAAATACCACATATTTGTGGTGTGTTCAGTTAGGAAAATCAAACTTTATTTGTATTGTTTGGTTAAAGATAACTATAACTTCTTTTCTTCCAAAAGTTATCAAGGTTAGGAAATTGAGTATGGATTGAATATACTCAATTAGACTCCTAGAAGATTTATAAGACATTATTTATTATGGAATGTGATGAATCACATTAAGTCTTAAAATGAAGTTCTGAATTTGTTAAACTTCTGATGAAGCTGGATTTTAACAAACGAATGTCAGGAACTATCATGGGTATTTGTAATATCCCAAAAGAGAACAATATGGTGTTGCTTTAATTGCTAATTATTTATAGATAATCTATAAATTACAAAAAGCAAGTGGGAGTTTTATCTTGTAGAGATAAAGTTACAAGATACATAATCTTCTAAAATACACTAGCAAATATCATGATGAGATTAGACATGTAAATGTTGGATCTCAAATGATGGAATTCTCATTCATAGATCCACTTGGATATCTCAGATATTTGATTAATATGCTGAGGATTATATGATGAAGTATTACCAAATAATGAATTGGGTAAATTACTCATACTATGAATGTTATAGATGCTGTTCATAAAGATATTCAAATTTTACAAATTTGGTTTATCTTAATTCTTAATAGTTAGAGAATGATGATGAGTTTATTTAAAGATATAAAACCCTAGTGGTTTAAATCTTTATGTAGAAATCATATGGACAATATTGTACACATATTTAATGTATGTCTTGTGACAAGATTATTAATCATACTTAAGTAATTAACTATGATTGAATACTCTTTCATAAGCACATTAAATATATAAAGATAATAATTGTCATATCTATTTTCATTTATATGAAGGATGACAATGGAATATCAAAACTCTTTCTTGAGTGATTACTTGAGCGAGGACGGTAAGTAATCGAAAGGATTTTTGAATTCATAATTATTTTGGAAGTGTACAAAGTGTAATAATCCATGAATGGATTAATGCATGCATCTATGAAATATTCTTATGTTTAATTATTAAATCCATTGTTTGATTTATAATTGAAATAAGACAATTTCTAAGTATTCCTAAAAGCTAGTGGGAGTATTATGTTTAATTTCTTAAATAATGTATGTTGTATAACATATGGGAAGTAACATTCCATGTAAGTTAAAATGTTAAGTCTTAACTTGGAATGAAACTTTACTTGAAGAATTTAAGAAGTAAAACATACAACCTTGAGATATATGTTTATTATTATAAACATGTGCGGTAATTAAATCTAATAAGACATAACATATCATTTAGAAAGTCTAAATGAAAATATATCTTTTGATAAGTTAGAACATGAATAAAATCTATGATTGATTCTAGGATTTTCATGTATATCATTGTTGTATCATGTTTGAATGTAAAATGATTTGACAACATTTGATATCTAATAAAAGATATTTGATAAATTGTGTAATGGATATTCTAATCGAATATGTTTGGACTTAGAATAATGATCCTCAACCTGGAATTGCTCCTAAATTCTAAGTATAAACAATATGGCAAGTTGTTGCGTAATAGCCAACAAATCTTGAAAGATTATATGGTATCCAAATTACACAATTGATATTAAGTTTACGGAATAGTTAAAAGGCATATTGTAGTTTTATACAATAGTGTTTGTTTGATTGAGATGACACTCAATACTAGTCATGGTAGGATTTTATCCTTGATAATGGCCATGTAAACTAGTTATGCTTAACTAAGAAGCATAGTTGCATTATACATTAAAAGGTTAGAATACTTTAAACTTTAAAATGTTTGAAAGTTTGATTGTCATAAATTGATGGTTGAGGATATCACATCATTTATGAAAGATTGTGTGACTATATCAAGATAGTTGGATACACACATACAAGAATTTTTATAATTCTTGAAATAAGTATTCTCAAAATTATTATAGATCAAAGTTAGTTGAAATTTAATGCCTTGTCAACAAGTATGATTGTCAGTACTTGAGGCATAGTTGTCAATGATGAGGCGAAAAGTGTACCGCTTTTAAGGGGTCATTTAAGCCCGAAATCGTATTTATTTGATCAAATATTGCCCTAAATCGTTCCTTTTGTCATTTTAGGTACTTTTGAGGAGAAATCTGGAAAAGGAGGCATTTTGGACGTTTTTGGAGCATTAAAGTGAAGAATACGACAAAGTCTCAAAATCGGCTGAAATTTACCTTTGACGGCGTCAGAATCATCTCTTGACGGCGTCATGACTTGGCAAGAAAAGTGGGATGTGAAATTTACTCATGACGGGCCAGTGAGTTAGCATGTGAATTCTGACGGCGTCACGCTTTAACTAAATCAAGGGCGTCACGGCTTAAATCATAAGGGGACGGCGTCACGTTCATGATCCGACGGCGTCAAGCCTTGATAAGCCAGAATGGATTTTTGAAGAGCTAAAGAGGGACGGCGTCAAGAAGGTCACCCGGGAACCCTAAAAGCGGCGAGGTGACGGCGTCACAATGCATAAGGTGACGCCGTCAGATCCAAAAATCTATATATAGTTTTCTAATCTTTTGTCATTAAAGAGAGCTTAGTGTGTGGAATTTTGGGATAAAACCCTAAGACGATTTTAGCTACTTTTTCAGGGCTTTTTGCCTTGAGATCTTCCATGTTTCATTGAAAGATAAGTTATCAATTAATCATTCAATATGTCTATGTGTTGTTTGATTCTATCTTATTCTTGTCTTTTGTTTAACATGTTAGGCTAAATTTATCTTGTGTTTGCTTAGATCTAATGAAACTTAGCTATTGATTATTGGTTGTTAGTGTGTTGTTAGTTGTATTGGATGATTGTTTATCTATGTTAGGCTTAAGAAAACTGGCTAACTTCCTATTCGGTAACTTGCTTGAACGTCTTAAGAAACATGAACCAAATGCGTACTAAAGGTTTTTATGGTTGTATTTAATGCACAAGCGAATTCTAGTGATCCCATGTTAGGAGCTTCCTAGCCGGCTCGACATAGGAGTGAAGTAGGAGCTTGTAGAGTTGGGGAAGTAAGTACGCCACCCCACGAATGGTATTAAGTAATACACCCGTCATCCACGCGACTAATACACACTAATTAACCGGTAAAAGATAGTTAGGGAGTAAGGAAATCTAAGTAAACACATTTCTCTACACATAAGTTTCTCACCACTTTTCATTTTTGTTATTTTATTTTATTTGCATTCGTAGTCATTTGGGTTAGTTGACTAGCAACTAATTCTGCCCACTCCTTCAAACCCGAGATTTTACTTGCTTTCATAAAATTATAAAAACATAAAAAGAATCTTCCTCAACCCTTAGACCTAATTAGAGTAGCCTTTCACACCTAACGAACACTATTCCCTGTGGAGAACGATCAATCCCCCGTACTTACCACTACACTATACTACATCGGTCAGGTACACTGCCTGGTGGGGTTGTAAGCCTCTTGAGATCCCTCGAGAGGTAAAACCTGTTGTAAGGTTACAAAACCACGCAATCAAGTTTTTGGCGCCGCTGCCGGGGAATAGTTATTGTTTAGGTTGAATTTTTATTTCTATTAGGTCTACTCACTAGATTCCTTTCTAGTGAGATTTTTATTTTATTTTTCTAGGTTTTCTTTAGTCTATCTATTTTCTTCGTGTCTTTGTTCGTAACCATACCATCCGACATCATGGAAGATGGTAATATCCTTAACCCCCACAACCCACCACCACAACAACCACCACCACCTCCTAGAGCCCGTACTTTAGGAGAGTATTCCCGTCCTAGCCACCATGGCTATCGAAACACCATTGAGCTCACTCAAGGAGCCAATATCACACCCTTGCGATCCGACACCATCCGGTTGGTGCAAAGCGGATGCGCATTCCATGGACTTCGTTCTGAAGATCCTAATCAACATCTCAAGGACTTTCTTAAAATCGTTGATTCTATAGACCTTGATGTTGCCACTCGAGAGACGACCCGATTGCGTCTCTTCCAATTCTCTTTGCGGGACCAAGCTAGTCAGTGGCTAGAACGTCAACCCGCAGGATCCATTACCTCTTGGGATGATCTCACCACTCGTTTCCTTGCTCAGTTTTTCCCACCGGGAAGAACTACCAAGCTAAGGAATGATATCTTGATGTTCCAACAACGTCAAGGCGAAACTCTCTACGAGGCATGGACTCGATTCAAGGACTTACTCCAAAAAGTCCCTCACCATGGCATAGAACTTTGGCTCCAAGTCCAAATCTTCTATGACCATATCAATCTCTCCACGAGGCAAACCATTGACCAAGCGGCCGGTGGCAAGCTACGTGATCTAAGTGCGGAACAATCATGGGCTCTCCTAGAGGATCTTGCTCTTTATGACAACGAAAGTTGGAGTTATCCCCGTGATTTGACTAAAACGGTCAAGGCAATATCTTTGCCTTCGAACAATTCAAGCACTTCCGACCGTAGGATCATAGAACTTGAAGACCAAGTCAAGTTTCTCATGAAATCCTACGAGGTTCCTAAACCTTCAAGCCAAGTGAACAAAATCACTTCTTCATGTAAATTATGTAGTGGTCCCCACGACACTCATGATTGCATGGAACTTCCCAAACAGGCTTTCAAAGAATTCGCATCCTCGCGAATCGATAAGGCGGGAGATAAGTGGCTCACCACTAATTATGGGCCCAAAAATTCCGAAGATGGGTATGAGGCATGGAAGAATAAGCCAAATTTTAGTTGGAACCAAACTCGTAGCGTATCATTCAATGACTCTACCCCGCTCACCTGGTCTGAACATTATCCTCAGCGACACACGCATAAACAACAAAATCGCGAGGAATCACTGCAAAAATTCATTCTCTCTCAAGAAACACAGCTTTCCAAACTTGAGAATCAATTCAGACAACAACAAGTTGATATGAACAACAAGGTTGATAACCTGTTAAAGGTTATCAATGATCACCTTGCTGGCAGGTCAAATTGTGAGTTGGCACGAGTTAATGAGATCAAATCTGTTACGGTAACCCACCAAACACCCCCTCCTGTAAAAATCAAGCACCCTAGTAAACTCTTCAAATACATATCACAAAACGAAAAAAAAACAGGAGATACTCATACCCCTTCGAAACCTCTCCACTTCGTGAACACCATTACAACAATACCTGTTCCTAAACCAAATTTGGACCAACAAACAGCCAAGAATGTGGACAATGAAATGGAGGGTGAAGTTCCCGAAAAGAAACCCGAGGCGCCCGACTACTATCTAGACTCACCAAAGAACTCGAGTACAATAAAGGTGAGTGATGAGGAGGGCTCGGAAGAGAAATCCGAAATGCCTCATGGGCTTGCAGGACTGCTGGACCGCCCCCTGGTAGAGGAACTTGAGAGGGACACAGCAAAGTCGCCTATCGGATTCGGAGAGAGAATAGAGGATGGCGCTCCTAGGGTCTTTAAGATTTCTTGCACCACTAGGAAAAAGTTTATAAAAGATGCCTACATAAACCCCAACTCTTCTATAAGCGCAATATCCCTTTCTCTATATAATGAAGCCTTCACTGAACAAGTCAAATATGAAGGGTCTAATATCATCGGGGTAATAAGGAGGGTACCAATTGTGATAGAAAAGTTCCTCTTTCATATCGAGTTAACTGTAATTAATAACATGAACTCTATCATCAGCCCACCCTTAACTGGCCTTGTTCTAGGCAAACCATTCATAAAAGCAACGGGAGTGATACTCGATGAGGATGATAGGAGTGCATTATTTACCGATGGTGTCAGGAAAGTGATTTTTCGGGATGGCTGTGAAGAAGTGTATGAGTATCAACCATTAGCAAGTAGCAACACATGGGGGTTACACGGTAGAAGGCCTGGCCGAATTAAGCGACATGATCCAAATAATCTCAAAATACCTTGCATGATTGGTCACAAGCATTTTTATAATGTCTACATTGACACATGTTTACCCAAAAATGTGATGTCCTTGTTTCATTATAACAACATTTGCAGATGGGGGATGATTCATAAAGGGAAGGACGACATCGGCATAGATGATGATGTACAGGTGTTTGTAGGAAATATGACATTCACTATGAGCTTCGCAATCGTCGATAATATCGAAGAGTACATCGATCCCAGGTTATCACAAGTTGTTTTTGGGGCACCTTTTTGCCAGGCCACAAGCTTGGTTATGGACGAGCTCAATGGGATCATGACTTTCACCGATGGGATTAGGGAAATCTCATACCAAACGCCTTACAAGATGAGAGAATTCATGGAGAATGATTATAAAGGGCTCGATAGGTTAAGTTCCCAACTCGTGTTATGTGATGATGATGTGAGAAGGGGATGTAAGGACACTTTTGACCTGTCAAGCGGATTCTTTAAGCACGATAAGGAACTTAGTTCTAAATACCGAAACAATCCTTTTGATCACGTGGACCCGAAATACCTTTACTATGAAAGTGATTCTGATAGAGGATCGAAGGAGGATGGCCTAGGAACCGTGACCAATGATGGAGTCACGTAATGTAGCGTGACTTTGAGTCTAGCTACAAGACTCGTTAATAAAGAAAAGCGCTTCTTGGGAGGCAACCCAAGCTTTATTTGTTTTATTTGCTTTGTGTGTTTATTTATTTGTTTGTTTGTTTTTATTTGTTTCCGTATGTGTGTTTAAATTTTATTATTATTGATTCATGTTCAAAAGTAATTTGTGAAAATGCTTTATTTTGTTTTTAACTTCGTCTTAACTACATATAAAGGTATTTTGCAAAAGTTAAGTGTAAGGGAAATCTAAATCGGTTTATTAGAACACAAATGAACATGAATCGTAATAATAATAAATCAGCATACATATTCTTATTTGTTTGAGTCAAATGCTTGTATCGAGTCATAATGATGTTTTGCAGGATTTCCAGGAAGTAAGGTAAAGGTTTTTCCAGAAATTTTCCGGAAACTTAAAATAAAAATTTTTGTCAGGTCATTTCTGACGGCGTCAGGGGTTATAACCTGACGGCGTCAGATTTAATTTCCAGAAATTTTTGAAAGTTTTGTTTTCATAAAAAGTTTTTATTAAATCTCCAACTTATAATCTCCAAGAATCTGCAAAATTATCATTCCACAAGCATTATATCCTTATATATAGATTTTTCCCGCCGATGTTATGCAGGTTCTCGTGTTTGTTTTCTCAGGTTTAACAGGTTATTTTGGACAAGGAGATGTTTATGGGATCAAGCTTGTGGCGATGCATTAGTCATGGAGCTTCAACATTCTCTTTGGAGGAAGATCTAACCGTGTAATTTCATTATCCACCGAGCGAATCAGGGGAGTATTTGATTTCATTCTTTTACTTTTTGCTTTTACATCTTATTATTTGAACATTGGGGACAATGTTCATCTTAAGTGTAAGGGGAGGGTAAAAGTACGATTTTAGAGAATACAATTGCGCTTGATTTTTGTTTGTTTGATAATAGATGTGTAATAAAACTGAGAGAAATACTTGTTAAGGTAATTTTAGTGCCAAATTTAAAATTTTTTACAACATATAGGAGTGAAACTTTGATCTTAATGAGCGTCTCACGGATAGGAGTTATATGACTAGCACAAAAAACCGTACCACTAAAAAATTTTCCACCCCAAATATGTGAGGTTCGCCCCTAGAATTGGTAGGAAAAGCATTTATGCTATGATGTGTGTACCGGTAGCACTTAGATTCTAGAACTTGCGTTAGGACCATTCCGAGGCCACAAGTGAGACTACATTCGTGTAGTTAGATTTACTACATGATAAGAGGCATTAGGATTAACCCATTGTTTTACACCTGTGTTTTTGTTATAATTACATTGGCTACATTGGTCAAGTAATTCTCCCACACCCTTTGCGTTGTACTCATTTTTAGTACACGATACCCCTAGTACACCCCTCAGAGCCTATCTTTTCGTTTCGACCTTTAAGCATTTTACTTAAAGGAAGAATTTGTTACACCCCACTAAAATGTACACCCAAATCGCCTTAGCCTACCTTGTATGCACTCATCTTTAGTGCATTATTGTTACAACATTTGTTTAAACCCAAGTTAATTATCTAATTGATTACATGGTTGCTAAGTCGAGTCATATCCTTGTACATATTGTTTTGGGACGATTGGGACTCATGGGTAAAGTACTAGTGTAATGGAGTAATGGGGAAGATCATCATTTATTACCCCCATATGTGCTAAATGTTTTAAAAGTACTCCAAGTTTTTCAATTATCTTAATTCGAGTCATTAGATTAGTATTTGTAAAGTTATGTAAAAATTCAAGTGTAAGGGGGATGCAACGCCCCTATGATGTATTATTTTGGATGGTAGGGTAAAAGTGTATGCAAAAAAAAAAAAAAAAAAAAAAAAAAAAAAAAAAAACCAAGAAAATACAAAAAAATGAGAAAATGAAAAATAAAATAAAAAAAAACATACGGACTACCATCCCGTTTTATTTTATGTTTATTTTATATTTTTGTTATTTTGTTATTTTGTTTTTAGCTTAAGATCGAGTCGAGTCTTGGCTTAGCAACATTGTATAGTACATGTAATTGATCAAGATCTTTAACTAGCCACCAGTAAAATATCCTTTATCCAACAAAACCGTGTTTTCCTTTTCCCTACACCTAACGTTATAACCCATTTAAAAGCCCTCTTTGATAGTTTATCTTAGGTGCTTACGCCTAGTGGAGGAGGTTTTCGATCCTTTCCCAAGCCTATGGTAATCTATTTGCTATGACAGGTAGTGAGAGATATTTTCCGTTTTCATTTATGAGATTTATTTTGATGACACTTGAGAGATGTGAGTATCTAAACACTACTTGTGAGGTGCTAGTATGTAATCTCCGTGCTTATTATGATTGAAGTGGAACGATTATTTGTTGTAATTACTTTTATGTTAGCATTAAATGACCCCTAACTTGTATTTTGATTAGAATAAAAGCGCATTTGCTTGAGGACAAGCAAATCTCAAGTGTAAGGGTATTTGATGAGGCGAAAAGTGTACCGCTTTTAAGGGGTCATTTAAGCCCGAAATCGTATTTATTTGATCAAATATTGCCCTAAATCGTTCCTTTTGTCATTTTAGGTACTTTTGAGGAGAAATCTGGAAAAGGAGGCATTTTGGACGTTTTTGGAGCATTAAAGTGAAGAATACGACAAAGTCTCAAAATCGGCTGAAATTTACCTTTGACGGCGTCAGAATCATCTCTTGACGGCGTCATGACTTGGCAAGAAAAGTGGGATGTGAAATTTACTCATGACGGGCCAGTGAGTTAGCATGTGAATTCTGACGGCGTCACGCTTTAACTAAATCAAGGGCGTCACGGCTTAAATCATAAGGGGACGGCGTCACGTTCATGATCCGACGGCGTCAAGCCTTGATAAGCCAGAATGGATTTTTGAAGAGCTAAAGAGGGACGGCGTCAAGAAGGTCACCCGGGAACCCTAAAAGCGGCGAGGTGACGGCGTCACAATGCATAAGGTGACGCCGTCAGATCCAAAAATCTATATATAGTTTTCTAATCTTTTGTCATTAAAGAGAGCTTAGTGTGTGGAATTTTGGGATAAAACCCTAAGACGATTTTAGCTACTTTTTCAGGGCTTTTTGCCTTGAGATCTTCCATGTTTCATTGAAAGATAAGTTATCAATTAATCATTCAATATGTCTATGTGTTGTTTGATTCTATCTTATTCTTGTCTTTTGTTTAACATGTTAGGCTAAATTTATCTTGTGTTTGCTTAGATCTAATGAAACTTAGCTATTGATTATTGGTTGTTAGTGTGTTGTTAGTTGTATTGGATGATTGTTTATCTATGTTAGGCTTAAGAAAACTGGCTAACTTCCTATTCGGTAACTTGCTTGAACGTCTTAAGAAACATGAACCAAATGCGTACTAAAGGTTTTTATGGTTGTATTTAATGCACAAGCGAATTCTAGTGATCCCATGTTAGGAGCTTCCTAGCCGGCTCGACATAGGAGTGAAGTAGGAGCTTGTAGAGTTGGGGAAGTAAGTACGCCACCCCACGAATGGTATTAAGGAATACACCCGTCATCCACGCGACTAATACACACTAATTAACCGGTAAAAGATAGTTAGGGAGTAAGGAAATCTAAGTAAACACATTTCTCTACACATAAGTTTCTCACCACTTTTCATTTTTGTTATTTTATTTTATTTGCATTCGTAGTCATTTGGGTTAGTTGACTAGCAACTAATTCCGCCCACTCCTTCAAACCCGAGATTTTACTTGCTTTCATAAAATTATAAAAACATAAAAAGAATCTTCCTCAACCCTTAGACCTAATTAGAGTAGCCTTTCACACCTAACGAACACTATTCCCTATGGAGAACGATCAATCCCCCGTACTTACCACTACACTATACTACATCGGTCAGGTACACTGCCTGGTGGGGTTGTAAGCCTCTTGAGATCCCTCGAGAGGTAAAACCTGTTGTAAGGTTACAAAACCACGCAATCAGTCAACAAGTCATTACTTGAGACAAAATTCATTAACTAGAATTATCATGCATTGATCTATTTAGTATTTGGATAAAGGACATTAAGCAATTATTATTTATAATGAATTAAAGTACTTAGTACGTTTGTTTTCATTAATAATAAATTGTGTCCTATATTTGCATGTTTAAATCCATGAATAACTTATGTTATTCTAAATTGTCCATTTTCAATTGATGATATGGGAATATCATTAAACTTAGACAAATCTGAGTATTGGTTAGAATATACTTGAAAGTATATTGATGCATAGACATACCAATTTCACATGATATTCAATGAATTGAATATAAGACTTAATCCCAACTACATGATTTTACTTTGTGGATCTTGTCAGTAAGTAAATCATGAATTTAGTTATCCTCAGACTTGAGATACCAGATAAGTGTCATGGATGTAGTGCATTTCTGTAAAGCAATTTACCACTTACCGTAACTGGGAGTTATAAGGATTGTTTTCAGAAATGTTGCAAAGTCTATGGGTTATTCTTGTAGTCAAGAGAGAATTTGTTCCTTCAAATTTGTTTTGAAGTTTAATACTACTGGGCCCCTCGTAGGGTTGACAAGGTGTTTGCGTGCGCACGCCCAAAGTCTATCTGAAATACGTTCAGATGTTTTGGTAATCTTGGTCAATCATAAACAACGAGAAACAGAATTGTTGATTAAAGAATGACTGAGATCCATATCTTTAATTAACGTGGTATTAGAAACAAAAGGATAATAATAATGATGAATCATTAAAGGTTTTCCAGGAAACCTAGCTCGAGTTGAACTAGGGGCATTGGAGTGTTGCAAGACGCTAACCAATGTCATTGCACTATTAATAGATATCCAAGTGGGAGCTGTTGGTTTTATGGATAAATATTAATACGTGCATGTCTAGTATCGAACCCGAGACCTCGGGATTGCACACAATGCAAACGAGAATAAGAGTATAATAATTATATATGTGAAATGTTATGTATATATAATTATTTAAACACTTGACGGACTTAACGGTCGTTAGTACTTAACCGTATGGACTAACTATCGTTAAATATGAAAGAAAAGGACTAGAGTGAAACTAAGTGCCAAGAAGGATTTGGAAACCCTCTTGGGCTTGTAGAACCGGTCGACAAAGGGTATGGGGAGACCCAATCCCACTCAAACTTGTCCTCCAAGTTTACCTAGTATATATACAAGGTTTAGGGTTATTTGTTTCTCATCTCTTTTGTGCACACACACATAACCCTAAACTTGTTTTCTTTTCTTTTTCCTCTTTGGCCGATCGTTATACCCTAACACATAGGGTGTGTCGATTTTGGTTCATCCAAAACAAGTGTTTTATTATTACTTGCATAATCTCTTATTCGTTATAGTTTGTGTGTACAAGAACGAGGTAACAATACACTATTGTTGTTATCAAGAGATCAAATAACAAAACGGTAAGGGGTTATTCATTGATCTAGTTTCTTCATTGTTCAAGAATCAAGATTTGCTAACGGGTACGCTTTCTTTATGTTTAAGTTAATTCTTTATGTGTTATACTTATTTGTTTACACGCTTCCGCACTTGTGTACTTTGTGTTATGGAATTATATGATTGTCATGGTTTTCAAATTCCAACAGCATATATATCCAACCAAAACTCATAATTGCATATATATCCTTCTAAAGCCTTAAAATTGTCAAATATATCCGACCAAAACTCATAATTGCATATATATCGTTCCAAAACCTTAAAATTATCAAATATATCCAAATGATTAATTTAAATATATTTAATAGAAAAAAATGTCTAATAATTATAATTGATATATAAAATGACGATTATACCCTTATTCTTATTAATTTTTATTTTTTTTTTAATTTTTTTTTTTACAATTACAAAATATCATTTTATTGGTTTGAATTTTATTATGTCATTTGATCTATATTCTATATATATAGGAGTTTACATTTAGATGGAACAATGAATGGTGCTGTTGATATTCTTATTCAAGATTCGTCGATACCAAATACGGTTGAGTCGCCGAACATGGTTGCTCTTTCTTTTCATAAAATATAGTTAAAGGATATTTTGTAATTGTAAAAAAATAATAATAAGAATAAGGGTATAATCGTCATTTTATATATCAATTATAATTATTAGACATTTTTTTTTATTAAATATGCTCAAAATAATCATTTGGATATATTTGACAATTTTAAGGCTTTGAAAGGATATATATGCAATTATGAGTTTTGCTTGGATATATTTGACAATTTTAATGCTTTGGAAGGATATATATGCAATTATGAGTTTTGGTTGGATATATATGCAATTATGAGGCTTTGTAGGGATATATATGCAATTCCCCCTAGAATTTTGCATACAAACTCTATCAATAATTTAATGAAATCATGTTTAGTAAACGCTTCAATTAAATGCTTTCTACAAATCTGTATTGACAAAAGAAAAGTTATAAAACTAGTTCACTAAATAAGATCATGTCAACAACAAAGGGCAATAACGACTAAACGTAAATCTTTTATATAATAAAACAAAACCCTTAGTGGGGACTTTTACATTTCAAAAAAATCAAATCATACCTTATTAAGTAATAATCAAATTATCATTATTATTATTTTCTTAAATATTAAATAAGAAAAGCCTAAATACTTCTAAATTTATCCATATTCTACAAAAAAAAAGAATGTGATTTGTAATCATTCAATAAAAACTTACAAAAATATATGTGTCAAAATATAAAAAATTAAAACTTGAAAAGGGTGGAGCAAGTTTTTCAAAGATTTGGGCTGAAACTTAAAATTCAGTATCATTCCCACTAAATATTTGAAGTCCCAACATTCCCAAATTCCTCTTCCATCAATCAAACTCGATCTCTTATCATTCATTCACGCACAATCATTGACGCAAGAACATCTCCTCCAAATCTAATTAATATTAAAACCCACTACATTCGTAAATAACCATAATTCAATACCTCAATCAAAGTACAATGGTTTTGAAGGTCCTGTTATAATAATTAAAACCCGAAATTAAAAATAATAATTTATTTAAATGATTAGAAAAAACCCCGCGCGTGCGCGGACATTATATCTAGTATGTATCATATAATTGTTTCAAGACTATACCTTCAAATATCTAAAGAGCAACAAATAGCTACTATTGAAAACACTTATATATGTATTTTAGCAAAACCTTCTCATTTTCACCCATTGTGTATGTTTACACCACTAAAATTAAAGTGTCCACATAAAACAGTTTAATCACCGTGGAAGTTTAATCACCGTGGAAGACGGTATTGGGACCCATAACCCGTGGAGGACGGTATTGGGAGTTACTTTACTTTTATTTTTTATTTTTTATAAAACTGTTTAATCATTTTGGAAAGTCCAACTTTTTATGTTGCTCAAGGTTTAACCTGGAAGTTAATCGTATTAGCTTTCTAAGATCGGAAAATGTTGAAATCTCAATTTCATTGTTAGTTTGAATCTAATCAAGCCGTCAAAAAACTGTTTTTTTTGTTTTTGTTTGTTTGTTTGTTTGTTTTTTTTTTTCCCCCTTAAACTCCTTCAGATGTAAAAGTTCAACCTTCAACATTTTTAACGGGTATACACTCAAATTCTCCTATCCTATAAGTTTATATTCCTTCAAGCGCCACCAAGATTTATGCATGCTAAATAGTTAATAAATTGAGTTTATATTCCATCCCCAACTGCTTTACCCTTTACACACCTGGTGTGAACAAGGGCTTACTGTAATACATGTAAAACTCAAATAAATAAACAGTGATGATACTTTGTTTTGTCAGTGACTTGTAGACTCAATTATATTACCTTCTCTAAATAGATTATGTCTCTGAAATACGTCTTTACCTGAGTTCTGGACTTTAAACCGTGTTTAGGTCTGAAACAAAAATTAAATTTTGAAAATTCCAAGTAACTGTAAGAGTGTAAAACGACAGTAAAATAGATATGACTAATGACACACCTATGCAAAATCTCAAGTTCACGAAATTTATAATCATATGAGCATAAGTTAGCACATCATACACTTCATTCCATGTAACTCTACACTTCATTCCATGTAACTCTGCTAACAACTAACGTTTCCTCCTAAGACCTAATTAACAACCCAATTTGACCCACACTCATTCAACATTTTGACCAAAAATCTATCAAACATGAACCTATATAGATAGGACTCAACAAAGTGAGTAAGTGACAACAAAGGGCTTTACCTTTCCAAAACCCAATGTATTAGCAGTCCATAGACGCAACCTGTATGCGATCACAAATATCAAACATTAGTCATATATACCTGATTGGTTTCAGCCAGTGGTTTTGTCACATAAAGCACATTGATACTTGCACTTGTATATACTTAGAATTATGAGAATAACCATCTCAAAGACTTTGTAAAAACATATATACTTGCACTTGTATATATTGCGCGATTATGTTAACTCTTTAGCCGATTACAAACTCAATTTTCTGGATTTTTACATACTTTCAAGGCAAAAGCTAAAAACGTACTACCACACGGTCAAAACAACGCTCCAAATCATAGCCCATTAATTATGTTAGACATTTCAACAAACACCTTTGGGCAGCCAATTTCACGTTGAGAAGTGTAACAAAACCTAACACACGATAAAATCTGAACCACAATTAAAGCTTATGTTAGTGGATGGCATGATTAAAGTTATAATGCAATAAAAGTCTAGTCTTCCCACTCCCAATAAACCAGTTGCGCTATATGTTTTAATGCAATATAAGTGCACTCTCCCCTACCCCAACTCTTCTTTAAAGTCATTCCTGATATGATTATTATCAATCAAATTGTCTTGCTCAACCCGACTATAAAAAGCCAATACTTGTTCTTATAATTTCAAGTAAATTTCCAAAAATGAAGACACCACAAGCAATAATTCACTTATCATCTTCCTCTCTTATTTCTTTTCTCTTTTCTTGTCTCGCGATAATATGTCTTTTTTCTGCCACTGTCTCTGCTTCCTATGGTGGTAATGAGACTGATTATCATGCGTTGTTGTCATTTAAGTCGATGATCACCCATGATCCATACAAAGTTCTAACCTCGTGGAACCATTCCTTTCATTTCTGTGACTGGAGTGGTATTTCATGTGGAAAGCGGCACAAACGAGTGACTGCTTTAGGACTGGTTTCGCAAGGCTTAGAAGGCTCGTTGTCTCCTCATGTAGGAAACCTCAGCTTCCTCCGTGTGCTTAATCTCGGGAACAACAGCTTTCAAGGTACCATTCCTCATGAACTTGGTCGTCTATCTAGGCTAAGCCATCTTTATCTTAGTATAAACAAATTTGGTGGAGTCATTCCAACAAACTTCTCTGGTTGTTCTAACCTCGAAGAGCTTCGGCTAGATGGAAATGAGCTAACTGGAAGCATACCCAAGGAGGTGAGTTTACTCTCGAAACTTACTCGTCTTATAATTCAAAACAATAAGTTAACAGGTGGAATCCCACCTTTCTTGGGGAATATCACATCAATGGAATGGTTCTCTGCTCGTGGAAACCCGTTGGGTGGGAGCATTCCAGATACCTTGGGTCATTGGAAAAGCTTGACGTTATTTTACTGTGCTGAATGCAGCTTATATGGAAGCATCCCTCAGTCCATTTTCAACCTCTCACTCCTAGTTAATATTTCCTTAGCTGATAATCACCTCACTGGTAGTCTTCCTTCAGAAATTGGTAATCAGCTCCCAAATCTTGAGTGGCTTCAGTTAAGGAATAACGAACTGACCGGAGTTCTTCCACCTTCTCTTTCTAATTGTTCTAAATTAGGACATCTTGAAATGAGTTACAACAATTTTAGTGGGAAGTTGACTATCGACTTTTCAAAACTAAGAGATATTTATGAAATTAGATTACAGAATAACAACTTCCATGGATTCGGAGAAGGTGATGACATGAGGTTTATAGATTCTTTGAAAAACTGCACCAGATTAGTATATTTGGGACTTGATAATTGCAACCTTATAGGTGTGCTTCCGATATCTATAGGTAATCTTTCTGATCAACTCAGCCATCTATATTTAGGACAAAATCAATTATTTGGAAGCCTCCCTTCAAGTATAGGTAGTCTAGTTGGTTTGACCTTATTAGATTTACTAGCTAATCGATTCACAGGAAAAATCCCCACTACCATTGGTAAACTACACAAGCTACAATTTCTTGGTCTAGATAGCAATCAATTTTCAGGGCCTATCCCTGATGCCATCGGGAACCTATCATTATTGACTACACTTTATTTAGATTTAAACAAATTAGAAGGCCATATTCCATCAAGCCTTGGGAATTGCAAAGAAATTAATGGGCTTTACCTTGAACACAATAGACTCACTGGAAAAATACCCAAACAAATTCTTCAACTTCCATCACTAACTATTACTTTAAATCTTTCTCTAAACAACCTGTCTGGTTCAATTCCATCAGAGATTAAAGATCTCAAGTTGTTGAGCGAGCTCGATTTTTCTTATAATAATTTATCAGGCAACATTACTAGTAGCCTTGGTGAGTGCATTAGCCTTACAAAGTTATACCTTAGTGGCAACATATTTGAAGGCATAATACCATCTTCATTCAGTTCCTTGGGAGGATTGGGGGTACTAGACATTTCCCAAAATAAATTATCAGGCAAAATTCCTCAATTCTTAGAGAAATGGGTTTCCTTAGAATTTTTGAACCTATCCTTTAATGACTTTGAGGGTGAAGTGCCGGTTGTAGGAGTGTTTGCCAATGCAAGTGCATTTTCGGTTTTGGGGAACAATAGGCTTTGTGGTGGCTTGGATACGCTTAAGTTACCCAAATGCAAGGAGAGGGGTAGTAAGAAAAAAAAGTTTCCATTCTTCATATTAGTCATTGTGATTGCACCAACATTGCTCATCGTATCATGCTGTCTATATCTTTTGTGTAAGAAGAAACGCAACAGTCAACCATCTCAGTCTTCAGGGAATGAAAGGTTCTTGAAAGTTTCATACAATCAGCTTCTCAAGGCTACTGATGGGTTCTCTACAACAAATTTGATTGGCGAGGGTGGGCACAGCTCTGTTTATAAAGGAATCCTCGATTCTAATAATAACAAACCTGTTGCTGTCAAAGTTTTGCATCTTCAAAATAAAGGAGCTCACAAAAGCTTTATAGCAGAATGTGAAGCATGGCGTAATATTAGACACCGTAATCTGTTGAAGATAATAACTTCATGTTCAAGTACTGATTTCCATGGCAATGATTTTAAAGCTCTGGTTTACGAGTTTATGCCCAATGGAAGTGTACACGATTTGCTTCATTCAAGTGCATATGCATCGAAACTCAACCTTCTTCAAAGAATAAATATTCTGAGGGATGTTGCAACCGCGATTGATTATCTTCACAACCGCTGCCAAACAACGATTGTTCATGGTGACTTGAAGCCTAGTAACATTCTACTTGATGATGATATGGTTGCTCATGTTGGAGACTTTGGTTTAGCTCGACTACTTGGTACAGACTTAAACCACAGCTCAACCGGGGTTAAAGGAACAATTGGTTATGCACCTCCAGGTAATATATGATTCTTGTATTCCATGATGCTTATATTTGTACTTGCAGATTACAGTTTTGTAAACTAACTGTTCATTTTAATTTGCAGAGTATGGTATCGGGAGCGAGATGACAAGTTGTGGGGACGTCTACAGTTTTGGAATATTATTACTAGAGGTGATGACTGGGAAAAAGCCAACACACGACATGTTTATTGAAGGTCTTAGCCTTCATAAATTTGCTTACATGGCATTACCAGATCATGTAGTCGATGTTATTGATGATGATGCAATTGTGTTGCAAAGTACGGAAGCGAATGCAAAGAAAGTGGAAGAATGTTTGGTTGCAACTATCAAGATTGGAGTATCATGCTCTATGGATTCCCCACCCCAACGATCGAAAATTGAAATTGTTGTCAATGAGTTGCAGCGTATTTTCGATGTGCTCCAAAATATATAAGGTACTCTGTTCTCTCCTTTTGCAGAATATGATTTTACGTGAGTTTGTTAATAAGTCATCACTAACATGGTTTTATTTTTGAACTCTTTCAGGTCTATCATCAAGCTTGTATGGTGAAGTTGAGAGTAACTGCTACAAGGAGCAGTGCATGTCGTAGTTAAATAAATGTTAAATTGTTAAAGATGTTTGTAATTGTGGTTTAATTTTCTTGTTGCATATGTTTAAGAGACGTAAGAGTATGTTTCCTTTCCTGGTGATGTATCGTATGTGTCAAATGTGTTTATGATTAAGTGTTGTTTAATCCTCCTCAATCGTATTTTTGGAGTTGAATTCTACTTAAGTTTTAATTGCCACAATATTGTGTTAATCATACTGTTTGATTTCTTAATGAAAATGCTACTGTTATTCATATTCTTTGACTTATAGTTCTATAAATTTGACTTTTCTTGAATCTCTTATTGAGAAAAGTTAAAGTTTTCATGTTAACATGGTTGGACCCAATACTCAAAACATTCATAAGTAAAAATGGGGCGATATAACGATGGCAGAGGATGTGTATGAGCATCATTTTTATGCTCATGCTGAATTTGGATTTGCAAGGCAATGTTTTTTTGGTTTTTTCAGCTGGTTTTATTCTTTGGCATTTGTATAAGCTTTCTGGGACATATTGGTTTTTTGAACATTATTATCTCAGTTTTATCTCTCTGTTCATTAGCCAGTCTGTTCTGGGACATATTGGTGTTTGGATTTGGTGTGATACTTGGCAGTTTAACTGTCTTTTCTTAATTGGAATAATTTGTTAAATGGTATTAGTTGGTTAAGTTTTATGGGTATTGTTTTGAATAGTTATGTTGTCTTCAGCTGTAGATTTATGGGTTCAAAGGGTGTTTGGGTTAACACCAAGTTGGGGAGTAGATTTTTTGCTGATAATGTTGATGGTAGTACTGGTTTGTGGATTTGTAACAAGATATTTATCATCGATAAAGGTTGTAAGATGACTTATAAAGGTTGGAGTATTTCTATATATTAGTTGGGGCTTTTGGTTCGAAAGTATGAAATATAGTTCAACTATATATTCTTTGTTTCTTTGATATGATACTTTTTGTATTCCTTATACAGTTAGTACAATTCTATTTTCATCGGATAAGCGTTTGGATAAGCAATCCCAAACTCAAAACTGCGTATTGCTGTTTAGTCTAAGCAAGCCCAAACAGCCCTTAAGCCCTTAATGTGCAGCTTTATGGTTATCATTGTTGTTTTAGGATGTGTTTGGTAAAAGTAGCAGTGAGCAGTAGCAGTGAGCTGTGAGCAGTAGCGACAGCTCACAGCCCACCGCTCACAGCTTCTTAAAGAAGCATTGGAAAAATGAGCATTCCTAAAAAATCGCAAAGCTCACCGCTCCTTTGCCAAACGAACAATAAAAATCAAAAAGCTCATTGCTCACTGCTCATCGTCCCAAAAAGCTCCGCGCCAAACATAGCCTTAATACAACATGCTATTTAAACTAAAATGCAAAAAGCCAATTACTTATGCTATTTTCTTACTTGGATATATGTTTTAGGATGATCGTGTCCCATCATCTCGTCATAGAATAGAAAAGAGAAACAGGATGATGCATGGTATGTAGCGTTTGGGTATCCTGAAAGTTTTTGTCATCTAGTTTTACAAATGATTAATACGCCATATTTACTTTTTTAATGAAATGACCCGAACTGACCCGTTTTAAGCTATTTTTAATTTTAATATATTTTTTACATAGCCCGAACAGACATGCAGGACCTGAATTTTAAGCTATGAAAGACCAGAACCGACATGTTGAATCTGTTTTTTAAGCTGTTTATATCTTTTTAACACAATCTGAACTGAACCATTTTATACGGGTCGATGTAGCCAGAAAAACAGCTCCAAGGGGCCTGTTGCAGCTTTGTAAAATAGAAGAAAAAAATTATATATTTTTTTTTGGGTACTCTCCATTAATAAGTAGTCAGTATGTTAATTATGAGTAAAAAAGTTCAAAAGTAAAACGGGTCGAAATAGACATCTGTACTAGTGTTGGTTAGTTGTTGTACTGAAAGTCAACAAAACATAATATTGGGCCAAAAAGTCCATTAAGGGGTCAACTTGGGCTTAAAATGTGCAAACGAGTCCAAAATGGTTTTTAATCGATATATAACGTTTTGATACGTAAAAATATTTATAGTAAGTTGGAAAACATTCCAAAACTCATTTTTGTCACCCGAAACCACTATTGGGCCGAAAAGTCCATCATAAGCCCAATAGTCCAATTTTAGCCCGAAAACAAATAAACCTTTTTAGTTTACGTTAAGTTTTAAATAGTCAAATAAGCACTTTAATTAAGCCACGGGGTCAAAAAGTCAACATAGGCCGAAAGTTTGTTGGGCTCGGCCCAATTTTGTACCGTACATGTCATAAGCCCAAAAATTTGTCTAAACCTTTAAGCCCTTTTTGGTCCAAATAGATTTTTGTAGTTACGTTTTAATTAACCAATTAAGCACTTAATAATAAGTAATTAGTCAATAAGTCAACCAAGGTCAAAACAAGTTGGGTTCGACCCAAACTTGTGTCGTACGACCCTTGGACACAATTACAAGTCGAAAAACAATAAGCTATAGCTTATTCAATAAGCTATTCCAAATAAGTTGTTAAGCACTAATTTCACCCTTTCACCACTAGAGCCAAAATTTTATGTTTTTCAAAACCCCAATTTTTATTTTGACCAAAATGTGGCCGATTAGTGAGTGTATATTTCGTTTTAAACTCGCGTAATTTACACGAAACACATTTGTACCATCAAACTAGCACCACAAGTAACAAGATTTACCACACAAGCAAGAAATGACATAATTTGTATGCATGTTCAAAAAAAATCGAGCACTAGTTAATATATACCAAACCCTAGCTTTTTCAATTAAACAAAACGTATACATTTAGCACTTTGTATCACTTTTAAATATCAAGATAACATGTAATGAATAAGATTAGATGAGTTTGTGAGTGTCCTTACAAACGGTGTGTTTGAACGAGCCTAGGAGAACCAAGAAAAGACCCAAAATGCTTCAAATTTACCCAAGACACGTTCCGATCGTTCCCAAAAGCTCAAAAGTACACTTTGATTATCTTGAAACTCAATAGAATTTTGTAGATCTTGATTTTTATGATTGTTCGAATGGTGGAAGTGAAAGAGTTTGGAGAGCAAGTTCTTGATGATAAAATGTGTATGTGTTTAGTTATGTGTTACTAATTAAGTAAGAAACAAAATATATAATGTCATCATCCACTAACAAGATCAAGGTGTATCAAATATTTGTCTCCTTGTGGGGAGTTGGGCTGTAAACGAAAACCAAGAGGGGGAGGGAAAAGATTTTGAGCCTCGTTGCTGTATCGTGTGTCGGTGTGAGCTTAAATGTTACCGTAAAGTCCCGGTTTGACCTTTTTGGACACGTACACGCAAAATAAAGTTTTTATCGACGTTTTTGTCAGAATAATAATGAAATATTATTATTTTCTCAAAAATGTATTTATTTGACTTTTACCATATCTACTGTGGTGTCGGTACGCGTGTGGGGTTGTTTTTAAGTAAGTGCGAGAAAGCTTCTCAGTTTATAAAGTAACTTGTCAGTAACTAACAGAAATAGAATAATTTATGTTTACTGACAAAAATAGGCAGTTTTAGTGGTGACTGTAAGCTATAGTCAGCGGGATGGCTTCCCGAAATGTTCACGTGAGCTAAAAAATGTTCAGTTATGCATATAAATGCGCAGTTTAGTAATAATAAATAAATATTTATTATTAAAATAAGGTTGAAAATTACCATTTGTCACAGTGGTGGTGGTGGGTGGTGGTGTTGGTAGGTGGTGGGCGGTGGTGGTGGTGATGGGTGATGGTCGTGGTGGGTGACGGTGACGGTGGGTGGCGGTGGTGGTGGTAGGTGGGCGGTGGTGGTGGTGATGGGTGACGGTGCAATGGTAATGGTAGGTGGGTGGTGGGGCGGTGGTGGTGGTGGTGGTGGGTGATGGTGGCATAGTGGTAAGCATAGTGGTGACGGTGGCATAAATATATATTGTTTGTATATGTTAACAAGGATTTACCACTTAGCATCCCAACCGGTTGAGTTTTAGGATATAAAGATTTATTTCATAAATCATCCCTTTGGTTAATATATGTTACAAAGATAGTCCTTGTGGTTACCAAAATAGTCCTGGTGAATGTGAAAGGACAAAATTGCCCCCACCGTTAACTTTCAATTGGATGGAAAAAAGCTCAAAAGAGCGGTCAACTCAATTTGGACAACCACAAGGACCATTGGTGTAATTTTTTGCGTTTTAGGACGAAACATGCAATTTTGCTACAACCACAAGGACGATTTATGTAATTTACTCTAATAAGTATATACTAAGAATTTGTTTTTAAGCGGAAATGTGAATAGTTACATGTTAGTGATTAAAGAAATACGGAGTAACAAATTTTCTGAAAACCAAATACGGAGTAACAAATTTTTTGAAAACCTTTATTAAATTGTTATGGTCATAGTACCTGGCAAAGGCAACAAATAAATGAAGTGGATGAGCATACCCAAATATAATGACTTTGTGATTACAAGAATAAGTTATTATGTAGTTTTCGATTTTTAAAGGCACTCATAAGTTAATTTGTTGCTAAAAAACAATGTATAAACTCAAATGCAACTTCTTTACTATTTACCAACAGTGTACTACTAATCTGTGTTTGATGGTTGACTAGTGAAAAAGGATAAAACAATGACGGTTTGCCACTCACCGGCTACAATACATGCTTTTAACCATATACAACGAAAATAACCAGTTGCATAAAATATGTCAGCCAGACACTCGCGCTTAAACCACATATTAGAAAAGTTATACCGCACCGGGGGAGAGTTCGTTCAAGTGTTTTGGGTGTATAGGACTGTAATCCATTCCAAAACAAGATCATGCCATGAATTTACCACAAGCTTTAGACTACTCGTTAAAGACTCGTGTATGGCCTTAATGAGCAGGGTTCACCGACTATACTAAAACAAATAGGCACCGAACCAAATGGATTTACCAGTTTTGCACTCTCATAGTATCAGCATTAGTCGATAAATAGCAAAAAGAAAGTCGCTCTATTTTAAAAGACTGCCAAGTAAAAAAGTAGAAACCATAAAAGGGGACGACTTCAAATCATATTAATACAATCCTATTTGTTCACGCAACATACTTGGAACCATATGCAACTCAATGATAAGTATCTAATAAATAAGACGACACACAGTTGAAAAGGTAAACTCACTGGGTGACACATGCATGTGAATGTAAAAAATCTCTTAAAGACCACAAATCGCGAATTTTATATGCTACAATATGACAACACAAATCACAAAGCTAAGTAACTCGATAACCGCAGCAACAGGAAGACGACGACATGACTGACTTTCAGACCCATACTGAGCAACTGCTGGACAACTCTGGACCTTCTTAAACATGTCCTAGTACTCACTGGAACAGTAGATACATAAACACATTAATAAAAAATAGACGGATGACCATGTGCTTCATTATAGCATAATAAAAAGCAAGATTATAAACAAACGATAAAGTAAATAGGTAAAGACAGAAATTGACTAGAAAGTATTTCCACTTTACATTAATAGGGACAGTAAGCATGCAAAAACATAACTTAATAAAACATTCGACAAAAACAATACAGACCTGATCATTGTTTTCTTCTTCTGTAGGGGAATTCTGGGATTCTAATGGTTTGTCTGCACCGCAGTTCTGTCGGTTACATTTGGTCCTAAAAGGATAGTTTATGTTGTCACACTTCCAGCTCCCTTCTGGCATATCCGCTTCTGAAACAAAATAAGATATATATATATATATAAGTTTTAGAATCGAACATCAAATATAGGTAAGCAAATATATACATGAAGTACTTACTCGAACTCTTGGCTGGTTTGCAACCTGCATATTAGTGCCATAGAAATAAATTAGAATGACACGTTTTAAACATAGCTAAAAAGCTTCAATGTGACAAAAATAGAGCTGGTATAAAGATGGCGTCTCAGACCTGAGATCCTGGTTTAGGTGTGTTGCATTTCCTCATGTTACAGACTGTTCTGAAGGAGAAATTGACATTTCCACATTTTGGGCATTCCCAGTCATTTTCTGGTGTTCCATCTGTAAGAAGCAAATGAAACAATGAAAAACAGATCGTAAATTACAATCATCTACTAGTCTGTGTAGCGGTATATGAATAAGTTAGATATAACAAACCTTTCTTTTGAGATGTCTCTTCTGGAAAGAATCCAGGCCGTGGTCCCTATAAAAATTCAAAAACCAAATGATCCATCAATATAGCATCACATGTTTATATTTTAGGAACCCAAGAGAGAATACACATGTTGTTAACACAAATAATCAAATTTACTCGTTGCAATTAGTTGATAGATATAACAAAAATCAGACATACCATGGTAGCCTGAGCAATGGGCAATCGCAAACCAAATTGTTCCATCAGCTGAGGTAAACCATACAAAGCGCCTGCAAAAAGGTTCAACGTTGGTTTCAGCAAGATGTCATAAAGTAGCACGCAATGCAAATCATCATAAAGAGATAGAAAAGTCGATAATGCATTTCATTTAGATTCAAAGTGGAGAAGATAGAGGTTGTGGGTTCAAGCCTCGCTGGAGGGATTTGTGAGATAGGTGGTACAGGTGTGAAAAAATTGCCGTTCTAAAAAAAAAAAAAAAAAAAAAGTGGACAAGATAAGTTTTAGAATACCAGAATTTCTGAACAACAAACGGTAAACAATAAAAAGGCCAAAATCAACCAACAAACACATACCCGTTCCTATCATGGGCCCACCTGAATAAGCAGAACCATCATAAGGATAGAGAGTTGCAAAGGACGATAAGGGTTCCCTCCAGGCAGACGGTTGTTGTAGCGGAACCATCATAAGGAGGCATACATGTTCCATTGAGGGGAGAAGCAGCATAAGGTGTTACACCCATATACATTGAAGAGGGTGCACCAGAACCTGCATAAGGAGAAGACGAGGAGTAGCCTTGTGGGGTCGGCATTTGCCTTGGAGCAGATTTCTGTAAAACAAACATTTCGTTGAAAGACTAATTAATAAAGATAACTATAGGAAAAAAATACATATCGGCAAAAGAATATATGATAACCAAATAACTTAAACTTAATTATACTCATCGTAGAACTAAAATCTAGTATAAATACAACTGATCGTTACCAAAACTACCAAGAGTAATCAGTTTCTTTAGTGCGTTGGTTCTATGAAATCTGTTGTAACTCAACTAGAGGAATATAAAGCACACTTTCAAACAAAAATTAAATCGGTAGATATGTCTAGCTCATAACAAGAGTGAGAGACTGGTCTTGAAAACGCCTATTTTCTTAAAGCCAAAAAAATGATAGCTACTGTGATATGTGTAATAAAGGGATTGTGTAACTTACTGAGTTATGATCAGCTGGTCTTGGCTGTGTACAGTTGCGCATATTGCAAGTTGTCCGAAAAGAAAAGTTGACATTCCCACAGCTAAGACAGGTCCAGTCATCTTCTCTACGACCACCTAAATCATAATCACCACAAATTAATACCGCAGAATACAATTCCATACTTTGTTGTGTCATCTCATACAAAATAAAATTATGGGTCCCTGTCTAAACTCACAAGAGAATAAATTTTATGCACACGTATCTAAAGGCTTTAGAAAAACCGTAAAGCTTTAGGGTGTACTTTAGAGCTGAAACAAATAGAAACTAAACTGGGGCTAAATAAGGGGATGTTTGTTTAAGCTTATTTTTAGGCTTATGAGCTTATTTGACTCTACTGATATCTCATACGCCCATATTTTCCAGCTTAATTTCAGACTTGTGGGCTTATTATGACTTAAAGATTGATAATAAGCTCATAAGGAAGAAAAAAGCCGGATAAAGATGAGCTTATGAGATATAAGCCGAACCAAATAAGATCACACTACTACACAAAAGGTTATATAGATCACTTCATATAGATCGGTTATGTTAAAAACTGATCTATGTAAGGGAAAAGAGAGGAAAATATAATAAATAGATGGGTTTTTTGGTTAATAACCGATCTATATAGTTTCAAAATTTAATAGATCGGTTATTAACGAAAAAACCGATCTATATACTTCTCAAAATTCACCAAAATATTTTAGCGGGATATAAATTTTGGTTTGCCGCCGATGCACCAATATTCCCCAAAATTTAGACACACTACGCCTCATTTCCCCAAATTTCCCCAAAATCAAATACCCTCACCAAAAAAAACCCTAGGCACCAATATTCCCCAACAAATCAATCAACTAAAAGAAGAAATGGACATCAGTGAAGAACAAAGACCAATTAACAAGAAAGCCTTCAGCGAACTCTTCGAAACCAACGTAAACCTTCATTCTTTCAATCGATTGGTTATTTTTTATAAATATATGTTTTTATATTATGTTGTTGTTGTTAACAGGATCTGTTTGATGAAGATATCGGAAACATGATTCGCAACAAACGCAACCGTTTGATTTTCCAGGTCTCTCATCTCTTTCAATTCGGAGCCGAACATCTCGCTAGAAGGTACCAGTAGTTATATAAATTTTAATAATTAATATAAGCTTTCACGATTATGTTTAGTGTATACATTTATTTGGAATACTTAATAAATATGTTTTTGTTTGTTTGTCATCTACTGATTTGTGTTTTAGCCTTATTTTTAATCTTTTTGTCTTATATAAGTTTCTTATGTTATAATAAGCTTTTCAATATAAGCCACAAAAAGTGAGCTTATGAAACATAAGCCGAAACAAACACCCCCTTAAATACTTGGTGATGGATTGAACTGGAGTGAAATTAGTAATTTGTGGTAAATGGATATTCTTTTCTGTTGTTATTTATGGATTTCTAAATTTGCGCCTGGACGTAGGTATTTGGATTTGAGATTTATGTAATTTTATGTTGCTTTTGTCAAAGAAATGGGTTGCGCACCAAATGTTTGATGTAACATCTAAGTGAAAAAAAATCTTGTGGAAATTGTATCAGATTGTGCTAGAAGCAGATGGTTATCAGCCTTACCTTATATCTCCAGAGAAAGGTCTGCGTTCTTTGATAAAAGGTGTATTAGAGCTGGCGAAGGAGCCATCGCGTCTCTGTGTTGACGAGGTAACAGCACTCACAATTTAATGTCAGTTTCCTTTAAAGTTTGAGCTGTTTTACATTTTTTAAAACCCTCTTCTTATTGGTGATTTTGTATGATTCCCTTTATTTGCTTGCTACTGTCATGCCTATGTATTTTGTTCTGTGTTTGTGCGTTTGCTTGTCATTTTGGGTATGTGTATCATTATAAGAGAAGTATTGTATGATAATGATTGTTGTAATTGGTTTAAATGTTTTGGATGTTGGATTGCAGATGTGTGCTTTGTACAAACGAGCTGAAGGCATGTTCTTTATGTGGTTTGTGGTTTGTGCTTAGGATACTCTTAACGCCTGAGGCTACAAGTTCTTGCGGATTGATGGTACTACCAAAGCTAGTGATTTTATGTTGAAGTATCAATAATCAGCTTAAACGCATATCCAACCACTCCTTAATGAATACACAATGGATATGACTGATCATCAATTCATCATTTGTTATTTATTGTTACTGCTATGATATACCTTGCTAGGATTTTGTTAAAGCAATAATGAGGTGGAAAGTAGTTAAAAAAGCTGAATGTTAACTGGTTTGCAGACTAAGTGCATTATTTATGTTCTTGATATATAATAGCTCAATTCAGAATTTCACTTACTTATCCATGTTATTACATAGACTATGCTGATATTTGTTCATTAGTGTGGTGTATTTGTTACATTTGGTTAATAGTCAATGTTTTTTTTGTAGGTTGCACATGCAGTGGCGAGACATACGGCTGAGCATATTACAAAGAAACTCTGGTTTCTGATCACACAGCTAATATTGTTTCAATATTTTGAAATAAGAGACGCCATTGCAATATCAGATCTTCTGCTTGAGCTTCCTTTTTCCCGGAGGTATGTTATAGATTTATTGATGGATACTAGTGGTTGACGTATGAATGGTAAATTAATGATTTCTTCTATCAACATTTTAATGGTACACGTACAGAATACATTTTTTGTTTCGCTATAATAATTATAGCTATGGTGTCTGTTACATTTGCCTAAGTGTATTGTGGCATTTCATTTTCAAATACAATAATAGACGTGACTATTTCGACACATTTAATTCTAAACTGACTTGTAATTAAAAATTTTGTTTAAGAAAACTCTTGAACGAGTCAAAAGTCATCGAATATTGATCTTTCTAGAGGATGAGCACACCTTCTAAAATTATAGTTTAACATGTTTTACGACATTTTAATTCAGTGTATTTGGTGCAGAATATAAGCAAGGGTTTGTGCTATTGTTTCTTCCAATAATGACAATATCCAAAAACATTTGCATTATAAAGTTATATATCCACAAATAATTCCGTGCGTATTCTTAGGCTAGATGTAAGATTTACATATGTATATACATTCGAGGGGGGGTGTTAGACAGTGTTTATATACTCTGTTCGTCATGTACCTTCTGCATCAGCTATACTCTTCTCCTGCACCCTCACACAATAGATATTTTGCTACTGTCACATGTTTTTCATTTAGATTTATTAGATAACGGTTCTATATCACTATATATATAGAAATCGTTTGTACTACTATTCGTTTTTTTATCATTCTATTCTCTACTAGATCCACGTTACTCATAACTTCTTCATTCTTTGTCAATTCTGCTACATAACAGTTTTACGAATGTACACTTCAGTAAACCAATTTATTTGGAGGTTCTGCCTGATGATATGTGTATGTAACGGATGTAGGATGGAGAGCGAAGCTGATTACATAGGGTTGATGTTGATGGCTTCTGCTGGGTACGATCCTCGCCTTGCACCAAAGGTATATGAGAAATTGAGTAAAGTAGGTCCACAGATACCAAGTTTTCTACATTACCTTACTACCCATCCATCAGGAGAGAACAGAAGTAAAGCGCTATCAAAAGCTTGGGTCATGCAAGAAGCACTTTCAAATTATCGAGAAACCAAAAAAGGGCGAAAGGTTGATGACTTTTTCCTATAGCCAACATATCTAAAAGGGGTGTTTGGATGCAAATCATATCCGTGATGGAAATGCTTATTTGATGATTGCTGGTGGAGTTGATTGCATTAATCCCATTTCAATGGGAGGTTTTGCTGCTTGTAGAGCATTGTCTCGAAGAAATGATGATCCCACACTGCTTGCAGGCCTTGGGACAAAGACAAAGATAGAGTTGTAGTTCAATTAAATGGTATTGTATTTTTTTGAATCCGTTTTGTTTGGTATCGCAAGATGATGATATTGTTGAACATATATGTATCTGATTAATATTGTTAGTGTATTATGTGTGCAATGGAACAGATATTTCAAGAAAATATTGTTTCAATAATTTTTTTTTTTCCTTTTGAAAATTAACATAAAGATCGGTTCTTAGGTATTAACTGATCTATATGTGTTCTCATATAGATCGGTTATTGTGTATCAACCGATCTATATGTGCTTCATATAGATCGGTTCTCAACCGATCTATATGTGACTCGCTCATAAAGATCACTTTTGTATAGAGCGGTTCAAAACCGATCTATATGTGGGTTTTCCACCGATCTATATAAGCTTTTGTGTAGTAGTGTCATAAGCCCAAAATAAGCTTAAACCAACCCCCCTGAGTTCAACATTTTCACCTGAGAAACCTCCAATAGACCGATTGATGTAACACTAATATGAGTAAATTATGACATCTTCGTCTATAGATGCCATCATAGAAGAAACTTTTGGTCTGGGAACTTTAAATGATCCTTCAACTCGTTTTGCACTTGCAAGAACATCTAATCCTGAAACGTAGTAAACTTACTGTTATTAAAGAAACTGAAAATGAATGACTCCTCAAAACATTAACACTCAAACAAGATACATGAGCCTGATTACAAATGAGGTGCGGAACTTAAGATAGGATATAAGTAGAGTGTATAGGTCAAATAGTACGGATCGGAAACATATAATTTCCTCTCGGACGGATTGGAAATATAGGTCAAATAGTCAAGTGGATTTAATGTTTTACCAGGCCCAGTTAGTTATGTTAACCTTTAGTATTTACTTTGGATTTCATTTGAATGCCCAACCCATCAAAAAGTTACAATTTAGTGGAGTATTTGTTACAGTTTTCTCTTACACACATAAATGGTAGGAACATTTAATAAATAGCATTTTATACCTTCTAATCCAAATTCTGTGAAACAAATTTTTTTATGTTATTTTGATAATGTTCACTTTCGATATATTGTAGCTTAAAATTCGAATTTATTGAGCTAGTACTAAGTTAGTTTTACTTTAGTTTTTTCATGGTAATACTATTAGAATCAAATAACACAAGGTTATATAGAAAATAATACTATGTAAATATGGTTATCACCGAATCTTGTCCCATCGGCACATTTGTATCCTCTTGTAAGGAGTTGAGCAAATAAACAGTTTTAAGTGACTCACTTCAAACTACTTATTTCATGAAGGTAAGAAGAATGTTGGAGAGCTCAAGCACAATTCATCAGTTTGGTGTCTCATTATTATTATTATTTTTTTTTGAAGGGCAAATAAAAAAGATATATTAAAACTCAAACCAAAGATACAACCTGCTACATAGACAGCGCATGTCCCTTTCTATAAGGAATAGATTCAGGGACTGGAGACAAACCTACCAAAAATAGTGAGCAAAACTCACGACCAAGCAAACACAATCAAAAGAAAACCGACATGGCTAACTAAAATTATGACCTAACCCGAAGAAAAAACAAACAACCAAAAGTACATAACCAAACCAAAACAGTTCCAGCAGCTAATTAAACACGACCGATCGGACCACCAAACCACTCTTCTCGCTTCACATCCTCCTTCTTCGACCGGGCTGAAATCCATTCGAAAGTTCGCAACTGAACTTCTTTAAACAAATCCGGAATCATGGAACCATTCCTTCTAAAAATCATCTGGTTCCTATTGCTCCATATAATGTATAGCGTGGACCAAATCACAGCTTTCCATCTCTCTCTATTTATACCGTTAAAAGAATTAATACCTGGTAAAGTGAGAATATCCTGGACCGAAAACACGCCAACATTTTCTAGGCCCCACCATTCGAAAACCTGCTTCCAAACCAATTGAACCTTTGGACATAAAATAAAACAATGGTCCAAAGATTCAATGACGTCATTACAGCTAGGACACAAGAGGGTATTACTCGAGGGGTAGTGAGTCAAAATCATAGATAAACGATCTCATAACGAGACGTTTTAATAAAATACCACATTCAAATACAAAGTTCAACCATTAGAGTTCAAAAGACTCTTAACACATTAAGCAGCGGATAATAAAATAGTTTGCAGCGGAAAAATAAAGTAGTTTGCAGCGGAAAATTTAGATAGAAATAACAAAACACAACCCACAGATAGCCATCCGGAACCTTCAGCCCTTCCTCGTGCACACTTCATAAATCAAATACCTGAGATAACATGCTAAAAAGTCAACACAAAGGTTGAGTGCAATTCATAGGTTTAGTAAAATAATAGTTGGAGCACAAGAATTTTAATCTGGAAGCTTCACATATTCAATCAGGATATCTTTCGTTTGTTTCGCTAAGCTCATGACACACAATGCGTTAACCGAGGTACCAGTAACTCTGGCATAAGTCGACAATAACCGCGGAATTTCATAATCATAACATTTGCCCTCCAGTAGGTATCTTGCCAAATACCTAGGTATTCGATATACAGTACACCCGTGTTGCCTAACTGGTCAACAGGGATGGGACGGTCAATCCTATAGGCCTATAAACTATAATCGCGCTCACCCGCAAGTGATTAATGGTTCATGATCGAGGGTCTTGCTTTTGGCAAGGAAGGTACTTAGCATATATATAGCGTCAATCAGGAATAGCATACAATAAACAATTGTGCTCCAAAAACAGTAAGTAGCATGTATCTCCCCCACGGGGTTTATAAACATTTAAAAGAGATCAAGTGGGGCTATGAATCACACCTTAGTCACAGAGAATACGAGATAAACAATCAGATGGTACGGCACAGCAAATGAACCTCAGCACAACCTAACCAGTTAAATGACATAACTCAGATATAATACTCGAAATCATTTAATAAATAATACTCGTATAAAAAGGTTTTTGTTTCAATGGCGTTTGAAAGAAAATACGTTTAAGTCTCGTGTGGAAGTCTAGAAAAGGGTAAAAAGATGACAAGTCGGCGGAAACGAACGAACACTCAAGAAGGACGAGGGAAGAGAAAAGAAGGAATACGAAAGAAAGAATTAATTCAGAAGAGAATAAATAACCAAACAAACGACCTCGATAGATAGTTTCGGCTTTTCCTCGTTTTTCCCAAAATAGATATTATGATCGTTAAAACATAAGAGTTTTGAAAAGATTTTGGAATATTTAATAAACCATAAATAGTTTAAGTTTTATAAAACATTTCACTAAATTTCGGCATGAATTGCCAGTTTATAAAACATTTCCAAGTCATACGACTTATTTGAATATTCCAATTGTTAACAAGTTTTACAAGTTTAAATATATAATTGGACATATCATTCGCGTGAATATTAGTTGTTTAGTTTTATCGACCATTTTGTATTGTTCGGGTCCAGGTAGGTTAAGCTCTTATGAGTCTAACGTACCCTTCCGTCTCATGTACCAAAGGGTCCATAATGTCCAAATAACCAATACCGTAAATCCAATACGTCCATAACATATATCGTCACAATAATAATCCGAATCCAAGTCCATGCGTTGCAATAACCTCTTAACTATAATTAAACCTTGTTATTTATCTTTTCATAATCGTTAGTCCATTTTAAATAAAACTTAAGCCGAAACCGTAAACCGACACAAATAAATAACAACCACAACAAAAATTATACCCGACTCAATATCAAATAAATAAAACAAATAAATCATTAACGACTAAACTAATAATCACGACTTGACACATTTTAAATAAATAACAACGACGAATAAACAAACTTGGCCGTGACTCGCCATGAGTCACGGCTCGACTCCATCCGAGTCGTTGGGACTCTCGGCCGAACCAAATCCGAACACAATCCTAATCCACACTATCCTACTCCTAGCTCAATCTCTATATCAAAATAAAATAGTTTTTCCATTTGACACAACCACAACTGAAACTGTGAACATAATTATCCCACACAATCCGAATTTAACACAAAACCGAACCAAACACAACACTAACACAACATCACAGAATCAAAGCTAGTCCTAAATAATCCTCAACTCGCCATGACTCGCCGTGAGTCACGGCTCGGCCTTGCCGTGTGGCTGCCGAATCAGTCACTAACCAAACGGACCTCAAACATCTTCAAAAACTAAATAACAACAACATAACAACAAGAATTGAACACAAGAACAATAAAAACCTCATATCATCAAACCCTCATCGAGTCAACTGAGTTGACTCGGTGAGTTTGACCGAGTCAGCCGAGAAAAAGAGAGGGGAGGGTCCACACGAGGGTTTTTATAACAAGGTATAACAACCATTTTTATTAATAAAACTTTATTAAAATCGGATTTAATAAAAAATATGAATTAGGGTTTCAAAATAAGTTAAGAGAAATGAAAGTAAACGGCGCGTGAAGGGTTTTACCGAGAGAAAAGGCGGCGGGGAAGGTGGTAGCAGCTTCGGTGGTGGTGGCAGTAGGCGGTGGTGGCGCGTGGTGGTGTTGTGGTGGGAGCCAAAAGCTCAAAATCTCCAGAAACACGTAAAAGTGGCCGATCTAACGATTCGGCAAAGAAAAGGGTTCGCCGGAAAATATTCCGGTGGTCGGAAAATTTATTTCGTCGACGGTTGGCCGGAATCTGCTAGTGCAGTGGCGGCGGTGGTGGCCGGATATTCAAGAAGAGAGAGAGAGAAGAAGTATTTGTGGGGTGTGTGTGTTTTTGTGATAAAAAAAATGAGATAGTGGGGGTAATAGGGATATATATATGGAAATAAATGTATAGGGTAGTTTTTGTAATAAAGTAAAGTAGAGGGTAAGGTAAAATGGTTAGTCTAGGGACCAAAATAGCCAACGTAGTAATCTTCTAACGATAAACGCTTCGGGGTCCAAACGACATAGCAAACGGATTCGAAAAATTACGAAACTTGCGCCATCGTTCACGAAATAATTTTTCCAATAAAAACGAGTATAAATTTACAATATATTCAAAAATAAATATTTTTGACAAATACGATTTGTTTCGTGCTTCCTAGGCTGTGCTGGTTCACTAATAGGGACAATATTCTCGTTTCTCGCAATAATTCTCGTTTCTCAAGCCCAAACAAGTTCAATAAAAGTTTAAGTTCTCAGGTAATGCAAAGTTTTAAAATAATTGGCTAGAAAGGTTTTGGAAAATTACCGGGTGTTACAATTTAAATATATTAATTCTTCTTCATAAAATGTTTAGAGTTTTGAGTGTTATTTTATGATGTTATACAATCTATTTCACTTACAATTACGTAAACGAACATTAGAAGTACGCAACGAAGTACGGCTACAAAGGACACTCGTTGCTCGTTAGTTACTTGTCTTCTTAAAAGTCTAGATGTCGTCTTCCCAATCTCAAGTCTTCTTAAAAGTCTTCTCTGATTATACATAGAAAATAGATCAAGCCGATAAGGGATTTGTGGATGGCATTCTCTTCACAATTTACGTGTCGCGGACGTTAAACATTAATATTTGAAAATATCATAATCTCTTAAAAGTCTTGGTCAAGATGATAAGGAATTTGTGGAAGCCATTCATTTCACCATTTGCATGTCGATCACAAACTGTTAACATGAAAATTGTTTGTTTCGCGGTTGGTGTAAAACCCCCAAAATATCGCAGCGGAACGATAATGTCAATGGGGTGCTACTTCTCAATATAAAGCACAAGGTATAGAAAATGACCTCTAAATGAGACATTTTGAAAAGTTACCATTCAAATTATTTAAATCAGAGTATTACATGAGGTCCCAAAGTATACTAATACATAAGAGTTTTTAATATAGGTTGAATGGTAAATGATAAAAACATAGACTCCAAAGCATGCAAGTGACTCTACGATCCATGCATCCGCTATCGCCTTTCTAACCTGAGATAAACATGCTAAAAAGTGTCAACCAACGGTTGGTGAGTTCATAGAGTTTAGTTTTAAATGTAAAGTATTGAATAAAGATTTCACAACAAAGGCCTTGTAAATCCACTCAGTCCCAAGCCCCGCCCATACAAGACTTGCAACCTGTGTGTTTACAATCCACTGCCAACATAGTATGAATAGTACAAGTACTGATATGAATCAATGTATGAATATGACAAGTACAGATGTGTATAGAAATACGTATCAATGTACGAACATGACAGATGTGTATATAAATACGTATCAATGTCATAAATGCGTCAAGTAATTCCAATATATCAACAATGCATAATGTATAAGCGAACAGATATGTATATAAATACGAATCATGTAACAAGTATTTTGCAAAAGTAAATAAGTATAGTTTGAGCATGTATCTCCCCCAAAAATAGTTCAAAACGTATAAAAGTAGGGGCTATGAAACTCACCTTAGAGATCAGCAGTAGGATATGATGATATAAGATAATCAGAAATAGATCAAGTAGCACGGCACAACGACAACTGATCGGCACGACAAGAATATGCGATTAGATGATTTTTAACACAACCTATGAACAACCCGAATATTGTGAACTAAACCCGGACACTAAACCTAATATCTTAAACACTTTAATCTCCACTAGTTACTACTAACAAGTAACAACTACTGTAAAATACTAAGTTGACTAAATAAAGTTTAAAGTAAAAGTAATAAGAAAAATTGTGTCAAAAGAAATCCAAAAATTAGTCGTAAAAAATTGATAAGTATTGAATTAATATAGTGGAAATTTACCGGTGGTTACAGTCTCATCCCCTTAACTGAATCCCGTCCCGGGATTCAATCTGTGTTAGGGGTTGAAATGATGTTGACGAATTAACCGGTATGTATAGTCTAAGTAATTATGCTAAAACTTACGCATCTAGGTTTCTTATCTAATAAAGGCATAAATTCTATAGGGCGAAACTAAGTTTCATTGGAATTGACTAATATGATAGAATACTAATTGTCTAGAAAAAGCGTACCCATCATTTGTTAGTTGCTTTCAAGGGACCCAAATAGTAGGCTCTACCACGAGGTGGACTAAGATGGACTCCAGGGTTTGGGTTATTTCCTTCAATGGCTAAAGCTAGATTTCCTTGCCTTTGTCCAGGTGCTCCATTCAACCTAGGACACGCATTTCTGAGATGATCCGGGCTGTTACATTCATAGCATGCCCTTTGGTTATTCCTTATGTTGCCGGCATTCCTTGGTGCTTTACACTGATTTGTAAAGTGACTTGACTGATTGCAGTTCGTACACTCGCGGCAGGGCATAGACCCAAGGTGATGATAAGCGCATTTAGCACACTTAGGAAGTGGACCTGCATATGCTCTTTGACCGGACCCAGTGGCCATAAAGGTTCTTGCCTTCTTGTTGTCGATCATGGGGACTATCTGCTTGTCTGACTCATTTTCTCCCTTCCTTTTGTCACCGTTCCTTAAAACTCCATTCCTAATCATCTCATCTGTTAGAGTTCTAGCTCTCAGTATTGCGCTCCGAATTGTGGAAGGCTCGGTTGCTTTCACAGTTCCACGAATTTCAGGGACAAGACCGTAGATGTACCTCTCAATCCTCTTTGATTCAGGGGTAACCAGATGAGGAACTAATTTTGCTAATTCATGGAATCGATCCGTGTAGGCTGCATGACCAGACCCTACCATAGAGTGATGATAAAGTTCATCTTCCAGCTTCTGCATCTCATTATTCGGACATTATTCTTCTTTCAGCAGCGCCTTGAAGTCGTCCCACGTCATTCCCACAGTTGCTTCTCTGCCTCTAGCTTGAATCTGCGTGTTCCACCATGTTAATGCCTTTCCTGACAGCGAGCATGCAGCATACTTCACCTTCTGATGTGTTGCACAGCTACTAATGTCGATCACCGACTCTATCTTTTCAACCCATCGAGTATACTCCAATGCACCTCCCTTACCATTAAACTCTATTGGCTTGCACACCGTAAACTCCTTATACGTGCATCCAGTTGCGCGGGTGGTAGTCTCATTCACACCTACACCATTGGTATCGTCATTTCTGCTTCAGTGGTTTCCCGAGTTGTTAATGTGATTGCCGACTTGGGTGATAATGGTAGGTAGCAAGGTTTGAAGTTGTTGAGCTATGATAGCGGCAAAATCAGGGTTTCCACCGTCGTTATTGTCGTTGTTACTAATGCCGCGACCGCCTCCTCTACCTCCACGTTCACTAGTCCTTCCACCTCTTTGTGTGGCATTTCCTCGGTTAGCGTTGCGAGCTGATCTCCTTGTTGCCATTGCCTCTCTGCAATGAAGGACATTTAGTGAACGTCGGAGATGAGGTGAGAGTCATTTGAGTTATCGATTTATACTTAACGTTCTTACAAAATCCCGTCGCTAGCGGTTATCCTAAAGGGGTGCCAATGCCGATTAACGTATGCATGATTACATATGTCCACGTATGTCGTGATGCACTTATAATTACGTTGGCCACCATAATTATACTTGCCTCCTTTCACACGTGTACATATCACCAAGCACACATATCTCGACATTACTTAAATGGTGTAGGGCGATAAACCCTAAAATATCCTTAAGAGAAATCCCACTTTTCAGCAAAATCATCAAATTTCTCTGCGGCTAAGTGATAACCTTTATTTAACTTAATCTCATGTCTCATCAAACAAGAACTGTCACAAGATTAAGTTAAATAACCAGTTATCACTGAGCTCCACACCTTTGATGACTCGACTAAATGATGAGGTTCTACTTTCGGTGCAGATACTATAATATTTAACAGAGCGCACATAAATGAGAAAAGTTCTACGTATGTAAGGCGATAGAGATAAGAGTCTTAACGTATATAGTAGTTATAGTCTAGGCTCCTAAATGCAACCTAGTTCTCTATAACCAAGGCTCTGATACCAATCTGTAACACCCCCAAAATATCGCAGCGGAACGATAGTGTCAATGGGGTGCTACTTCTCAATATAAAGCACAAGGTATAGAAAATGACCTCTAAATGAGACATTTTGAAAAGTTACCATTCAAATTATTTAAATCAGAGTTATTACATGAGGTCCCAAAGTATACTAATACATAAGAGTTTTTAATATAGATTGAATGGTAAATGATAAAAACATAGACTCCAAAGCATGCAAGTGACTCTACGATCCATGCATCCGCTATCGCCTTTCTATCCTGAGATAAACATGCTAAAAAGTGTCAACCAACGGTTGGTGAGTTCATAGAGTTTAGTTTTAAATGTAAAGTATTGAATAAAGATTTCACAGCAAAGGCCTTGTAAATCCACTCAGTCCCAAGCCCCGCCCATACAAGACTTGCAACCTGTGTGTTTACAATCCACTGCCAACATAGTATGAATAGTACAAGTACTGATATGAATCAATGTATGAATATGACAAGTACAGATGTGTATAGAAATACGTATCAATGTACGAACATGACAGATGTGTATATGAATACGTATCAATGTCATAAATGCGTCAAGTAATTCCAATATATCAACAATGCATAATGTATAAGCGAACAGATATGTATATAAATACGAATCATGTAACAAGTATTTTGCAAAAGTAAATAAGTATAGTTTGAGCATGTATCTCCCCCAAAAATAGTTCAAAACGTATAAAAGTAGGGGTTATGAAACTCACCTTAGAGATCAGCAATAGGATATAATGATATAAGATAATCAGAAATAGATCAAGTAGCACGGCACAACGACAACTGATCGGCACGACAAGAATATGCGATTAGATGATTTTTAACACAACCTATGCACAACCCGAATATTGTGAACTAAACCCGGACACTAAACCTAATATCTTGAACACTTTAATCTCCACTAGTTACTACTAACAAGTAACAACTACTGTAAAATACTAACTTGACTAAATAAAGTTTAAATTAAAAGTAATAAGAAAAATTGTTTCAAAAGAAATCCAAAAATTAGCTTAAAAGAAATGGCATAGTAAAATAAATATATTGATTTGGTGGCTACTGGTTTTCGAGAAAAACAATAACATTATGACAATCAAAAAGTTGATTCATTAACAATGCTTGTGAAAACCCAAAAAAAAAAAAAAAAAAAAAAAAAAAAAAAAAAAAAAAAAAAAAAAAAACAATTTGCGTACCATTAGAACCAAAGTATAGACAAATTAACGAAGTGAAGCAAAATAACTTGATTACTATATTGTAAAAGATATTTTGACTGAATAAAATAAATTGCTAATATGAGTTTGACAAATTAACGAAGTGAGCAAAGGGTTTTTGTTGGCTCCCTCTCTTCTTTGCCGTTGATGCCTTCTTATATTACTCCATTCTACTTAGCTTCCAAGTAAGAGTGGAGTTATTCTACATACAATAAAACACTCACATACCAAGGGAAAAATCCCAACCATTGATTTAAATTTAATCAATGGCTGAGATCATACCAATTGTTATTAAAAAAATACACGGAGGGGTAATTTCATAAATTTACAACAAAACACAAACACTAACCGCTCATTTTCCTCTCATAATTTCTACCTACCAACACACACTAAAAACACACAGTACTCTCAACAAAAACCCGTCAAAATTACCACCACTCAATCAGAAAGAACGCCGGATCTATACGCCGGAGATCATACCAATTGTTATTAAAAAAATACATGGAGGCGTTTTTTACCTTGATCTATAAGCATTTCACCACTCAATCAGAAAGAAATGGAATCTCCGGCGAAAAGAATGAAGGAAACACCAGAAAAAAATCCAATTTCAGGTATACCGAAACCCTAGAATGCGTATATAATGATACTCACTGTTTATTGAGATTATATTGAAGATATTATGATTTTAGATTGAATAATTGATGTTTATAGAAGTTATAGTGATTTTGTGAAGAAAAACGTGACTAGAAATTAGGTTTTCAGAGTTATAGTGATGTTTAGATTGAATAACTGTTCATTAGAAGCATTTATTGAAGAAGTTATATCACGCCTTCGGCTAGCAGAAGACGCCTTCGGCTTCGCCGAAGGCGTTGACTGCAACTAAGCCACATATTGAATAATTGATGTTCATTAGAAGCATTTATAGTGATGTTTAGATTGAATAAGTACAAAACATAAGAAACGTCTTCTGCCAAAACATAAGTACAAAGTTAATATCACCAATTATGTTGATAACTGCAAGTTGAGTTTTGCGGACTACATGTGTAATTAACTTTGTTAGCTCGTATTGTGTGTCACCGGTGATATCGTGATATCACCGGTGATATCGTGATATCACCGGTGATATCGTGATATCACCGATGATATCACATGTGATATCACATATCACATTTGATATCACATGGTGATATATATCACCTGTGATATCACAGGTGATATCACCTGTCATATCACATGTGATATCGTGATATCACATATCACATGCATTTGCATCATGTGAATATACATCATGTGATATCACTAATTTGTGTTTATTATGGCTGGTTTTTTTCTACCCAGTAGCTTGTATCAGTTTATTTTTAGTAAATATAGTAACAGTTTTTTCTTTCAGGGTTCTTCAATCATTGAACATACCACTTTCTGTGGAAACCGTGTATATATTTACTACTTCTGTGTTCTCTGCCTTCGCTGCATGGGCAATATATCTCCTGACTAAGGTTTGTTTTTCTTCCGAGTACTGCTCTTGTTTTGTGTTCTAACAAATAGTTTGATGTTGTTAAAAACAATACTGAGACCTTCAATTTTGTTTATTTGATTTTATAAAGGAAGTTAAAGGAACAGGTGCTGGACTGACTGCTGCTGTTCTTCTGGCCATGGTAATCAAATAATGGGTACTTGTAATAGTTAAATTTGACCGTTAATATATGTTTAGTTTGCATCGGTGTATGCTGTAAGCGACACCTAAGCGACTTGATGAATCTTATATTGCTTTAGGAATATTTGAATTTGTCTGGTACTCTCATATGTAGTTCTGTAGTCAAGCTGCTAGATTAATGTTTGGGATGTACTTCAACATGTAGTACTTAAGTGTAGGGTAACCTTAAAAGTCTTTTCTACTGCCAACTACTAGTGTAGGGCGAGAGGGTCTCTAATCTCGATGTCCGTTGGGTATAGTGTGTACACATCTCTATGCTATATCTATAGCCCATCATTAGTGTACTGCTAGATTTCTTTCCTTCCCTACATGACTACATCCCTTCCTATGATGATCTAATGGTCTATTTGATTTCTGATAATATTATGTCTTATAGGTGCCATCCTATATTTCTCGATCGGTGGCTGGGAGCTACGACAATGAAGCCGTGGCTATTTTTGCTTTAATATTCACCTTCCATCTCTACATCAAGGTTGGATATTGATACAATATAAATACTTATAACATGAGTATTGTGTTGTCACTGGAACATAAGGGGGAATGTGGATATGCTACACTATTTTCTAACAGCGTTAGCTTTATCTGCAGACTTTGAATACAGGATCCCTGTTCTATGCTACAATAAATTCCATTTCATACTTCTACATGGTAGGCTTTGGAAGGGTCCAAATTATCTTGTTAATTCTTATGATTTTCATTTTACCGCTATATTCTTCGTACATTCTTTATGTTTGACTCTTACTCCATTTAGGTCTGCTCTTGGGGAGAGTACACCTTTAGGTCTGCTTTTGTTGCATTTTTTTGGTTGACAGTATTACTCGCTGGACATCACGTACTTTAAGTCGTCTCTTGATTGTCACTTGTTGGATCTGCTTTGGAACAAGTATTGGGTGAATACCCTTTCTTCTTCACCTTTGCTTGGGAATGGTGACTATGTTGCAGGGCAGATATCAGATCTTGGTACTTCTTTCTTATTGAAATAATTACCTTTAGATGTTTTTTTTTTTTTTTTTTTGGGTTTATTTTTGTTACAAACGAGACTTTGCTAGGTTGCTTCTGGTTGGTAAGTTTAATATGGTTTTTCCCTTCTTGTCACAGCTGAAAAGTTGGAGCAAGCTGAAGGTCAGTTGTCTCATACACGCTTTGGTCCTCTCATGGCACCCGCTCAAAGAAAGAAAGAGGTTAACTTTGTTGGTGCACTGGCACAGTTGGTAAGTGATATACAGTTGGTGCACTGAAATTATGATAACTGCAAGTTGAGTTTTGCGGACTACATGTGTAATTAACTTTGTTAGCTCGTATTGTGTGTCACCGGTGATATCGTGATATCACCGGTGATATCACATGTGATATCACCTGTGATATTACATGTGATATCACATGGTGATACATCACATATCACCTGTGATATCACAGGTGATATCACCTGTGATATCACATGTCACATAAGCCGAAAACCTTATAAATTTTAGGTCATCAATCATTAGGTTATGAAATTAGTTTGAATTAGACCGTTAAGTTATGAAAATAGTTGATATTAGATTGTTAAGTTATGAAAATAGTTGATATTAGATTGTTAAGCTAAATGTTTAATTTTAGTTATATGTGATGATGTGGAACAATGGTGAAGTGTTTGTGTGAGCTTGTTTCATATGTGCTTATTTTGTTATTAAAAGTAGGTTGTGTTTAAGTGAACTGTGAATTGTTAATATATTTGATGATGATGATGATGAATTATACATGTCGAAATTGTTTAGTTTAAGTAATGTGTGATGGTGCAAAACAATGGCATGTCACATGTGATATGACATGTCACCTGTGATATCACATGTGATATCGTGATATCACTGGTGATAGATATCACATGTGATATGACATGTCACATGTGATATGACATGTCACATGTGATATGACATGTCACATGTGATATGTCACATGTGATATCACATATCACATGTGATATCACAGGTGTTTGAGCTTCTTCACATAGGATATCACCGGTGATATCACATGTATTACAGTTATGGAGTGTATATGTGTGATATCACATGTATTACATGATTGTTTGATTATTACTGAGTTTTTATTACTGAGTTTGCATAGACTGTAGTTACCTACTTACATTATGAGGTATCACCTGTGATTAGGGGTGTTATCGGGTCGGGTTATCGGGTCAGGTGAGTCGGGTTTTGATTTTTTAAAAACTCACCCGCAACCCGACCCGATAAGGAATCGGGTTATCGGGTTCGGGTGGTAATCGGGTCGGGTTATGTCGGGTCGGGTGATTCGGGTTATCGGGTGACCCGATTAAGTAACAGTCTCATAAGAATCCAACTTCTCATAACCAGGAAAATAATGAGCTTCGAATTGCTGGTAGTTTTGTGACAGCAGGACTAGCTGTTGCTGTGAAGGCTAAAAAGAATCATCAGCAGCTGCAAAGAAGTTTGCAAACCTCTACCAAGAACAAACTTATAACACTTCACGACAAACCGCTGCCAAGAACAAAACCACAACCAAGAACTAGCAAACTGTGACCATGAACTTATCACCAACCGTAGTCAAGAAAACTAGCATCAAGCCTCACACCAAACTTCAACACATATTAAATACCCACGAGTACTTGATAGTGTTCGAACAACCAAAGATTAAAATAAGCCCAAGACCCACATTGACTTTATATTCGAACATGTAGAATAAAATTCCATTTGCCAAATAGTGACTTGTATGACACAGTGTACATCAACAACAAGACATGGAAAATTATTCAAACATGTAGACAAAGACATGGACCAACAACAAGAACATATGGATAGTAACAAGATATTTTGTGTTATTTGTTAGAAGTTAGCAATTAAGCCACAAGACCACACGTTTCTATCCAAAAAAAGCAAGAGAAGCAGTCGGATCTTAAAGAAACAATATTCGAACAAACCTTCAAGTGCCACTGTTAAGGCCCATGATATCCCTAAACTCATTACAAGCCCACCATAATATATAGTGTGAAACAGTTTGACCACAGTAGCTTAAAAACATGATTCGAACAAAGGTGAAATGATTCGACAGTTTAAGCAAAACAATATGGTTCGAACCAAGACAAATAAAACTGACACACAATCAATCGAACCTAACCATGGCTCTTGATACCAATTGTGAGACATAAACATCTTGATTGTGTGGATGATTCGGGTGGCCTTGGATTATGGAAGACTAGATCCATACTTGAGTTAGAGAGATGAAGTTTTAGAGATAGGTGGGAGAAACTCAAAAACAAAAAAAAATTAGATTAATGTGAATGAGAGTTCCACCCTTCCCTTGTGTGGGAAGGGTTATATATATAGTACCTAATATTGTGCCCCTAGTGGGCTGTGGAGTGAGCTGACAGTGGGGAAAGCCCCGACCCACTCCACAAATATATTTAACTACACTAATAATACTAATAATACTAATAGTACTAAACTAATATAAATAAGCCTACGAGCTATGTGAATGCTAAATAAATGCTCGGGGTGACCGAACCTTCATCTGAATATTTATATTTCTAACAGAAATCATGGTAGAGAGCTCAAAATGGGTTCAAACACCGAAGGTGAAACATAGTAGAGTAGTCGTCAATGATCAATCAACCTATCCTTTATCAGAACAAAATCAAAATTAGCTATCCAATGAAAACAGATCGACAACGAAAGTCTTATCTTGCAAAAGTGAAAGGAAAACGTTCTTATACTCATGGTTAAAACACCACAAAGCTTCTCATGGGAACAGAGATGTTTAAGACGGACTCAAATAGGATCAGAAGATTTATAGATGATTATCAAAAGCAAATAATAGAATGTATCAATTAGGTCATCGTCATGGAGATTCTCAGAATGCCCGAAGAGGCATCAAAATGATTAACAAAAGAATCAGAGGTCGGAGTCGGAAACTTAGGTGGTGCAAAGCGTGAGCTTTCAATCTCCAAAAGTGATCTCAACAAGCAGGGCACGGATCAGAGTGATGCGGAAGCAATGATACTTAAACAAAAGCCTTATAGTCTACCCATTCCTCACTGGTCAGAACTTAAGGTCCTATAGGGAAATCCTAAAGCAAAATCTTAAAGGTTATCTAGTGAGCGCCTACAGTGGAAACTTAGTGGTCTAACTTACACAGGTCAAGGGTAAATGTATTACGAGTCGCAGCCTGTCGTCTCTGATACCATAAATTGTAACACCCCAACCCGACAAGGGTAAAGATATCACAATAATGGTTTCATATCAGATCAAAACAAAGCATACATCTATAGTAATACAAGAATTCTCAAAGGTTACAAATGAAATACAGATACTACACGATTACAAATGAACTTCCAATAAATACTAATTCCGAAATAATGATAACTTCTAGTCATTTCTAAATCCAGAATAGCTATCAAGTCTTCTAAGTCCAAAGGTACTCTCCACTCATTCCCAGCTTCCTACTAAAACCTGCCGCAGGAAAAGAAATGCGGCTGAGCTACGAGAGCTCAGTGAACAGATATAACGATAACAACAGTAGTAGAGAATAGTACAGAGTAACAGAAACAAAGGTCCAACAGAATGTAATATGGTTCAAGGGATAAGTCAATGATTAGGTATAAAGGAAAAAGAAAAGGGATAGTAATCCACCACGAGCCCAGAAACAGATCATATCATATCGTAACCATAAATCTTCAAATCATATAGAGGGGAGACCTCTCAGATAATCAGATAATATGAGGGGTGTATTCATTCTTCAAATGGAGTAGCTAGCTCCCAGATATATGTGAAAGGCGTGTATTGCACACAAGCACCAGTCACCAGACAATAATAAATCATATATAGATAATCCACTAAACAGAACAGATCTAGGATGCATCCATACGCCCCCCAAACAAATACTGGCCATAATAACTGTAGAGCGCGCATAATAATCAAAATGGGGACGGTGTGTAACATCACTCAAACACACTAGAGTCATGCCAGTGGTGCATCACAGACATGGACATGGAACCCCCATGCCTAGGGTCACAGATTTTGGCTCGGGTATCAAACTAAGAGTCAGATATCATATCAAACCAGAGTGTCATATCAAAAGGTTCATATATCAAATGGTACATAACAGATGGTTCATAACAAATATCTCCGAAGTAATATCAAAGGTCCAAATCAGAGTTTATCAGATCAAGGTTCATATTCAATAATCAATACATGGTTCAGATCAAAAGTCCGTTTCAGAAGTTTCTATCAAAAGTCCATTTTAACAATCCTTTAATTCATGATTTTCATAAAACGATCCTTTAAAGTAGTTTTCATAAAAAAATAGTCTTTCAAAACGGTTTTTCATAAAGCTAGTCTTCAAAATATAGTGTTCATAAAAGTTAGTAACCTTTCATATAAAAGTAGTTTCGCATCATTTAAAAACATCTTTTTAAATCGGTTTTTCTCAAATCATTTCCATGGTATAATTAAAAAGGTTTTCATAACATAGATTCATAACAAAGGTCATATCAAATGGGATCAACAGAGAAGGTTCAAGCAAAGGGAATCATAGCAATGGCATCAGTTCAGAAACTAACGGATCAGAAAATAAAAGAGATCATGAGAAACCTTATAAGGAAGGTCAGAATATCTGTACCTTATACCGCAAATGAAAATACAACAGAAAATATCAAGGTCGGAAGCAAACTCCATCTTCAGCGAATCTACACGAATCATGACTGTCTTATTAAAAGCTTATTTAATTCAGATTACTTATTTTAGTCGGCTTTCCAGTTTTAGTAACTTTCCATATTTAGTAACTTTCCATTTTTAGCAGGTTTCCATAATTAGCAGGTTTCCATTTTTAGAAAGTCTCCATAATCAGAAAGATTTAAATATCATAACTTACGTTAAGTCATTATTTAAGCATATTATCAATGTTTTAAAAAACCGGTTCGACCGGCCTCCGGCTGGTCGGCCGGTTTTTAAATCCTGGTTTTTTATAAATCCCAGTTACTGTAGCGAACCGGCCGGTTTTTCCGGTTCGACCGGCCGGTTCAACCGGTTTTGACTTTTTTTTTTTTTTTTTTTTTTGTTGGGCGGTTCGTCCGGTTCGACCGGTTCGACCGGTGACGGAAGCATGGCCGGTTCGACTAAAAAACCGGTTTTTAAAACAATGCATATTATGGACATAGGGTAGATTTTAACAAGTTATGATAGTTCAGGGTTAAATATGACAAGTTTCCATAAATTAGGGGTTTAATTGCAAATATCCCAAAGTTAAGGGTCTTAAATGAAAATATTGCAAACTATTAATTTAAATACATCATTTATTCAGAATCACATCTTTAGTCCATAAAGTTTCAATATTTACACTTTTAACCCCTCTATTTAATTAATTTCCATTCGAAACCCTAAATTTACACATAGTTCCATATCTTGCAATTTTTACACATAAGGACCTCATGTTATATTTTTTTTACACTTTAGTACTGACCTAAATAACATTATAAAAATAACCTTTAAGTTTCAAAAATGACAAAACACCCCCTTATATTTTAAAAACCCAAATCGTATAACATTTTTAAATCAAAATCCTAACCCTAATCTTTCCCAATCATTAGGCCATCATTTGTACATCATGAATACATTATTTATTAACCAATTTCAGATCCAAAACCCTAAATCTAAATTCGTAGCCTAGGATTTTATTTTTTTTTTTCGATTTCATAATACCCGATTAGAACAAAAATTAATCACGACATATGTAGGCTTCTATAAATCAAACCACTATTTTTCCCAGATCATATATGTTATATAGAGTCCAAATAAAATACGATTCACACCCAGAAAATTCGTATCACATATTTTAGAATTTACGTACGTTTTAACCATTTAAATTCAAAACGATCAATATGAGTTACAAAAATTCGAACCAACATTTTTTCAGACCTATATGATCATCATAGAAGCCAGAAAAATTATGTATAAGACCCAGAAAAATCGTATGATCATATTTGGATTTTAGGTGTGTTTTTATTCTCAAAAATTCGTACGATCATTCAAGCTTGCATGATTCGATTCTATCAATTTATATGAGTCATATATGATGTAATTAACATTAGAAAAAAATACCATACTGAATTTAGAATGTGTAGATTAGGCACAAGAATTTGTACCTCTCGGATTGAAATGCGACACAAAGAAAATACCCCACGATCGAACCAAGCTATCCACGACCCAAATCCTATTTTTCCTAGCTTCCTTAGATGATGAATAACACTAGAAAAATACCCAATGTGTCCAGAAAAATCGGATGGAGGCTTAGAGAATTTTTGGTGTGATTTAGGGTTTCTAAAATGTTTAATTAGGGAAATAAATAAAGAAAAATCATCATGGCCGATTAGGGGTGGGGGGAGTTGGCTGTAATTTCGGTCAAATGGAGAGGTTATGGTCAACATAATAATTTGTGATCAATTTCCTAATTTATGTGATGTATTTTGAATTTAAATAGATAATTAAAATGTATAATAATTAAATAAATGTGTATATATGTATTTCTGTGTAATCATAATTTCTTTGGACATGTAGAAATGTTAAAATGTTGCCTCAAAATTATTTCGCTTCATATGTAGCTCATTATCAAAGGTTTGGAATTAATTTGATACTTTAGATGCCTTTTAATCAACTTTAAAATTGTAGGGCAATTTGGTCATTTTACACGTTCCGGATTTTAGGGTTTTACATTATAATTGCAACCTTATAGGAGTGCTTCCGATATCTATAGGTAATCTTTCTGATCAACTCAGCTTTCTAGGTTTAGTCGACAATCAATTATTTGGAAGCCTCCCTTCAAGTATAGGTAGTCTAGTTGGTTTGACCCTTTTAGGTTTAGGGGATAATCGATTCAAAGAAAAAATCCCCACTACCATTGGTAAACTTCAAAAGCTACAATGGTTTAGTCTATCTGGAAATAAATTTTCAGGGCCTATCCCTGATGCCATCGGGAACTTATCATTGTTGACTGAACTTTATTTATATTCCAACAAATTAGAAGGCCATATTCCATCCAGCCTTGGAAATTGTAAAGAACTTTTTGGGTTAGACCTTTCAGACAATAGACTAAGTGGTAAAATACCCAAGCAACTTCTTCAACTCCCATCACTAACTGTTGGTTTAGATCTTTCATACAACAACCTGTCTGGTTCCATTCCATCAGAGATTAAAGACCTCAAGATGTTGAGTTATCTCGATTTTTCTTATAATAATTTATCAGGTACTATTACTAGTAGCTTTGGTGAGTGTATTAGCCTTACAGAGTTGTACCTTAGTGGCAATAGATTTCAAGGCGTATGATGAAGCGAAAAGTGTACCGCTTTTAGGGGGTCATTTAAGCCCTAAATCGTATTTATTTGATCAAATATTGCCCTAAATCGTTCCTTTTGTCATTTTAGGTACTTTGGAGAAGAAATCTGAAAAAGGAAGCATTTTGGACGTTTTTGGAGCATAAAAGTGAAGAAAACGACAAAGTCTCAAAAATATGCTGGAAAGTACATGTGACGGCGTCAAGCTCTATTGTGACGCCGTCAGCCTTTGATAAGCCAGAGAAATTTTGGAAGATTAAAGGGGGACGGCGTCAAGAAGGTCGTCAAGCCTTGATAAGCCAGGGATGATTTTGGAGGATTAAAGAGGGACGGCGTCAGGAAGACCATCCGGGAACCCTAGACACGGCGAGGTGACGGCGTCAAGATCTATAACGTGACGCCGTCAGCCACTAAGCTCTATATATAGTTTTGCAATTTTTTGTCATTAGTGTGCAACTTTGTGAGGAGAAACCCTAAGACGAATTTCTGCCATTTTTAAGGGTTTTCATACCTTTGGATCTCCCATGTTTAATTGAAGATAAGTAATCACTTAATCAATCAATATGTCTATGTGTTGTTTGATTATATCTTGTTCTTGTCTTTTGATTAACATGCTAGGCTAGATTTATCTTGTGTTTGCTTAGATCTAATGAAACCTAACTATTGATTATTGGTTGTTAGTGTGTTATTAATTGTATTGGATGATTGTTTATCGATGTTAGGCTTAAGAAAACTGGCTAACCTCCTATACGGTAATTTGCTTGAACGTCTTAAGAAACATGAACCAATGCGTACTAGGTTTATATGGTTGTATTTAATGCATGAGCGAATTCTAGTGATCCCATGTTAGGAGCTTCTTAGCCGGCTCGACATAGGAGTGAAGTAGGAGCTTGTAGAGTTGGGGAAGTACGTACGCCACTGATGCGTGCGATGTGTCGTTGCGGTTTAGCAGTATTAATGCCTACTCAAGTTTTAAATTTATATTTAGCCGACTTATCAATAACACACACACTTAACGAGCAGTGTACCCGGTCAGTATGAATATAATGGTAAGTAGAGTGTCGATCACTAAGAGTGGAACATATTATCTAGTTATTCTAATCAGTATTTTAATAAATTAAGTTAGCTATACAACCTATTCTAACGCAAGGGGGTCAGCCTGAGAGACTGGCACGATTTGGTTGCAATTAAATAATAAACTAAACCAATAGGCACGAATCAGCGAATAGCACACACGTACACAGATAAATACTTGAGACAATAAGAAGGCTGTCCTGATGATAAGTAGTTTGTCACTTGTTTTATTGCTAGTGTTATATGAAGTGTATAGTTCGATGCAACGCACCGAGATTAAGTCCTTTCTCGTTGGTTCTAATCTTATCGGCGAGTAAACCCTTAATGATTACTTATGACTATCCTATTTATCTTTCTTCCTACTTTTCTACAGACGATAGAATGCATAGGCGATCTAATAAATAGGCGAGGGCAGAGGCATGGCGACCCGATCAACGCTCAGCTAGACACAGAGGTTATCAATGCACTAATAAAAGTTACCAAAGACATCAACATATAAACTTTAATTAATGAGAAAGCAGTTTTAAGGGAGTGCAATTTTTCCATTGTCACATTACACAAGCCACCAATCTTGATGAATTAAAGTTTACTAACACAATAAAACAAAACTACTTAATGAATTAAACACATGCAGCACCTTCTTACAGCTCTTGTATCTTCGTTTGGGTGTGTCTTGTGCTGCCTATTCAACTGAATTCGTCCTAGGTTTCTCTGGTCTTCGTACTTCGGATATATTATGTCACCTCGAAATTCGTCTGGTCTTGGGGTATTTATAGTTTCTGTCTGAGGGTAGGATGCGGCGCATCTAGTAAGTAGATGCGGCGCATTGACTTAACTTCGCGTGGGGTCCAAGATTAATATATTCAGGAATATTCGTACACCGCCAGAAGATGCGGCGTAACTCCATTCTAGGATGCGGCGCATGTCCTCTGGTATCTTGGATCGTATCTGGTGAAATATTGATAGTGATGCGGCGCATGTCATAAGTGAGATGCGGCGCATCTGGAGCAGAATAGTCTTGATCTTGTACATTTCAGTAGACTCTTAACTTCTTGCATGTTTTGCTCCATAATTAGTCCAAAATCACCAAGTTTCACCAAATGCTTGTTTTCAACTGAGAATTACAAAAGTAAACGATTAAGTATCAATCCTCATACATAATATAATAAAACAAGTCAAATAAATAGGATAAATGATGGTAATAAAATGTACTTATTTGAGTTCATCAAATATCCCCCCACTTGAACTTTACTTGTCCCCAAGTAAACCTTAGAATTAAATCTTATGAAAATGTATCCTAAAGATGTTAGGATTTATTTTTATATTTAAGCATGTATTCGTTTTTGCCATAATCACACAACCAAACACTTAACGAATTAGAAGTTAAATAAAATAATTTGATAAAAGCAAATCTAATCGTTTAACTGTCCAGTCGTGACGAATATTCTATCATAAGCTTGGCAAGTATACACATCTCCCCCACTAAAGCCAAGGAATAACAAGTCTAAAGCGGTAAAAAGGGTTTTGAGGCTTAAAGGGTTAATTATTCTCCTTAATCTCTATCGATCTCAAATTCCAGAAAAGGCGACAAAATCACAAATACATGATCGAATCCACGAACACGATACTTGCAATTGCTCAAATCCTTAACTCGAATAGGCTAAAGATATGTCCAAACTTCACCAATAATAATATATCAAAAAGGGCGACAAAATCATAAATACATAGCCGAATCCACGACCACGATACTTAAGATTGCTCAAATCCCTAATCTCAATAAATCAAAGGTTTGGTTGGATAAAGAATAATACAGGGTATGGATAATATTTGGGATACAAATTGGTGTAAAAATGAAAAATAAACAAAACAAATAAATTAAAATCCTAAGTGTGGTTAATCACTATCCCAACCATCCCATGAATAAGACTCATATCATAGAATAACTCACGCTTTAACACTTGAAACACACGCTTTAGGTAGACACGAATTATACTCAACAAGATCTTAATCAAAGAATAAACCTTAGTCGGCGTTCCCATAACTGCCAACTCCCATTCAATCCATAGATATAGTACAACAATTAGTGGTGATATCGACCACTTACATAACTTTACATCGTTGGTTAAAACAAACATCCAACTTTTTCTTTTTTTCTTTTTCTTTTCTCATTTTTTCAAATTTTTTTTTTTTTTTTTTTTTTTTTTTTTTTTTTTTTTTTAAATAAACATAAACATAGATGTGTAAACTTTCACCACATCACTATAATGATAATTCTGGATAATTTTTCCATACTTTTCATGACTTCAGAAATAACGGTAATATTGAAAGTAGTAAACACACAAAAAATAAACTCAAAGATATACAATATTTACTTTCACTCCAATTGCATTGTGCAATTTCCTGACCTAACCATAGATAATGAATTACGCACGCGAACACAGGTAATGTAAGGAAACACACTTTGCCTATAGCAATTAACCAACCACGGATTCTAATCTACAGGGTAGGCTAAGGTGTAAGGTGTAACGAAACATTTTAACAAAGGTGTAAGAAACGAAAGGAATGGCTCTGAGTGTTTTTTCTAGGGGTATCTTACTCTAAAAGTGAGAGTAACAAAGGGTTTATACGGGGGTTAACTAACCAGTGTAGTTAGCTAATAACACATAACATATAATGGCTTTTTGGGTGTAATCCTAGAAATTTTACCAATTTAGACAAGTCATTCCAATTATATAAAATAATACTTATTATGGTGGTCTCGAATAGTATACAAGCCAAGTTCTAAAGTTTACAAGTCACCGGCACACTCATAGATTTGTGAATTTTGAAAAATCACAATTTTTGAAAATAACGTCATGTGTGCAGCTATGCAACTTAGACTTTAAACAAAAACATGCTAAAAATTTTAAATTTTTATATATTAAGCGCATTTTAAGCATATTTTGAAAAGTTTAGGACAAGTAAGTGTTAAGTGTTCTAATTCTCCAATCCCCCCACTTAAGTTAAACAACGTCCTCGTTGTTTGTATGAAAGATAAAAAACTGGAAAATAAAAGAATTAGAACAGAAAAACTCCCCTGAGATTTGCTCGGTATGATCCTCCATTAGTATAAGAGCAAAAATCATCTTTCTTGTGGATTAGAACGTTTAAGCTTCATATTAGATGTATCCACAGGAAATGCAGGAATCTATAATACCACCAAGGCTTTAAAAGCACACCTAAGTTAAGAAAGGTTCAACTTGCATAATACATTAGTAGTTAGGTAAAAATAAAGCATAAAAATAAAAAATGAAAATCATCAGGTCAGTCGATGCGCCGTATCTTATTGAAGAAGATACGCCGTATCGAGCCTGGAATAAATACGGATCAGAATAGAAGATGCGCCGCATCCTTAACCAGGGATGCGCCGCATTGAAATAAACTGATAAAAAGTTTTAAAGTCGAAAATAAAAAATGCAGAAAAATAAAGATATGACCATTGCAGGAGATGCGTCGCATCTCAGAATTGAGATGCGCCGTATCCTCTGCGGCCTGACTGACTCGACACAGAACAGAAAATAAAAGATAAATCCGGGTTGTCTCCCGGTAAGCACTTGTCTTTATTCCAGAGTCTTCAAGTTAGACTCACGTTCAGCTCTTTAATATCGATCATTGAAGGAGTCGAAAACATCGCGCTCCCTCATTGTCAATTCAGTAATATTGAACATTCCTTGCGCTTCTTTAATTTCCACGCCGTTCTTCTTTAATATCTGTATGAACAAAGTTCTGTCCCTTTCGGGCAGAGATGATAAAATGATAGACGGGAAATTCTTATTATCATATAAGCATAAATAAGCAAGGTGGGGTGGTAGTTCAATAAACACATCATTATTCAAATTCGTTTTCTCAACTATTCTCCTACGTTTGTTAATTACTACACAATCATACCACTCATCATCAGAATCATTGACAACATCGCGTCTAAGTTTGGTAGGTACATTAAGGTCAATAAATTCCTCAAAGTTCTCATGATAAGGATTAGTTGAGTTGTTTTGAATCAATGTTTCTCCCATAAGCCTAGCTTCAAGATCGAGGTCCATACGCTCTCTTAATCCTAGCACATAGACTCCTCTAATTATGCTTTTAATAGGATCTTGGCACTTATAGACTAGTTTATTATTCCCTACCCTTAATGAGATTTTTCTTTTAAACACATCAATCTTAGCATGGGCAGTAGACAAGAAAGGTCTTCCAAGGATTAAAGGAATCTTAACATCCTCGGGCATATCTAATATAACAAAGTCTACAGGGAAAATAAACTTCTCAATCTTAACTAGCACATTATTAGCAATCCCTTCAGGTCGTTTTACCGTTTTATCAGCCAATTCAATAAGTAACTTAGTTGTTGCTAATTTTCCTAGTCCTAGGGTAGTGAATGTCTTAAGAGGCATAACACTGACACTAGCTCCTAAGTCAGCTAACACATTATTGAAAGATATATTATTAATTGAACAAGGCAAAGTAAAACTCCCTAGGTCTTTTTCTTTATGAGGTAAGGCATGTAAGTCGGTTGCAGAGCTCTCTTCTTTCATTGTAGCCTTGATCTCCTCTTCAATCTTTGTCTTTTCTTTTAGTAGACTCCTTAAGCTGATTGAAGAATTAAATAAAAATTCGGGTCTTGCACCATCATTACCATTCATCGATCTTCTAGGTAAGCAAGGAGTGACTTCTTCAGTGGTGCTTATGGCCTTGACATGATCTCTTGGGTTGGTTTCGGTTGAGCTAGGTAAACTTCCATATCCCCTTTCTTGAAGAACTTTGCTCATTTGACCAATTTGTTGTTCCAATGCTTTGATCGAAGCTCCTTGATTTCTTGTAGTAGTGTCCGTTGAAGCTCGGATTTCTTTGATCATAGCAGTATTCTCTTCATGTCTTTTAGCAGCATCGGCCATAATTTGCTTTAGAGTGTCATCTAAAGTCTGCCTCCTTTCTTGATAAGCGGGATTGAAGTTGTTCTTTTGATAGAATCCCGGTGTAGCTTCCCTAAATCTTCCTGAAGGTCGGAATGGTTGTCCAAATTGGGTGTAATATGCTTCTTCAAACGTCTCACTTTCATTCTTATTCGGGCAATCCTTAGTGTAGTGAGGTCCTTCGCACTTTTCACATCCAACTTGGGCAGCATACGCTCTTTCATCACGCTTCTTCATCTCTCTACTAATTTTATCCAATTGAGCTTGAATAGCAGCAATCCCGTCAAAATTAGTGCTGCTCTTAGATCTAGTAGAGGTCCCATCGTGCCATTTTTGAGAATGATCAGCAGCTTCTTGGATCGCTTTCCTAGCATTGGTTGCACTCATTTGGGGCACAGCTCCCTTAGCGTCCAAGATTTGTCTAGTAGGCACGTCCAATCCTTGATAAAACAATATTATCTCCTGCATAGGGGTTAGATAGTGTTGAGGACATTTTACCAGTAAATCTTTAAATTGTTCCCAAGCTTGATAAAGAGTTTCATCAGGCTCTTGCTTGAAACTGTTGATAGCCTCCATCTTTTTAGCAGTCCTAGCAGGTGGACAATATCTCTTCAGGAATTTGCTCTTCAAACCTTCCCATGTAGTGATTGAACTAGCAGGTTCATTCCTTAGCCACTTGTTAGCAGCTCCTTTTAGTGAGAGTGGAAAGATTCTTAGCATGATTTGATCGTTAGTGACTCCTTCTGAAGTAAACAAATCCGCAATCTCGAGGACCTTTTCAACATGCTCATTAGCATCCTCATGTTCCGATCCACTGAAAGCATTCTCTCTTAGCTCCTTGAGAAACTGACCTTTCAATTCAAACTTTGACTTATCATCAAACTTTGGTCTAGCAACTCCTGAAGTGTAATCAGCACGGGTTTTGTTCATGTATTCCTCCATAGTTGTGTTTTCGCCCATTGTTTCTGTTTCTTCTTCCTCTTTCTCTTCAGAAAAATAATCAAGCTCGAATGAACTTGAAGTATCAAAGCTTTTTGTGTTGAAAAGCCTTTTAAGCGAATGAAAGACTCGTTCAGGATCTTCGAAAGGTTGAATCAAGTTCTTCGTAGAACTCCTGGTCATGCACTTCCTGAAATCAACACAAAAATATCAGTAGGGTGTGCTCAAGGAAGTAATATATCAGAAAATTGACAATGAAAACGGAATACGAAAAATTAAAGTTACTGATATCTGCAGACGATGCGCCGTATCCAAAAAATTGGATACGCCGTATCTTGTAATCGTTAAAATTTAATCAGACTTTATTCAGAAAATAGATACGCCGCTTAGAAATTTGAATGCGCCGTATCTGTTTTAATAATCAAAAATCGATATTTATTTAAAATTAAATGCGTCGTATTAACAAAAGTTAATGCGCCGTATTTTCGTTACGTTTCAAAATATAAGATTTTTGATTCAGAAGATGCGCCGTATCGATAAAAATCGATACGCCGTATCTGTTTAATAATTCGAAAACTGTTTTTAATTAAAATAATAGATACGCCGTATCTGCTAAAGCAGATGCGTCGTATGGCGTTAACGTTTAGAAATTTTTTTTTATCAAAAACAGATACGCCGTATCTTGGGGAAAAGATGCGTCGTATCGAATTAATTAAACGCGTTGTATTTTATAAAAATTAAACGCAATACGCCGTATCTGAGAGATCAGATGCGCCGTATCGTTCGATTTAGTTCAGTACAACGATAGCAGAATACAAAAAATACGAAAAATAAAAAACAAATAAAACACACGAAAATAAACAAAATAAAAGCAAACAAATAACACACAAAAACAGAAAATATGCAAAATAGTACAATGAATGCAAATTAATCTAATACACAACAAAATTAGCGGTTAGACTAAAAATTAAAAACCTAATTAAAATACTAATCAAATTAACAGATAATAACAATTCACTCCCCGGCAACGGCGCCAAAAACTTGATGCGTGCGATGTGTCGTTGCGGTTTAGCAGTATTAATGCCTACTCAAGTTTTAAATTTATATTTAGCCGACTTATCAATAACACACACTCTTAACGAGCAGTGTACCCGGTCAGTATGAATATAATGGTAAGTAGAGTGTCGATCACTAAGAGTGGAACGTATTATCTAGTTATTCTAATCAGTATTTTAATAAATTTAGTTAGCTATACAACCTATTCTAACGCAAGGGGGGTCAGCCTGAGAGACTGGCACGATTTGGTTGCAATTAAATAATAAACTAAACCAATAGGCACGAATCAGCGAATAGCACACACGTACACAGATAAATACTTGAGACAATAAGAAGGCTGTCCTGATGATAAGTAGTTTGTCACTTGTTTTATTGCTAGTGTTATATGAAGTGTATAGTTCGATGCAACGCACCGAGATTAAGTCCTTTCTCGTTGGTTCTAATCTTATCGGCGAGTAAACCCTTAATGATTACTTATGATTATCCTATTTATCTTTCTTCCTATTTTTCTACAGACGATAGAATGCATAGGTGATCTAATAAATAGGCGAGGGCAGTGGCATGGCGACCCGATCAACGCTCAGCTAGACACAGAGGTTATCAATGCACTAATAAAAGTCACCAAAGACATCAACATATAAACTTTAATTAATGAGAAAGCAGTTTTAAGGGAGTGCAATCTTTCCGTTGTCACATTACACAAGCCACCAATCTTGATGAATTAAAGTTTACTAACACAATAAAACAAAACTACTTAATGAATTAAACACATGCAGCACCTTCTTACAGCTCTTGTATCTTCGTTTGGGTGTGTCTTGTGCTGCCTATTCGACTGAATTCGTCCTAGGTTTCTCTGGTCTTCGTACTTCGGATATATTATTTTTCTAGATTTTCTAGTGAGATTTTTATTTTATTAGGTCTACTCACTAGATTCTTTTCTAGTGAGATTTTTATTTTATTTTTCTAGATTTTCTTTAGTCTATCTTTTTTTCTTCGTTTCTTTGTTCGTAACCATTACCATCTGACATCATGGAAGGTGGTAATATCCTCGATCCCAACAACCCACCACCACAACAACACCCACCTCCTAGAGCCCGTACCTTAGGAGACTACTCTCGTCCTAGCCACCATGGCTATGGAAACACCATTGAGCTCACTCAAGGAGCCAATGTCACTCCCTTGCGATCTGACACCATCCGGTTAGTGCAAAGCAGATGCGCATTCCATGGACTTCGTTCCGAAGATCCTAATCAACATCTCAAGGACTTTCTCAAAATCGTTGATTCTATAGACCTTGATGTTGCCACTCGAGAGACGACCCGACTGCGTCTCTTTCAATTCTCTCTGCGGGACCAAGCTAGTCAATGGCTAGAGCGTCTACCCGCAGGATCTATCACCTCTTGGGATGATCTCACCACTCGTTTCCTTGCTCAGTTTTTCCCACCAGGAAGAACTACCAAGCTAAGGAATGATATCTTGATGTTCCAACAACGTCAAGGCGAAACCCTCTACGAGGCATGGACTCGATTCAAGGACTTACTCCAAAAAGTCCCTCACCATGGCATAGAACTTTGGCTCCAAGTCCAAATCTTCTATGACCATATCAATTTCTCCACGAGGCAAACCATTGACCAATCGGCCGGTGGTAAGCTACATGATCTAAGTGCGGAACAATCATGGGCTCTCCTAGAAGATCTTCCTCTTTATGACAACGAGAGTTGGAGTGATCCCCGTGATTTGAATAAAACGGTCAAGGCAATATCTTTGCCTTCGAACAATTCAAGCACTTCCGACCGTAGGATCATAGAACTTGAAGACCAAGTCAAGTTTCTTATGAAATCCTACGAGGCTCCTAAACCTTCAAGCCAAGTGAACAAAATCACTTCTTCATGTGAATTATGTAGTGGTCCCCACGACACTCGTGATTGCATGGAACTCCCCGAACAAGCTTTTGCGGACTACGCATCCTCGCGTACCGATGGAGCGGGAGACAAGTGGTACACTTTCAAACCCGAGCCAAACCCCTATGGTGATTCATACAACCCCTCATGGAAAAATCACCCAAACCTTAGGTGGAAACAAAACCAAAACGCACAACAAACCAATTCTTCCAACCCACCTAATCGTTTCCAATCAAGCGGTTCACCCTCGAACCATACTTTCAACAACAATCCTTCCAGCAATGGTAGTACCAATAACTTTGAAGGATTGATGGCCCAATTTATGGCATCTCAAGAAGCTCGTTTGGCCAAGTTTGAAGCCGATTTCAAACAAAAACAAAGCGAGATGACCAATAAGATTGACACTTTGTTGAAAGCCCTCAATGACCGAGAAATGGGAGCACTCCCTAGCAACACAGTCAAGAACCCGAAACTAAACGTCAATGCCATCTCGTCAGTTTCATCTCCTAGTTCTTGTCCACAATATTATTCGGTCAATTCCATGAGCACGTGTTTCAAACAAACCCAAGTCGTTCAAAATGACCAAGAAGTTATGATATCCAAATTGGTCAACAACATAGTTCAAACATCTCCCACTCAAAACCTTGACAATGAATTCAAGGAGCTCCACCTTGAAAGTCCGGTTATTGATGTGTTGGATGAGAAGAAGCTCAAGTTAGGCGAAAAAGGGACCGCCTTCGTTCAAAACAAGCTACCTAAGAAGTTAGATGATCCGGGCTTATTTGTTCTACCTTGCAAGATCGGTAATTCGGAGGCTTATGACACATTAGCCGATCTTGGATCAAGCCTTAACCTACTTCCGTTACCTCTCTACACCTCTCTAAAACTAGGAAAACTTGAAGAAACCGAGGTGATAATAGGCTTAGCGGATGGGAGTGTTGCTTACCCGATTGGAGTAGACAAAGACGTGTTAGTACACATTGGAAAACTAACCATTTTAGCCGATTTCCACGTCCTTGATATGGTTAGCGACCCTACATGCCCCTTGTTGATAGGTAGAGGATTTTTGGCGACCGCTAGTGCTATGATTGATTGTAAGGAATCTAAGATAGCGGTAGGAGAAGGTGATACTTGGTCAGTCTATGATGTGAAGAAACATGCCTATGATACTAGTGAGGAACCAACACCCCATTGGTTAGAATTAAATAGGAGACCATCTAGATATGGACCTTGGATCGATAGAGACTTCATAGGACCCCAACGCCCATTTTACCTAGAAGAGGACTTTGTGAACCGAACACATACGGTAGAGCAACTCTTGGCTAGGGACACCGAATTGGATCCATTTGAAGACCCTCTAGTTTTTAGGAAGATGATTGAGTTCCTAGGAGTTTTGCCAATTAACCTAGGGATGAATAAGTGGACTTGTGAGGACGATGATCATAAGTGGGATTGGGACAAACCACCCAAAGATGGAGATGGGTCATGGCATATTAAAATGACATTGTATGACCCGGATGGAGAGAAGTTTGAAAAGATATATTGTACTAAGCGGACCAATAGGAAACTTCAATCCAAGCTTAACCCTAAAGACGTCCTCGATGACGAACTCACTTACATAGGGTAGAAGGACTTTGAGTCTAGCTACAAGACTCGTTAATAAAGAAAAGCGCTTCTTGGGAGGCAACCCAAGCTTTATTTGCTTTGTGTGTTTATTTGTTTGGTTGTTTGATTTTATTTGTTTCCGTATGTATGTTTAATTTTTATTATTATTGATTCATGTTCAAAACTAAATTGTGAAAATGCTTTATCTTGTTTTTAACTTCGTCTTAACTACATATAAAGGTATTTTGCAAAAGATAAGTGTAAGGGAAATCCAAATCGGTTTATTAGAACAAATGAACATGAATCGTAATAATATTAAATTAACATACATATTAGTAATTGTTTGAGTCAAATGCTTGTATCGAGTCATAATGATGTTTTGCAGGATTTCCAGGAAGTAAGGTAGAGGTTTTTCCAGAAATTTTCCGGAAACTTAACATGAGAATTCTGTCAGATCATTTCTGACGGCGTCAGGCATTACAACCTGACGGCGTCAGGTTTTAATTTTCTGAAATTTTTGAAAGTTTTGTTTTCGTAAAAAGTTTTTATTAAATCTCTAACTTATAAACTCCAGGAATCTGCAAAATTATCATTCCACAAGCATTATATCCTTATATAGAATTTATCCCGCCGATGTTATGCAGGTTTTCGTGTTTGTTTTCTCAGGTTTAACAGGTTATTTTGGACAAGGAGATGTATGTGGAATCAAGCTTTTGGCGATGCTTTAGTCTTGAAGCTTCTACATTCTCTTGGAAGAAGATCTAACCATGTTACCTCTTTATCCACCAAACGAATCAGGGGAGTATTTGATTTCATTCTTTTACCTTATTTACTTTTACATCTTGTTATTTGAACATTGGGGACAATGTTCATCTTAAGTGTAAGGGGGGGGGGGGGGTAAAGTACGATACTTTAGAGAATACAAGTGCACTTGATTTTTGTTTGTTTAATGGTAGATGTGTAATAAAACTGAGATAAATACTTGTTAGGGCAATTTTAGTGCCAAATTTAAAATTTTTTACAACATATAGGAGTGAAACTTTGATCTTAATGAGCGTCTCATGGATAGGAGTTATATGACTAGCACAAAACCGTACCACTAAAAAAATTTTCCACCCCCAAATATGTGAGGATTCGTCCCTAGAATTGGTAGGAAAAGCATTTATGCTATGATGTGTGTACCGGTAGCACTTAGATTCTAGAACTTGAATTAGGACCATTCCGAGGCCACAAGTGAGACTACATTCGTGTAGTTAGATTTACTGCATGATAAGAGGCATTAGGATTAACCTATTGTTTTACACCTGTGTTTTTGTTATAATTACTTTGGCTACATTGGTCAAGTAATTCTCCCACACCCTTTGCGTTGTACTCATTTTTAGTACACGATACCCCTAGTATACCCCTCAGAGCCTATCTTTTCGTTTCGACCTTTAAGCATTTTACTTAAAGGAAGAATTTGTTACACCCCACTTAAATGTACACCCAAATCGCCTTAGCCTACCTTGTATGCACTCATTTTTAGTGCATTATTGTGACAACATTTGTTTAAACCCCAAGTTAATTATCTAATTGATTACATGGTTGCTAAGTCGAGTCATATCCTTGTACATATTGTTTTGGGACGATTGGGACTCATGGGTAAAGTACTAGTGTAATGGAGTAATGGGGAAGAACAACATTATTACCCCCATATGTGCTAAATATTTTAAAAGTACTCCAAGTGTTTCGATTATCTTAATTCGAGTCATTAGAATAGTTATTTGTAAAGTTATGTAAAAGTTCAAGTGTAAGGGGAATGCAACGCCCCTATGATGTATTATTTTGGATGGTAGGGCAAGAGTGTATGAAAAAAAAAAAAAAAAAAAAAGTAGAAAAAACATACGGACTACCATCCCGTTTCATTTTATGTTTTTGTTATTTTGTTTTTAGCTTAAGTCGAGTCTAGTCTTGGCTTAGCAACGCCATATTGTACATGTAATTAATCAAGATCTTTAACTCGCCACCAGTAAAATATCCCTTATCCAACAAATCCGTGTTTATCATATCCCTACACCTTACGTTATAACCCGTTTAAAAGCCCTCTTTGATAGTTTATCTTAGGTGCTTACGCCTAGTGGAGGAGGTTTTTGATCCTTTCCCAAGCCTATGGTAATCTATTTGCTATGACAGGTAGTGAGAGATATTATCCGTTTTCATTTATGAGAAATACTTTTATGACACCTGAGAGATGTGAGTATCTAAACACTACTTGTGAGGTGCTAGTTTGTAATCTCCGTGCTTATTATGATTAAAGTGGAACGACTATTTGTTGTAATTACTTTTATATTAGCATTAAATGACCCCTAACTTGTATTTTGATTAGAATAAAAGCGCATTTGCTTGAGGACAAGCAAATCTCAAGTGTAAGGGTATTTGATGAAGCGAAAAGTGTACCGCTTTTAGGGGGTCATTTAAGCCCTAAATCGTATTTATTTGATCAAATATTGCCCTAAATCGTTCCTTTTGTCATTTTAGGTACTTTGGAGAAGAAATCTGGAAAAGGAAGCATTTTGGACGTTTTTGGAGCATAAAAGTGAAGAAAACGACAAAGTCTCAAAAATATGCTGGAAAGTACATGTGACGGCATCAATCTCTATTGTGACGCCGTCAGCCTTTGATAAGCCAGAGAAATTTTGGAAGATTAAAGGGGGACGGCGTCAAGAAGGTCGTCAAGCCTTGATAAGCCAGGGATGATTTTGGAGGATTAAAGAGGGACGGCGTCAGGAAGACCATCCGGGAACCCTAGACACGGCGAGGTGACGGCGTCAAGATCTATAACGTGACGCCGTCAGCTACTAAGTTCTATATATAGTTTTGCAATTTTTTGTCATTAGTGTGCAACTTTGTGAGGAGAAACCCTAAGACGAATTTCTGCCATTTTTAAGGGTTTTCATACCCTTGGATCTCCCATGTTTAATTGAAGATAAGTAATCACTTAATCAATCAATATGTCTATGTGTTGTTTGATTATATCTTGTTCTTGTCTTTTGATTAACATGCTAGGCTAGATTTATCTTGTGTTTGCTTAGATCTAATGAAACCTAACTATTGATTATTGGTTGTTAGTGTGTTATTAATTGTATTGGATGATTGTTTATCGATGTTAGGCTTAAGAAAACTGGCTAACCTCCTATACGGTAATTTGCTTGAACGTCTTAAGAAACATGAACCAATGCGTACTAGGTTTATATGGTTGTATTTAATGCATGAGCGAATTCTAGTGATCCCATGTTAGGAGCTTCTTAGCCGGCTCGACATAGGAGTGAAGTAGGAGCTTGTAGAGTTGGGGAAGTACGTACGCCACCCCACGATTGGTATTAAGGAATACACCCGTCATCCACGCAATTAATACACACTAATCAACCGGTAAAAGATAGTTAGGGTGTAAGGAAATCTAAGTAAACACATTTCTCTTCATATAAGTTTCACAACCTTTTCATTTTCAGTTATTTTATTTTATTTGCATTTGTAGTTATTTGGGTTAGTTGACTAGCAACTAATTCCGCCCACTCTTTCAAACCCGGGATTTTACTTTCTTTTATAAAAAAAATATATAAAAATACAAAAAGAATCTTCCCTCACCCTTAGACCAATTAGAGTAGTTTTTCAATCCTAACGACACTATTCCCCTAGAGAACGATCAATCCCCCAGTACTTGCCACTTCACTATACTACATTGGTCAGGTACACTGCCTGGTGGGGATTGCAAGCCTCTTGAGATCCCTCGAGAGGTAAAACCTGTTGTAAGGTCGCAAAACCACGCATCAGCGTAATACCATCTTCATTCAGATCCTTGGGAGGATTGGGGGTACTCGACATTTATGAAATTAATTTATCAGGCAAAATTCCCCAATTTTTTGGCAAATGGGTTTCCTTAAAATTTTTGAACCTATCTTTAAATGACTTTGAGGCTGAAGTGCCAGTTGTAGGAGTGTTGGCCAATGCAAGTGCATTTTCATTTTTGGGGAACAATAGGCTTTGTGGTGGTTTGGTTACACTTGCGTTACCCAAATGCAAGGAGATGGGTAGAAAGAAAAAAAAAGGTTTCCTTTCTTCATATTAGTCATTATGATTGCACCGATGTTGCTCATCGCATTATGTTGTGTGTATCTTTTGTGTAAGAAGGAACGCAATAGTCAACCATCCCAATCTTCAGGGAATGAAAGGTTGATGAAGCGAAATGTGTACCGCTTTTAACGGGTCATTTAAGCCTTAAATCGTATTTATTTGATCAAATATTGCCCTAAATCGTTCCTTTTGTCATTTTAGGTACTTTTGAGGAAAAATCTGGAAAAGGAGGCATTTTGGACGTTTTTGGAGCATTAAAGTGAAGAAAACGGCAAAGTCTCAAAAATCGGCTAAAAGTTACTCTTGACGGCGTCAAGATTTACTCTAGACGGCGTCATGCCTTGGCAAGAAAAGTTGGACGTGAAATTTACTCATGACGGGCCAGTGAAAATAGCATGTGAATTCTGACGGCGTCACGCTTTAACTTGATCGAGGGCGTCACGGCTTAAATCATAAGGGGACGGCGTCACGTTCATGGTTAGACGGCGTCAAGCCTTGATAAGCCAGAATGGATTTTTGAAGAGCTAAAGAGGGACGGCGTCAAGAAGGTCATCCGGGAACCCTAAAAGCGGCGAGGTGACGGCGTCACACTCCATAAGGTGACGCCGTCAGATCCAAAAATCTATATATAGTTTTCTAATTTTTTGTCATTAAGGAGAGCTTAGTGTGTGGAATTTTGGGAGAAAACCCTAAGACGATTTTAGCTACTTTTTCAGGGCTTTTTGCCTTGAGATCTTCCATGTTTCATTGAAAGATAAGTTATCAATTAATCATTCAATATGTCTATGTGTTGTTTGATTCTATCTTATTCTTGTCTTTTGTTTAACATGTTAGGCTAAATTTATCTTGTGTTTGCTTAGATCTAATGAAACCTAGCTATTGATTATTGGTTGTTAGTGTGTTATTAGTTGTATTGGATGATTGTTTATCTATGTTAGGCTTAAGAAAACTGGCTAACTTCCTATTCGGTAACTTGCTTGAACGTCTTAAGAAACATGAACCAAATGCGTACTAAAGGTTTTTATGGTTGTATTTAATGCACAAGCGAATTCTAGTGATCCCATGTTAGGAGCTTCCTAGCCGGCTCGACATAGGAGTGAAGTAGGAGCTTGTAGAGTTGGGGAAGTAAGTACGCCACCCCACGAATGGTATTAAGGAATACACCCGTCATCCACGCGACTAATACACACTAATTAACCGGTAAAAGATAGTTAGGGAGTAAGGAAATCTAAGTAAACACATTTCTCCACACATAAGTTTCTCACCACATTTTATTTTCAGTTATTTTATTTTATTTGCATTCGTAGTAATTTGGGTTAGTTGACTAGCAACTAATTCCGCCCACTCCTTCAAAACCCGAGATTTTACTTGCTTTCATAAAATTATAAAAACATAAAAAAGAATCTTCCTCAACCCTTAGGCCTAATTAGAGTAGCCTTTCATACCTAACGAACACTATTCCCTGTGGAGAACGATCAATCCCCCGTACTTACCACTACACTATACTACATCGGTCAGGTACACTGCCTGGTGGGGTTGTAAGCCTCTTGAGATCCCTCGAGAGGTAAAACCTGTTGTAAGGTTACAAAACCACGCAATCAAAGGTTCTTGAAAGTTTCATACAATCAGCTTCTCAAGGCTACTGATGGGTTCTCTACAACAAATTTCATTGGCGAGGGTGGGCACAGCTCTGTTTATAAGGGAATCCTCGATTCTAATGATGATAAATCTATTGCAGTTAAAGTTCTACATCTTCAAAGTCGAGGAGCACACAAAAGCTTTATAGCAGAATGTGAAGCATGGCGTAATATTAGACACTGTAATCTGTTGAAGATAATAACTTCATGTTCAAGTACTGATTTCCAAGGAAATGATTTTAAAGCTCTGGTTTACGAGTTTATGCCCAATGGAAGTGTACACGATTGGCTTCATTCAAGTGTAGGGCTGTTCAAATCGCTCGGCGCTCGCCGCTCGCTCGGAATTTGCTCGTTGTAAATGAGCCGATCGGCTAGGTTCGGTTTGTAAACGAGCCAAACACGAGCAAAGGTCCGCTTGGCTCGGTTCGGCTCGGTATAATTTTTATTAATTTATTATATATGTAATTATATATATACTCATTAATTATAATTATATTTATAATTTTATACATACCACTCTATTGGGTTTGGCTCAATATATACAATTATATTTATAGTTACTGGCCCAGTCAACACAATGATACCTTAACACTAAGTTTAATTGTAAAACCCTAAGTCGTGAAAAGACATGCTTGACTTCCTATTCCCATTAGTTGTCCGCCATCAATCGTCTCCCACTATCAACTTACGCCAAAACGCGACAATCGTTCTCTATAGTATGCTCATCGCCTCACTGGCCTCAACCTGAGCCTCATTCTCGGACAACCGGACCTCAAACTTAGTGTCATCCTCGGACGGTCGAACCTCGGTCATCACTAGGCGGCGAGAACATTAAAGGAAACAACCTAAATTTATGGTTGTCCGAAAAACTCGCCGCTCGTCGCTCGCTCGAAAAAATGTTCGCTCGAAAAATCCGGCTCGGTTGTAAATGAGCCGATCGGCTCGGCTCGGTTTGTAAATGAGCCAAGCACGAGCAAAGGTCCGGTCGGTTCGGCTCGGCTCGTGAACAGCCCTATTCAAGTGCATATGCATCGAAACTCAACCTTCTTCAAAGAATAAATATTCTGAGAGATGTTGCAATTGCGCTTGATTATCTTCACAACCGCTGCCAAACAACGATTGTTCATGGTGACTTGAAGCCTAGTAACATTCTACTTGATGAGGATATGGTGGCTCATGTTGGAGACTTTGGTTTAGCTCGACTACTTGGTACGGACTTAAACCACAGCTCAACCGGGGTTAAAGGAACAATTGGTTATGCACCTCCAGGTAATATATGATTCTTGTATTCCATGATGCTTATATTTGTACTTGCAGATTACAGTTTTGTAAACTAACTGTTCATTTTAATTTGCAGAGTATGGTATCGGGAGCGAGATGACAAGTTGTGGGGACGTCTACAGTTTTGGAATATTATTACTAGAGGTGATGACTGGGAAAAAGCCAACAGACGACATGTTTATTGAAGGTCTTAGCCTTCATAAATTTGCTTACATGGCATTACCAAATCATGTAGTCGATGTTATTGATGATGATGCAATTGTGTTGCAAAGTACGGAAGCGAATGCAAAGAAAGTGGAAGAATGTTTGGTTGCAACTATCAAGATTGGAGTATCATGCTCTATGGATTCCCCACCCCAACGATCGAAAATTGAAATTGTTGTCAATGAGTTGCAGCGTATTCTCGATGTGCTTCAAAATATATAAGGTACTCTGTTCTCTCCTTTTGCAGAATATGATTTTACGTGAGTTTGTTAATAAGTCATCACTAACATGGTTTTATTTTTGAACTCTTTCAGGTCTATCATCAAGCTTGTATGGTGAAGTTGAGAGTAACTGCTACAAGGAGCAGTGCATGTCATAGTTAAATAAATGTTAAGTTGTTAAAGATGTTTGTAATTGTGGTTTAATTTTCTTGTTGCATATGTTTAAGAGACGTAAGAGTATGTTTCCTTTCCTGGTGATGTATCGTATGTGTCAAATGTGTTTATGATTAAGTGTTGTTTAATCCTCCTCAATCGTATTTTTGGAGTTGAATTCTACTTAAGTTTTAACTGCCACAATATTGTGTTAATCATACTGTTTGATTTCTTAATGAAAATGCTACTGTTATTCATATTCTTTGACTTATAGTTCTATAAATTTGACTTTTCTTAAATCTCTTATTGAGAAAAGTTAAAGTTTTCATGTTAACATGGTTCGACCCAATACTGAAACATTCATAAGTAAAAATGGGGCGATATAACGATGGCAGAGGATGTGTATGAGCATCATTTTTATGCTCATGTTGAATTTGGATTTGCAAGGCAATGTTTTTTTTGGTTTTTTCAGCTGGTTTTATTCTTTGGCTTTTGTATAATCTTTCTGGGACATATTGGTTTTTTGAACATTATTATCTCAGTTTTATCTCTCTGTTCATTAGCCAGTCTGTTCTGGGACATATTGGTGTTTGGATTTGGTGTGATACTTGGCAGTTTAACTGTCTTTTCTTAATTGGAATAATTTGTTAAATGGTATTAGTTGGTTAAGTTTTATGGGTATTGTTATGAACACATGTCACAATAATGAAATATTTGATATGTCGACACACCTAATTTGTTAAGCCCCACAGGTCATAAAATCATTTTCTTCTGCACTCAACTGAAACCCTGCCTTTTCCTTTTTTGCCAACAGCACTGCTTTCTGCAGATAGTCGAGATCTTTCTTTTTCGGCTTGGTGGGACAGTTCCTTGCTATATGACCGACACCCTGACAGTTGAAACACTTTACTAGATTACCCTGATTCATATTTTCATAGTTCCCAGCAACTGGAGCAGCAACATTCCCAATCTGATTGCCAACATTCTGACCCCTCTGATTTCCAACAACTTGACCCATCTGATTCCCTTCATACTGACCCATCTGATTCCCTGCATACTGCCCTGCATTACCCATCTGAAATCTAGGAGCATATCCCTGCTGATTCCCCATAACTCCAACCATTTGTCCTTGTTGACCCATGTTGAAACTCGGCTGTGCAATCTGCCTGTTGCGAGTGTTCGATGAAATCCTTTGGTTGTTGTTGGTTGGTGTAGAATAGCGTCCTTGGAATGCCTTTGACAAGAGAACAAATGCTTGTGTCAGAGCAGCAGTAGTCTCATCATTGTTAGTGAATTCTGGTTCTTAAAATTGTGGATATTGTTGTTGTGGAATGACTTGTTGTTGTTGTGGTATGACAGCAGTTGGTTGTTGTGGAACATATGATGATGGTGGTTGTGTATTCACTGATACAGGTGTTGGTGTTTGAGCAATTAATGCAAGAGGATCATGTTGCTTTGCTAATTTCTCTTTCCTGACTTCATTTGCCTCAGCCTGGTTTTGCTTAAGAAAATCATAAAGCTGATCATAGTTCACTTGGTGTAGATCCTTGGTCTGGTTGACAAAACTGTATCCTGAAATAAAATAATAGAATCATGCTCAAAATGAAAAAGATTGAATCAAGCCTCCCTTTATTAAACGTAGGCATCCATTGATGTTTAATACTAAGCATTCATACACCAAAAAACAAAATGAAAGCGTGCATTACCTTTTTCATTATTGTTTCTTTTTTCCAGGTTTCAACACCTCGACAGAAGGCCTTGGTTGATGTGCCTGCATTATAACAGTTGTGCATAACTATAAATAAATCTTGTGAATTCATATAAATATATGAACTGCACATGTAATTTGGTCATTGTTCGCTAGCGATTAATCTTATATGGGTTGTTTGGGCAAGCTTATGCTTAAAGGTTTATGTGTGTCGATAAACTTCCAATTTAAGGGATTATTTTTTCCTTCCCAAAAAATGATATAAACCTTTTGACATAAGCTTAACCAAACAGTTTCAAGGTGCTTAATAGCTTTGCTAAGAAACAATAGCTATTAAGCACTTAAAATAACAGTTGCCACTTCGTCTAAGTAAAATTAGATACTTTTTTCTAATTATCGTAACAGAATGCTTCCACCTAATACAACTCGATAAAGGCTTGTTAAATTCTTGTTTTAATATAGTGCTAGCAGACTCTATTTCGTATATTCAGTAACTAAACAATTAACCAAAACCAACACTTAAATTAACTAAACTCCAAAAACTGTAACTCCTATACAAATTCTCATAATTTACCATGCAATATTACTGACAAAAAAGTAAAACTTTAGAAAAACCATACAATATCAATTAGAGCTCAACTCTTTGAGTTTTCTACTGCGTTCCATGTTACACTTATTGTCGAGATACAACAGTTGCCACTTCTTCTAAGTACGACTTAAATCAAAACATATACTTTTTCCTAATTTCATAACAGAATGTTTCCACCTGATATAACTCGATAATCAGTTCAACTGATTAACCCCCAAAACACCAAAAGTTCCAAACTTTACGCTACGATATCACCCAAAAAATAAAATGTCACGAAAAAACCTAACAAATTAACAAACTTTCAACAAATTGAACACAAAACTACAACAACCTCAATAATCCTAGCACGAATAGCATCAGCGAGGCCAACCTCAATAATCAGTTAGGGCTCAAGTCTTTAAGACTAAGCAACAAAATAAATTTATTGATAACATAGCCAATAATAGCCAATTCATAAAAACACAAACATGATCAAAATCCTAATCTTGACTTGCAATAAAATTCAAAATTTTAACCAATTTAGAAAAGCATACCCACATATTGTAAACACAACTCCTTTTTCCCATTCCACATTTCAGTTCCTCATCATTCACATTTCCTGTTCCAAAAGAATACTCCTATCAAACAAAATTGCTGTAAAAACATAAAGTATACATAATAAAAATAAAAAAAAGATTGAATCTTTATATTAATAATAAAAAGAAATAAACCTTTAGATAAGAAAAAATTATCAGCTTTATTAGGGTGTGTATCATCTTTCTTGAACCCGCCGGAATCACTGCTACACCGCCGCCTTAATGACCCCGTCGGAATCCTTGCTACACCGACGCCTTAAAAAAACCTAGCCTTATTAAATTGTTAATGAAAAAAAAAATACTAACTTTTAGGTAGAAAAAAAAAAAAAAAAAAAAAAAAAAAAAAAAAAAAAAAAAAAAAAAACCATCAAAGATAACATGGGTAAAATACCTTTGTAAAAGAAAAATTAGAGTAAATTGCAAAAATCGTCCTTGTGGTTTGGCCAAATTGCACGTTTGGTCCGTACTGTTCATTAAGTGCAAAAATGGTCCGGATTTGGCACTGTTTCATTCACTTTTGGTCCTTCGTCCTCCGAACCACAAGGACGAAACGTGCAATTTGGCCAAACCACACGGACGATTTTTGCAATGCCGAAGGACCAAAAGTGAATGAAACAGTGCCAAATCCGGACCATTTTTGCACTTAATGAACAATACGGACCAAACGTGCAATTTGGCCAAACCACAAGGACGATTTTTGCAATTTACTCGAAAAATTAAATAAGATATTAGCTGTTAGAGATGCACGTCTTTGGGTGAAAGTATTTGCATCTTGGTTGTGTATTGATTTTCTCAAATCGATCGATTTGTAACACGCATATAAGATCAATGAATAATTGGTGAATCGGTGAGTGTGTGTGCTTTTAGAGAAGAGTGTGTATTTTTAAGAGTATCTGTGGAATGTTCAAGAGCAGCCACAAAACCTTGTACTAATACTTTGTAATACTTTGTTAAACAATAAGTAACAGTTGATGAATAGTAGGATACAGTTGTTTGTACAGTGCCAACCACTATAATTACCTCTTAATGACCTTTGGAGATTTTTTTTTTTTTGCAAACTGCGAAACTCACAAATAAATAGATTGAATAATTAGGGTTATCCCCCTTCATTCCACTTCACAGCCGACCTTGTTCTCTCTATCTCTTCACCCTTTCTTCTCCGGCCAAAAATCCGGCGATCTCCACAAGACCACACCGCCGCTTCTTTTATTACACCACCACCACCACCACCACCAAAGCTCGTCTTTTAACCCCCTTATTACCCTTCCCTACTGCACGCGCTGTAAAACCTTTCCCCACCATCTGTACGCGCCACTTAAAACTTTTTCCAACCAAGATTCGTTAGATCCGAGAGTGTTAAAGGTGGGTAACACCGAGTCATCCATGGTTGTGGCTCGGTGTGCAACAACTCGACTATGTCGAGTTAATAATTTCAGTTTTAGTTCGATTTGGGTATTGAAACAAATGGGATTTTACATTTTTATTAACTAAAAACCAGTAATAAACGTTTGCTATCTTTATTGTTGTGTGGTTGTGTCGAACTGTCGATGGTGGTCTTGTCATGGTTATGCCGTGAGCTTTGGCTCACGGCCGAGTCCTATTGGTTATATTTGCGGTTGAGTCGAGTCATGGGAGTCGTGTATACCGTTAACTTTTGCGCATGGGGGCTGTTTCACTCGAACCGAGGGTATGGTAAAACCCTCGTCTTCATCAGTTATTGTGGTTGAATCTGGGATTGTTCATTGATTGGATTTGGTTGTTGCATATTAGTTATAGTTTGCGGCTGTGGGACTGTTGTTGTTGTTGCATATTAGTTATAGTTTGCGGCTGTTGGATTATTGTTGTGTTGTTATTGGTTATAATGTTGCGGCTGTTGGAATGTTGTTGTTATTGGTAAAATGTTGCGGCTGCTGGATTTGTGGTCGAGTAATATTTAGGGTCGATTTGGTTTATGTTGGAGCCGAGAGATGGAGCTGAGACCATTAGGGTGTCGGCCTGGATATAATTGTTGTGGATATTGTTGTTTGCGTTGAATGGGAGGAGTTGTAGATGACGTGCCGTAGGATTATTTGGCCTTTAAAAATTGTTGGTGGTTGATTGATATTTGCGGCATTGTTGTTATAATTATACATATATCAAACCATGTTGATTTGAGATAAGTCGAGAGTCGCCGAGACTTATTAGTCTCATTGTGGCCTCGACAAGCCAAAAGAGATACTAGAACATCATGATTGATATTGGACTATTATGGTTGGTTATTTGACCCGAGAATAATGAAAATTCAGACTCGTGACTTGAAGCGGATAATAACTCGAGGGATATTTGTTTGGAAATGTATATATAACTAAAAATGAAAAATAAATAATAATGGTTAAAAACGAGAAATATTAATTAACAAATACTCATTTGTTACTTAATATTTAACGAAGGTTTTGTTTAAAAACGATATGTATAAATGGAAAGTTTGATGTATATAAAAGTTATTAAATGTTTCGAGGACACGTTTATCGAGACACATTACTTTATTATTCTAATATTGGGATTAAGGATTAGGCTAGATGGCAAGGAGTGTTTTTTTCACCTCAGCGACACCTCAGCTTTCTCTCTCCTCTCACTTCTCTTCACCTCACTTCACCTTTTAGTGGGCAAGGTCACCTTTAACTTCACCTTTTATTAAAATACACACTTTATATAAATATATCACACTAAATACCCCACACATACTCACGCACAAAATATAAAACAATATAATGGTACAAGTGGGACCTGTTTTTTTTTTTTTTTTTTTTTTTTTCTTTTTCGCTTGGTGATCAGACCACCATAAGTATGTTTGGGAAATGAGCATCGCGCGTGAACATGGGAAGAATGCAAGGGAGTCATGCATGAAACTTGGAGAAATGGTGATGGTTTCACCACCTTGCCTTCTAGCCTTATGTGGAATCAATGTCGAATTCGATAAGCATCCGTCAATTTGTCCTTTTTCATGAGTCATGTTCGTTTTGGTCATTTATTTGGCGTGAGTACACTTGAGTCATGTTGTGTCTCCAGTGCACACCCGTTGATACCAAACGCTAGTAACTAATATAAGAAAGAGATTTTGTAATTGAAATGGATCATACTTGGGGATAGTTAGTTTTTGGAAACTTTTACATTTGGAGATACATATTAAGGCGAGTTTATATTATTAGGTTGTGTCGAGTCCGTGAGTGCCGATACTTGAGAGTGCTGAGAACCTTGCTTCTGTAGATTTGTGTTTGTGCTTGGCTTCATTGAGGTGGGTTCTCGTAGCCCCACTTTTTAACATGTTTTTACCTTGGGGTGGAAATGGTACTCAATACTTTCGAATGTTTTCATGCTGTGATATACTGTTTTCACGATTTTGGACAATATGTGTGTCTTGATTGCAATATGTGCCTTACTGTGTGAATTCAAATTGTATGACTTAGCTTGAACGTGCGCAACTGTCTAGTGATACATTGTTAGTATAATTTTGGGAAGTAGCACCAAGTATATCATTTTGGGAAGTGGCACCAGTACATCATTTGGGAAGTGGCACCCAGACTATGTGTGGACCAATTATGCGGGTTTG